>JAJOZX010006901.1:2500-187500 GCA_023014485.1 Bathynomus jamesi | reverse complement strand
GTTTCAAGTTCCATTTTCAGTTTTCAGACAGTTTCAGTTGGTTGTAACCAAAAGGGACAACCAAACCCCAGAGATTTATAAAGATACTTGAAGTAATTTTGAAGTCATTTTTTGAAGTCATTTTTTTGAAGTCATTTTTTTGAAGTCATTTTTTTGAAGTCATTTTTTTTAAGTCATTTTTTTGAAGTCATTTTTGAAGTCAGTTTTTTGAAGTCAGTTTTTGAAGTAAGAAGGTTGCACCAAGAGGGTCAACCAAAACAGAGGTTAATCGTCTCCACTTGATAAAGATCAAGTGCAGTCATTTTCCATTTTCAGTTAATCTTCACTTGATAGCAGTTCAAGTGCAAGACAGTTTAAGTTTCAAGATACTTGACAAGCGTTCAAGTTAGACAGTTTAAGTTTCAGAATACTTGACAAGCGTTCAAGTTAGACAGTTAAGTTTCATTTTCAGTTTCAGAATACTTGATAGAGTTCAAGTCAGTTTTATTCAAGTCAGAGAGATTGATTCCGAGTCATTTTTATTTCGAGTCCCAAGTCATTTTTATTTCGAGTCCCAAGTCATTTTTATTTCGAGTCCCAAGTCATTTTTATTTCGAGTCCCAAGTCATTTTTATTACAAGTCCCAAGTTATTTCAATGCAGTCAATTGAATTCAACTTTTTCTTTGTAATTTAAGAGAATTTAATTTAAGAAAATGTAATCTAAGAATTTAATTCAACCTTTTTTTGTGTTGTAAAAGAGAATTTAATCCAACCTGAATTGACCGGGTTGCGTCTTTAGTTTAACCTTTTTTCTTGTTTGTAAGACGGAAATTCACCGATTTGTCTTTCCCTTTTCATGCATTGTTACGTATATAAATATATAGTTATGTAATTCATTATTTGTAACCAAAATAGTTTTTACAATTGTTTGTAACGATTTTGGTAATTATTGTAATGTATATGAGGAACATGCCGTCCCTCCGTTTGTTGAACTCTTTTAAATTTTTGTTCTAAGTAGTGTGACAAGCAATCTTTTTTTTTAAAAAAAAGAGCAAAGTGCTCACGAAAGACGTATTGTCAATTTCAAACTTATACCCCTTGCTTAGTCACTCAATTCCCCCGTATGATCGCACATACCTTAAATTTCAGTTGTTTGTTCTTTTTTGTCATTTAATTTTAATAAAACTTCTACACAATAAAACATATGTATTTATCATATGCAAACAAGTTTTCAGACTAAAATATCAAATAATTCAAAATTCTATCAACATTCGACGAAAGAGTATAATTTTTCTACTTAACATGCAAAAATTATTAAACCTTTTTAATATATATTTTTTTATATATAAAAATAATTTTTAATGTAAAATTTACCTGAGATTATTAAAAGAAAAGATTGTTCGAAATGCTTCCCTTCCATTTCAATAACTTTTTTATTCTTGGTCGAAATTCATCTATGGCTCGATTTACTTTTGTGAAAAATGCTCTGTATGAATTGGTCCACAATTAACCCACCCCTTATTTCTCCAGTCTAACTATAGAGTAGATTAAGTCTAGCCCTGTAGGGGTCAGCCTAGAGATTCCGGAAATGGTCCAGAGCGGGCAGATAAATTGAGGTCCACAGTAGGATTCCTCACCAAACTAGGTTAGGGCAATCTACCTTCACCTTTGTTAAGCTATGAGTTGATGCTGGGTCTTAGGCCACAATGTAGGCCTAAGTTGTCTGACCCAGCTTAATTTAATGAGTCTTCTAAGTTAGAAGATCTAACTGGGCTAAAAACACAATTAGTCACTTACTGCTAGTTATTAGAGAGTCTCTTTTCTCCTTCCAGTATAATTGTCGAGAGCGTACTTGCTGGTGGGGATCTTTCTTCGGTGTCTGTTCTCGTCCCTTCTCCAGTTCCGTCCTCTCGCCCCGTTCTTCGTTTTCGTTCTCCTTTTTTCTCCTTTTCGCGGGGCTTTTTCCACCAGCGTCGTGTTGGTTTTTTCCTCGGTTGGTTATCGGTAATGTATATCTATTACCGAGCACGCTCTTGTCACACAGTATATAAATACTAGTGTGGAGAATAACTCTGGTGAGCAACCAATTGGTTTCATCCACCCAGTTATTGACATAAAAGGAATTTAATAATTGTTAGATTAACTACCTACCTACTCAGTGAACCATTTTCGTTACCTCCCAACTACCCACTCATCAGTTTTCCATATACTGGGGGCCCCGGGAGATAAACATTTTGGTGTCATTGTCACCAATTTTTATGTCTGAGTGTAGACTAGCTAACTATTTGACTGTAAATGCCTGTTAATCTGATTAACAGTGCCTATCCTCACCTTCTCATGGAGAAGGTGTAGCATTTAATTAGAAGAGAAAATATACATCCATAGGATGAAACTGTCTATGGTCTTTACCATAAGAAAAGAAAAAGTGAAAGTTAGAAGATAAAATTACAATTCCCCAGCATCTATTTTTTGTTGTAAAAATAGTCGCGCCTTTAATGCTGTTTGTCGCTGAGGTCTTGTGTCTGTTAATGTTGTAGTAGGATGCGTTACCACTCCTACTGTCAAAGGAATAGTTACTGGAAGTTCAGTGTCTCCAGTTGTTACTGTCAGTGGAGAAGGTTCTCCAAAGTCCATTGTTTTGGGTCCAGACTCTAAAGGGTACAAAAAAGAAATGTCTCTTGTTGTGTCACCCGTTGAAGTCCTTAATTTGACCACTCTTGTTACCCCGTCTGCCCCTGGTCTGAGTTCTGAAACTCTAGCCAGAGGCCAGTATTGTCTTAGAGTACTGTCATGTATGAGAACAAGGTCCCCTACCTTAATTGTGTCAGACCAATCCTTCTTAGTCATTTGTTTATGTCTCTCCCTTAGACCCATCAAGTACTCAGTTTTCCACTGTTTAATGAAATGAGCTTTAACTCTAGTTAAATGTTGTAACTTAGTCTGGAGCTCATCATGTCGTTGAGTCCAGTTTGGGTCTTCTGAAGAGTCTATATTGTAGTCCGGCAGGAGACTAACTTGTTCTCCCCGAATCAAATGATTTGGAGTTAATGGTTCCGGGTCATTAATGTTGTCACTCACATAAGTGAGTGGTCTATTGTTGATGATGTTCTCAATCTCAGCCAGGAGAGTGAGCAACTCAAATAAGTGTATCTGTTTTTTGCCAATTGCTTTCTTCAAGCAATTCTTTACTATTTGTATATTCCTCTCCCAGATAGAACCATACCAAGGAGAGGCAACTGGAATATACTTCCACTTTATGTTTGAATTTTGTATATATAATTGTGTGAGTTCATCGCTTAACAAGTCGTGGATGACTTGTTCACCAGCCTTGAAATATGTAGCATTGTCAGTCCAAACTGTCTTTGGTACTGAATGTCGTGCACAGAATCTCTTAAAGACAGCAACAAAAGATTCTGCTGTAACGTCCTCCACAACATCCAAATAAACAGCTCGTGAGGCAGCACATGTAAACAGTACAATGTACATTTTTTGTTCAGTGTCAACCACCCCTACAGTCAATGCTCCTGTATAGTCAATGCCTACAGTCTCAAAGGGTCTGTTGAGAGTAACTCTCTCCTCTGGCAAAGCAGGAGGATTTGGTTTCCTATAGGGCCTAGCATGAATACGCCTACATGTGACACTCACTCAGGACTGTTTTAACAGTGATCCTTCCCTTGGGTATCCAATAAGTTTTTCTTAATGTAGTTAGTGTCTGTGGTACCCCCATATGATATACATCATTGTGTGTTTTTCTGATGATTAATGTTGTCAAATAGCTAAATCTAGGTAAAAGGATTGGATGTTTGCTTTTGTATGACAGTTTTGATTTGTCTAATCTCCCTTTACACCTTAGAAGGCCTTCCTCATCTCTGAACAAGTTTAGATCTACAACTACTGATGGTACAGGTTCTTTTGTTTGTTTCCCATTAGTCAAGAATTCTAACTCTTAATTGTACTCTTTTTGTTGTGCATGGCCTATCCAGTATTTGGTTGCAACTTCTGTATAATTATGATTGTTTTTATTTAGCCGTTTGTTTATTATAGTTAAACAGTTGTGAGCAAACCTCAAACAGTAGGCTGTGACCCTGACAAGTTTACTGAAGTCAGAATAACGTTCATAATTAGTGATTGGTGCAACCTTTTCATTTGAAAGATAAATTTATGTTCAAGTTAACTTGTTCCACAGGTCATTGGTCTGTATTACAGAGCCACTTAGGTCCCATAAACCAAGTTTGTTTGACTTCAACAACTTTAGGATAAACCTCTGGTCAGAAAGTCTGCTGATTTTGTTTAGTTGAACATAGTGAAAGTTTACTTGTAGGCTTTCATTAGCTTCAGCTATTTCTTTTAGCCTATTTCTTACAAAGATATTCTTACTATTAATGCTATCATTCCGTATCCAGGCAAGACAAATCTGACTGATGTCAAGCCAGATGTGGATATCAGTTATGTCCACATCATGGTAAGCATCCTTAAGCAATGAAATGGTTTTAATGGCTAATGCAGCAGCCAATAGTTCCAATTGAGGTATGGTTCGGGTAGGTTTGAGAGGTGCAACTTTCCCTTTTGCATAAATTAGATGACTTTCTGTAGGGCTTACAAGATACGCACAGCACCCATAAGCTTGTGTGCTTGCATCAGCAAACACATGAAGTCTCTGGGGCTTATCCTAAACCCACAGCACATTTGAATTTTAATGTTCTGCACTTTTGTTAAATCAGCAGCTAACTTCTTCCAAGATTTTTGATTTTCATTTGTTATTGGATCATCCACCCAACATTTGTCCTCCAAATTTCTTGGAGGAGAATCTTTGATTTTATTGTTGAAGGCAGGAATAGACCCATGGGATCAAAAATTTTGGAAGCCTCTGATAATATTTGTCTTTTAGTATTTGCTTCCTCATCAAGTTTAAAACCTTTAGTACAGATTGAATCATGACTGTTAGAAGTTGCATCCAAATACCAGTTCATACCTAAAGTTTTAACTCTGTCTGATGGCTCAGTAAGACCATTATTATCCTTTAAAATCTTTTTGTTTAAATCCTCATCATTTGAAATCCACTCTCTAAGTTCAAAGTTACCTTGTTGCATAATGTTTTGAGAGTGTTCATAGACTTCAGATAATTCAGATTTTGTTGTTGTTGAGCCTATTAGATTGTCTACGTAAAAATGTTCCTTAAGGAAGTTCAATGTTAAAGAGTTATTAAACTGGTTCAAATGATGTCCAATTGTCAATGCTAATAGGCTAGGTGAGCAATTGGCTCCAAACAACACAACATTAAATCTATAGGTTATGAACCCTTTATTCAAATCAAATGGATCCTTGAACCATAAGAACCTAAGTTGGTTCTTATCATATTCATTTTTAAGATTTATTCTCAAAAATGCCTTTGAAATGTCACTTTGTACGGCATATTTATCTAACCTGAACCTCAGTAAGATCTTCACAAGGTCAGAAATGAGATTAGGACCCTCAATCAGGCAATCATTCAAACTGTGTTTATCACTGTCTTTGAGGCTACAGTTATATACTACTCTGAGTTTTGTTGTTGGGGCATCTTGTCGATAAACCCCCCTGTGGGTTAAATAATGACAACCATCTTTTTTAAAAGGGTTATTTGTTACTTCTTCAATGAAGCCTTTCTGTAGCTGTTCTTTGAAGACATCATTATATGTTTGAATATTATTATCTTGTTTGAGTTTTTTCATTACTTTATATAAATGTCCTTTAGCTACTTTGAGATTGTCTCTTAAAGTTGGACAATTTATTTTCCAAGGTAACTCAACAAAATAACTATTGTCTTTGCACTGAATGGTGTCTTCAAATCTTTCTACCATTAACTGATCTTCTGAAGTTTGATTTGTGTCATGTATACCCACAGATTCTAGCAACCATAAGGTTTGAATTGCCTCATCCAAAGTTTCATTTGATAATGATGAATTAATGTTCTCAGTTGAGATAATATTATTCAAAGTGTTGCTATTCTTACAGGTGTTATGTAGGACTGAGTTGAGGCACATAGTATTTGTTGGTCATGAACTATTTTGGTTTAGGTCTAGGTTGTATTTGGATAGGTCACCCAAAGGGGCTATCCCTGATGGAGTCTGAATAGCTATACCATTACCTATCTTCACTATGCTCTTATGAATAAGATTAATATAATCTGCCCCTATTAACATTTCAATGTTAGCTACTGTGTTGTTTGTGATATGTCTATCAGCTATTTTGTAGTGTTTTCCCAAATGATTTATGGTTTGTTCTAGTTTGGGTATAACCAGTTTGTTTTGTCCTACTTTAGAAATAATAACTGCTTCAATTTTCTCTAATTTATTTTCTAAATGTAGTTCCAGGTCAATTGTCTTATAGCTATTTTTGTCCGAGTTATCCTTAACAAAGGATGCAATATTGAGGTTTTGTTCATTCGGGTTTGGTGTCAAACCCAATTTATTTACTACATTTTGCGAAACAAATGTTTGTTGAGAACAACAGTCTATAAGACATCTCACTGGAGTGGTGCTACCCTCACTATTCACTAAGTCCAAAGTAATAGTTGGTAAAAGAATCTCAGTGTTTTTTGTTACGTTGTTTGAACAAACAGAATGTCCCATGAAAGTGGCATTTTCTTGATTACCTTTGTTTGGTAGAGGTATCTTTTGAGTTTGAGTACTATTGTTTGGACACTCTGGTGAATCACACATTGATGAGACATGTCGTAAACTTTTACAAAACTTACACTTGAATCTTAACCTAGATTTACAGTCATTTTTATAATGTCCCTGGCCAGTACACTTTTTACATAGGTTCAACTGTTCACATCTTTTAGCTCTTTGGTTAAAGTCTGAATATTTGTCACACCCAGTACTACTGTGTTCATTACTTGCACAAAATTTGCAATGTAGTGTGTAAGTTGAGGCAGCAGTTACATTAAAGTTCTGTAATGTAGGTGTTCGTGTATTACAGTTGGTCACATTTGATTCTACACTATCAAGTTTTGTCTGTTTGGCTGTAGCTCGTTGGTCTCTGGGAACAGTCTTTGGTTTATCCATAGTCTGGGTCTTATTTTGTGTTGGAATATTTCTCAATTTGTAATTAGTTAGGATATTGGGAAAGTGTTTTCTGATATCTTCAAGATTAGGATAATTTTCTCCCGTCTTTAGAACTAAAATATCTTTAACCCTCAAAGGAAGGCACCTAAGAACTATGCCTTGTATAATCCAAGATGAAGCTTTAATATCTATCTCATTGCTAACCAGTTGTCCTATAATAGTGTAAGAGTCCTGTTTTATTTATTTAGACCTTTACAAGTTTACGTAGATAATTAACTATATGCCAGGGTCACCAGCGCCCAAGTACTAGATTGGCATCCGGCACTGCGGCGCAAAGTTAATTTTAATAAAAGAAAGGAAGGACTGATTATTAAATCAATATGAATTTTTATATTTTATTGACAACAATTAATGAGTATATGCAAAGGGGATTTTTACCCGTAACAACTTTGATGGACTTATAATGGTGAGATTAAATAATGGCCCGTTTGGCTAATATATAACAGTCTGCAAATAATACTGATTATAATAATGAATATGCAATATTACAATAGGAATAATAATAATTATACTAATAATAATGCAACCTAATAATAATAGTAATAATAACAATATAGTAATAATAAACTAATAATATAGTAATAAATAATAAAACTAATAATAATACAGTAATAATAATATATGGTAATAATAATGGTAATAATAATAGTAATAATAATAGTAATAATAATAATATAGTAATAATAAACTAATAATATAGTAATAATAATAATAAACTAATAATAATACAGTAATAATAATATGGTAATAATAATAGTAATAATAATAGTAATAATAATATCGTAATAATAATAGCCACAATGACAACCTTGTCTGCAAAGAGATAGACAAGAATACTGTAAGTGATATTTCAGAGAAAAAGAATAATAAAAATGGCAATAATTAATAATTAAAATACATATGTTATATAGGCCCAGTAACCTGTGGATGATAAATTACAGTTAATTCTCATTATGGGATTGTGTTAAGTTGAATGGGAAAACTAAGGAAATATGTAGGCTACAAATGATTAGTAGGCCATCTGCTAAGAAAATAACATGAAACATAATAGGCTTATAAAGTAAAATATACTAAGAAAATTAATGGCAGGCATTTGCCTCTTCAACATATCAGCTGAGGTTAATCTAAAACAAAGACTATGGTAGGCCTCAGTTAGGCTAGTTACAATTTGGCTTTTCCTAGACCTAACTTAGCCTAGGTAATTTATTATATGAACCTTACATTACTATTTGTAGTATAATCTTGGTACTAATTGCAAACAGTATAAGGCTTGTTAGTATCTACAGTATGCGGTATTGCATACAGATATGGAATAGTAAAGAATATAAACAAATACAAAACATACCACAAAGGAACTTTGCTTGCTGGCGGGGTGATTTCGAATAATGTTAAAGGCGTCCTTTGTGTTGTCGTTGCACACAAGTTTGTT
This sequence comes from Bathynomus jamesi, assembly GCA_023014485.1. Lineage (NCBI taxonomy): Eukaryota > Metazoa > Arthropoda > Malacostraca > Isopoda > Cirolanidae > Bathynomus > Bathynomus jamesi. The sequence continues at coordinate 178,985 of JAJOZX010006901.1, read as the reverse complement.
TTTACTTAATAATTTTACCAACCAGCCAAAATAATCCTTAAAAGCCCATTCATGTCTAGTCACACCACTCTGAATTCTTAAGAATTAAATTTGATCACTAGACATTTAACTTGTATTTATTTATTTAGATTTAAATAATTCACTCATGCCAATTTGTGGCAGTTTTCACTAATAAAGAATAATCTTGTGGTGCAAGGCACTACAAGTACTGCCCCCCAAAAACATGGTTGTCAGGGGTAAAAAAAAAACACTTAAATGTCAAAACGCACTGGCTTACGAATGACTCTTCCAGAACGAGTCGTTGTTTGCTTTTGGATGGCAATATCCTGCAGCACTGGTTCTGAAGGCATGGATGGTGCTACAGGTGCAGTAGGGACATTGGGGGAAGGGGATTCTTGGTGCCTGTGCGATGGAGCCACTGGCTGGTTCAAAGACAGTTGGTTGCGATAATGAAGGAGAATTGGAAGAGGGATGATAGATTGTTGTACCCTCGGATGAGGTGGTGGTACATAGGATTTAGGAAGGGTAGATTGCTGTACCTGTATATGAGATGAAGGTACAGAAGATTGAGGAGGGATAGGTTGCTGTACCTGTATTTGAGGTGGAGGTACAGAAGATTGAGGAGGGATAGGTTGCTGTACCTGTATTTGAGGTGGAGGTACAGAAGATTGAGGAAGGATAGGTTGCTGTACCTGTATTTGAGGTGGAGGTACAGAAGATTGAGGGAGGATAGGATCTTTTGTTGGAGAAAAATCAAGGTATGCTGGTTTCAAGCGGTCCACAGAAACGGTTTCACGCTTGCCCACCTTGTCAATGATGAAAGTTTTGGGTCTACGGTCTAGCACAAGGAAGGGACCATCATAGGGACAGTGAAGAGGGTAGCGGTGAGCATCATGTCTCAAGAAAACGTGTGTGCAAGTTTGTAAATCAGGGGAAACGAAGGTAGTTTGTGAAGTGGAAGTTCTAGGTGCTGTGGGACGAATTTGCTTCATAACAGAGCGTAATGTCTTAACATACGAAGCAGGATCACATGCGGGGTTAATGGGTGTAGGTGTGAAAAATTCTCCGGGTAACCGGAGTGTGGTACCGTAAACTAATTCTGCTGCAGAGCATGCAAGATCAGTCTTCAGAGCAGTACGAATTCCGAGTAGGATTAGGGTAGCCTGTCCACCCATGTAGTAGATGGATCAGTGGCTCGCAAGGAACTTTTAAGTTGACGATGGAAGCGTTCTATCACCCCATTGGATTGCGGGTGATAGCTTGTTGTTCTGATGCGCTCAGTCCCAAGAAGGAGCATGAGTTCCTTCCATAAGGCCGATTCAAACTGGGCACCTCTGTCTGTGCAAATGGTTGCAGGTATTCCAAAACGGGAAACCCAACATGAAACAAAGGCGTGAGCTACTGCAGAAGCAGTACAAGAAGTCAAAGGAACAGCTTCTGGCCATCTTGTGAACCTATCAATGACAGTGAGAAGATAGGTATAACCTCGAGAAGAATAGAGGGGGCCGACTATGTCTAGGTGTATGGCCTCAAAACGAGCCTTTGGCAAAGGAAAGGTACCAATTTCTGACTTTGTGTGTCGGTGAACTTTGGCACGCTGACATTGAAGGCAAGATCGAGTCCAATTGCGGATATCTTTGTGCATACTTGGCCATACAAACCTAGCTGCAATTAATTTTTGGGTGGCCTTAATTCCCGGGTGAGAAAGGGAATGGAGTTTAGCAAAAACAGCTCTTCGCAGCCCTTGTGGGACCAACGGTCGAATATGCTCAGTCGAGACGTCACATAAAATTAGTAAGTCTGACTTGGGTTCAACTGGTAAAGAGCGGACTTGCAATGAAGTGGGTGAATTAATAAGAGTTTGGAGGTCTGTATCCGTGGACTGAGCCTTAGCCATCTCTGAAAGGTTGATGTGAGAGTGTCCAGGGTCAGAAATTGCTGAGATGCGAGACAGCGCATCCGGCACAACATTCAAAGAACCTGAAATGTGTCGAATGTCTGAAGTAAATTGAAGAATAAAATCAAGGTATCTTCGCTCATTAGGAGCATGAGAGTCTGATTGAGAATGGAGAGCAAATATTAACGGACGATGATCCGTAAAAATGCTAAAGTCACGTCCTTCCAGGAATGACCTGAAATGACGGATGGAGAGGTATATCGCCAGCAACTCTCGACCGAAAGTGCTGTACCTCATTTGTGAAGGTGAGAGCTTGCGTGAAAAGAATGCGAGAGGTTCCCAAACGCCTGAAACAAGCTGCTGGAGCACTCCTGACACGGCAACGTCAGAGGCATCAGTGGCTAAGTTCAGAGGAGCGTCTGGTTGAGGGTGAACAAGGCATGTAGCTCGTGCTATAGCCTCTTTTGCTTGTGAAAAAGCGTTGGTAGCTTCGGGGTTCCACAGAACTGCAGTGGATCTGCCCCTTTTTGATTGGCGAAGAAGAGAGGTTATGGGTGCAAGAATGTTTGCACACTGAGGAATGAAGCGATGGTAGAAGTTTACCATCCCTAAAAAGCGGCGAAGTTGCTTTTGAGTTTGCGGTTGTGGGAAAGACCTTATGACAGATACTTTATTTTCGAGAGGAGAAATGCCCTTCGAAGTAACTTTGTGTCCTAAGAAGGTGAGTTCATCTACAGCAAAGACACATTTTTCAGGGTTTAGCAATACACCATATTCTGCCAACCGAGAAAAAACTAAGCGTAAATGTTGAATATGTTCTGAGGGAGAAGAACTTGCGATGAGAATGTCATCGACATATGTGAAAGTGAAGGAGAGACCTCTCAACACTTCATCAATGAAGCGTTGAAAAGTTTGGGCCGCATTACGCAGTCCGTATGGCATTTTTGTCATTTCAAATAACCCAAAAGGGGTTGTTATAGCAGTTTTATGTATGTCATCAGGGTGTACAGGAATTTGATGAAAGGCTCGCACCAAGTCAAGGCGTGAAAATACTGTGGTGCCATGGAGAGCAGAAGTAAAATCGTGTAAGTGAGGAAGGGGATAGCGATCTGGAATCGTGTTGTCATTCAAAGCACGATAATCTCCACATGGACGCCAGTCTCCAGGTGTAGGTTTTGGGACCATGTGTAAAGCAGAGGCATACGGGCTACTTGAAGGCCGTATAATACCGAGTTCAAGCATGTGTTCAAACTCTCGTCTCACAATTGCAAGACGATCTGGAGCTAAGCGACGTGGGCGGGTGAAAACAGGTGAGCCTACCGTATCAATACGGTGGACAACAGTGTGTTTAATAGGGGTATCCTTAGAACAGGGTTGAGTAAGTGAAGAAAATTCATTTAGGAGCTGCTCTATAGCAGGTGAGCACTGTGGCAGAGAACTTGCCAATAATGAAGAGGGGTGCACGGTAGGAGAACCAATTACTGAAAGATGTGTGACATTATCAATTAATTGTGCTCTACGAACATCAACTAATAAATCATTAGCAGAAAGAAAATCAGAGCCTAACATTGGAGTATATACATCCGCGACAAGAAATATCCAGCGGAAAACACGTCTAAGTCCAAGAGAAACTGAAATAGAACGATGTCCATAAGTGTGAATAGATGAAGAATTAGCTGCACGTAAAATGAAAGGAGAAGGTCCGTTTGCACGGTCTGCGGCTGTTGCAGGAATAACACTGTATTGAGCTCCAGTGTCAATAAGGAATGCATAGCCTGAAAGTGGATCATGCAAGGTGAATGTTGGACCAGGTGGTGCAGTAGTTTGTGAATCATTAAATTTTTGTGGAAGAAGGTTAGTATTGCTGTGGGAAGGAGTTTGTGTTGTATTTGGAGAATTAGTTGGGGGTATTAAATTAGCTGTGGTTGAATAAGTAGGTTGCGATTCTTTAACTTTACTTGCGTACGTAGGTGTTGGTTTGACAGTGTTAAATGAGGTAGTGGTAGGGTTAGTTGAAGTAAGGATAGGAGGAGAGGCTTGAGAGGCTGTAGCGTCAGACGCCTGTGACACCAGCCTGGTTAGTTTAAAGGAGGGTTAGGAGTCCATGGGCAAGGTGTGAGACAGCGCGTTGCACGATCTTTAAACTTTTCATGATACCAGCAAGGAGGGGTATGAACAGTAGACTGTGGTAAGGAAATAGGTTGAGAATGGGGCTGAGTAGTGGGGATTGAGGATTGAGGATGAGGTAAGGCTAATAGATTTGGATTAGGAGCAACCAACTGACCTGTTTGCGGTGGCTGTGGTTGTAGGAGAACGAGGCGTTGTCCAGGTTCATATTGGGAGGCTCTAATTGGACCAGAGGGTCGTCCTCGTCTTGAAGAACTTCTCTCTCGTTCCCTGTTGTTAGCTAGCTCTATTCGGAGAGCTTTAAATTCATCTTTAAGTGTTTGTAGAATTTCGTTGGATACTTTAAGACCTTGTGCAGCCGGACTCAGATTGTCGTCCTGCGTGGCACAGATTTGGGGGTGATGGGTGTGGTTATCTACTTGGCCAAGGTGGATTTCAATCATCATCTTATCAGCTGTTTTGGCCATTGTGAGGAGGTCTGTATCATCTGGCATACAACGGAGCATTGGCCGTAGGGCAGTAGGGAGACCATTGAGGAAGCGGCGTCGCATTAAGGGTGAGTTTTTATCGTCTTCATTGGTCTGTCCAGCCAGGTCTTGCAGATGTCTCAGGAAGGCTGTTGGCGTTTGATCCCCAAGAACTTGGTCCTTGAGTAGAGCATTGAGTCGCTCTTCTTCTGATTGGCCGAGTCTCCTGACTAACTCGCTGAGGAGGCTCTCAAAAGCTTGGTCAGACGGAGGCAATAGAGTTACATCCCGCACTACTTTGTATACTTGTGTAGGCAGGAGGTTCTTTGTGACAAGGAACTTGGTTCGTGGGTCCGTAACTCCTTTTATCTCAAAATAATCCCGCAGTTGACTCACAAAGATTCCAGGCTCTTCAGCGGTGAATTGTGGAGTGGTAGGCTGATACATTGTGAGAAAGTCCGTTATAGGTGGTGAATTTGGAGTACCACCATTGGATGACCCTAGGTTGTTATTGGTCATTGTGGCTATTATTTGTTACAAGGTACTAAAAAAAATTTAAAATGTGTCACAAACTGACAAGATTTCAACAAATGTTGTTGAATGTAAATAATGGCTTCAGGTAAGCTTGGTTGAGTATGAGACTCAATTTGAGTTATGAATGCCAATAACAAAAAGTTACGTGAAAAATTTTTTTTAGGATGTAGCCCAATATTAGCAGAAAAATAGTCTGCGTATAGGCTGTTTGCAAAATATAAGTAAAAAATTTTTTTATGATGTAGCCCAATATTAGCAGAAAAATAGTCTGCGTATAGGCTGTTTGCAAAATATAAGTAAATTTGCAAAAAAAAAACTAGAAAATGCTGATTTTATAAAAAGGCAAAATAAAAGGAATATATTTTGCAATAGAATACACTTGCAGTACAGGTGAGTGCTTAGTACTAGTGAATTTAATAAAATTATAGATGCAGACTGAATATATTGACAAAAATTGAGAAAAAACTTTTAGAAATTTTTTTTGCATAAATTACGGTGTTTGGTCACTCCAGGAGGTTACCAATTGTAAGAGTCCTGTTTTATTTATTTAGACCTTTACAAGTTTACGTAGATAATTAACTATATGCCAGGGTCACCGGCACTGCGGCGCAAAGTTAATTTTAATAAAAGAAAGGAAGGACTGATTATTAAATCAATATGAATTTTTATATTTTATTGACAACAATTAATGAGTATATGCAAAGGGGATTTTTACCCGTAACAACTTTGATGGACTTATAATGGTGAGATTAAATAATGGCCCGTTTGGCTAATATATAACAGTCTGCAAATAATACTGATTATAATAATGAATATGCAATATTACAATAGGAATAATAATAATTATACTAATAATAATGCAACCTAATAATAATAGTAATAATAACAATATAGTAATAATAAACTAATAATATAGTAATAATAATAATAAACTAATAATAATACAGTAATAATAATATGGTAATAATAATGGTAATAATAATAGTAATAATAATAGTAATAATAATAATATAGTAATAATAAACTAATAATATAGTAATAATAATAATAAACTAATAATAATGCAGTAATAATAATATGGTAATAATAATGGTAATAATAATAGTAATAATAATATCGTAATAATAATAGCCACAATGACAACCTTGTCTGCAAAGAGATAGACAAGAATACTGTAAGTGATATTTCAGAGAAAAAGAATAATAAAAATGGCAATAATTAATAATTAAAATACATATATGTTATATAGGCCCAGTAACCTGTGGATGATAAATTACAGTTAATTCTCATTATGGGATTGTGTTAAGTTGAATGGGAAAACTAAAGGAAATATGTAGGCTACAAATGATTAGTAGGCCATCTGCTAAGAAAATAACATGAAACATAATAGGCTTATAAAGTAAAATATACTAAGAAAATTAATGGGCAGGCATTTGCCTCTTCAACATATCCAGCTGAGGTTAATCTAAAACAAAGACTATGGTAGGCCTCAGTTAGGCTAGTTACAATTTGGCTTTTGCCTAGACCTAACTTAGCCTAAGGTAATTTATTATATGAACCTTACATTACTATTTGTAGTATAAATCTTGGTACTAATTGCAAACAGTATAAGGCTTGTTAGTATCTACAGTATGCAGTATTGCATACAGATATGGAATAGTAAAGAATATAAACAAATACAAAACATACCACAAAGGAACTTTGCTTGCTAGCGGGGTGCTTTCGAATAATGTTTAAACGGCTTCCTTTGTGTTGTCGTTGCACACAAGTTTGTTTTTACTTAATAATTTTACCAACCAGCCAAAATAATCCTTAAAAGCCCATTCATGTCTAGTCACACCACTCTGAATTCTTAAGAATTAAATTTGATCACTAGACATTTAACTTGTATTTATTTATTTAGATTTAAATAATTCACTCATGCCAATTTGTGGCAGTTTTCACTAATAAAGAATAATCTTGTGGTGCAAGGCACTACAATAGCTTCTAATTTTGTATAAAAATTTTCCATATCACTATGGTTATCTTTTATGGGTGCAAAATCAAAAATTTGTTGAGATAATTCATATACACTCTCATCTTTATTAATGTAATTACGTTTTAAGAGATCAATAGCTACTTCATATGAATTCCCTACGGCTGGTAAATAGGCTATCAGGTTATAGGCTGGGCCTTTAAGGAAACTAGTTAAGTAGCTAAACTTTTCAACAGTTGAAATATAAGGTTTATTACCTATTAAACTCTCAAATTTGTCAATGAAAGATGGGAATTGTACCGTGTCCCCTTCAAATGTTGGTACTAGCAAAATGGGTAACTGAGCCCTCAATTCTTGTGACTCAGGATTTAGCATGCCACTTAAATTTTGTTGAAGGTTAGCTCTACTTTGATTAAAATCAGAATTAGGTTTATTTAGTGTTAAGTCAGTCAAAAGAGACCGTAGTCTCCTTATTTGCTGTTCAATTGAGATTACCTGATCATCATTATCAGCGTAAAGGTCTATCAATTGTTCTTCAGCCATTTCGGATTCAACTAACTCTGAAATACTCTCATCAATGGCTATTATTTCCTTCTTTTTAGTTTCCAATTTAAGAATTACACACTCTAAAAGTGTTCACAGCCTTTGTAACAGCTCCCAACTTTGCCCCCCTTTTCTTTTTTAACTTTTTCAATTCTGCACTGTCCATGTTTAAGTCAAAATTGTTTAACTGGGGATCGTAATGAAATATAGGACAAGAAGAAATTACCAGAGAAGAGAGAGCACAGACAAAACGGTCAAGTTTTAAATTTGGTTTAATCCCCCCCAAGTACTTATGTGTCACTCAGGTCTAAGCTTATAAGAGAATGAGACTCCTTAAATGTAAATGTTTCCTAGTTAGGCCCTAGGTTGTAGACCGAATTAGGCTTGATTAGGTTAGGCTTAGGCTTAGGCTTAGGCTAGACCATTTAGCCTAATTCTGCAATTTTTGTTAAGTAAGGTTAAGGTTTGTAAATTCCCCACACACGGACCACCAATGTGAAAAATGCTCTGTATGAATTGGTCCACAATTAACCCACCCCTTATTTCTCCAGTCTAACTATAGAGTAGATTAAGTCTAGCCCTGTAGGGGTCAGCCTAGAGATTCCGGAAATGGTCCAGAGCGGGCAGATAAATTGAGGTCCACAGTAGGATTCCTCACCAAACTAGGTTAGGGCAATCTACCTTCACCTTTGTTAAGCTATGAGTTGATGCTGGGTCTTAGGCCACAATGTAGGCCTAAGTTGTCTGACCCAGCTTAATTTAATGAGTCTTCTAAGTTAGAAGTTAGAAGATCCAACTGGGCTAAAAACACAATTAGTCACTTACTGCTAGTTATTAGAGAGTCTCTTTTCTCCTTCCTGTATAATTGTCGAGAGCGTACTTGCTGGTAGGGAGGATCTTTCTTCGGTGTCTGTTCTCGTCCCTTCTCCAGTTCCGTCCTCTCGCCCCGTTCTTCGTTTTCGTTCTCCTTTTTTCTCCTTTTCGCGGGGCTTTTTCTACCAGCGTCGTGTTGGTTTTTTCCTCGGTTGGTTATCGGTAATGTATATCTATTACCGACCACGCTCTTGTCACACAGTATATAAATACTAGTGTGGAGAATAACTCTGGTGAGCAACCAATTGGTTTCATCCACCCAGTTATTGACATAAAAGGAATTTAATAATTGTTAGATTAACTACCTACCTACTCAGTGAACCATTTTCGTTACCTCCCAACTACCCACTCATCAGTTTTACATACTTTTTTTTTTTTTTTAAATATTATAAAATTGTGTTTAGCTCATTAAAATGCATAATTGATTTATATTTTTAATTTGTATTTTTATTTTTATTTTGTTCAATTAATCGTGAGTAACTGTCCTTAAATTGTTATTGTACCATTTGTAAGGTATCAAACGAAAATCATAGTCAAATTGACATACTACTACAGTATATGGTTATGAATTTTAGTAGTCGAATTTAATTGTGTCGAAATTCAATTTTAAAACCGTGAGAGTTACTGTCATTACTCGTAAGGTCTTCTAAGTACGTCTTTTTTTTATTACCTTAATTCGTGTAACTGATTTAATTAAATACTTAAATACTACCTTGAACTTAAAGGATTTTATAATAATAATAATAATAATAATAATAATGATGATTGACTTAAACTTAAAAGATTTTATAACCCTAAACCCATCTTAAATTATTATACATTATTTTTAAACTTTGTTCATTCAAAAACCTTCCAAATCCCTACACATACACACGCATATATGCGCACTATATATCATTGGATGTCACAATAAACTATTTCATAGCGTGTAAGTGCTAACTATGCTATTTATATAGTCCTAAGCATTTTTGCTTACTATATATAAATTCTCGCTCATGCATTTATACAGTTAATTTAACAATCCTCTCAGCTAATCTGTGTCTCGAAATTATAAAATACACACTTTGTACCCAATAAACATAAATACACATTTGACCACAGGTCTATACATCATCCATTACATAATTCGATTTTTTACCTACAATAGTCAATAAAATTAGTTACGAATTGTACTATCATGGTAACCTCGAAAAATCCATGAACTTTAAAATTTATATTTTTCCCTTTTACTCTATTCATTATGTACATAATTTTTCCCACCGAAAAATAAAAATTTTGTAAAAAAATTTAATATCATTCTTTGTCTAACTTAATTGTTCATCTAAATTAAAGTATTAATCTTTGAATTCTTTTATATTATATAATAACTCACTTGTTCTGTATAAAACTTGTCATGTAAAGAAAAATTCGTCACCTAACTTGAATTACTTACGATGTTATTTTCTCAATTGTATTATATTGTATTATATTATTGTATTAATACCATTTAAGGGGGGAAATACTGTAAAAAGTGAACAATGAACAATTCCTACACCATCATTATATGGATTCATTGTCTTCATGCAGAACTTATGTTCGTATAGTTTTATGTTCGAATGTCCATTTTTACATAAGAAACCAAAATCGCCTAAGCGAGTTTTTGGATAGAATTTCGATTTGTACGTCTTTATTCATTACTGTATCTCTCTAATTCATCTTTTCTAATAATGACTTATACACTATGACGTCATAAAATAACTTTATTCTCTCTACGTTTCCCATACTTTGTACACTGAATCACGTTCTTAGTATTTGGACATCTTCCGTATTCAATGTATGGTAAATTCTTTAGTAATAATGTTGTGGTGTTATGTAGTATAAATATCATTATTCAACCATACTCATTCTTACATTCATGTTCTTTCTTGACCGCTATCCTTTATTAATTTTATTACTTATGCCCTATCAACTTATCAGTCTATGTTTACTCGTGTCTATATTACGCACACAACCTATTGTGTGACGAATAATGTGTACACTACTGTGTGCAGTCGTACATGTCTATTAATGATCATGATTACGTACATGTATTCTTTTTACGTTTTATTTTCTTTTATTATTTCACCTCCCGCATTGAACTCAAAAATGCTGAGTTAAGTTATAAAATTCCACTCACTACGACAGAATCGAGCGCCTCAAAGATAAAATATCTCCGTTCGCTCTGATTTCAAATTTATAACAAATTATAACATATTATGTTATATCATGTGTGTCATGTCTCATGGACTTGTGTTGTACTAATAACCATATATAATAACCATCTGTATAACCATCTAGTATAACCATATATAAATATATAAAAACACTATAAGAATGGTAAACGACGTAATGTACTTCATTGAAACAGTAATTAAATGTAATGATTTAATTTATAATGTAAGAATGTACTTTAAAATGGAAGTGTAATTAAAACAATAAGTGAATATGAAGTAATCCATAATTGTAATCGTAATTGTAATTGTAATGAACCAAAATTAATACGTACTCAGTCGTGTACTTAATTTGTACTTATGTGTACTATTACGAAATGATATCGCCTTCATAAATGTAGACTCGGCGAAAAAATATACGATTAGTTTTTATTTTCATTTTTTTTAGTTTTTAGTTGAAATCTTTCAAAAACATCTGATCATGTGTTTAAAAAGGGGGGAAATTTAACCTTCAACTGTCCTCCCCCAAAACATTTAAGTTTATATTATACTACTACTTCATTGCACTTCTTGATTAAGTCACTTCAAGACTCCTTGTTAGCAGCCTCGCTGCGGGGAGGGGGCAGAGGCACCTTGCCTCCTTAATATTTTTAGATTCCGGCCTGAGCCATGGTCGAAAGAGGTCGAACCTCTACCCCTGTAAATTCAGAGCAGTACCTGTATATTTTTAAGAAGTAAACCACAGTAAAAGAAGTTTTTATCTTTTTCCTTCGAGCCTTGTTCTCTTCAGAAGAACTTAGTCAGAAAAGTCGATAATTTTAGTACAAGAGAAAGTATCAGAGTATTATAGCAAGAGAAGAATTAATAATTCTCGACCCATAAGCGAGAGAAAGAGACAACCCAAGCACCATAGAAGATATCGGCATAACAGTCTGGCGAGTCTGTAGCCAAGAGTTTAACAGAGTGGCGACCGAAAAGAATTAGAATGTTATAGAAGAAATATCCGTTGCTTGCCTCCTAACTAGAACCCCCGTCGATCCGAACCGACTCAGGGGTTAACATATATGTGTATATATATATATATATATGTATGTATATGTATATATATATATGTATGTATATATATACAGGGCGTCCCAAAAAAATGTATACACACTTTAACAGCTGATAGCTCAATTGATGTTTCTTTCTTTCCAAGTTAAACCCATTAGAATTAATAATGGCAGTCAGACTAAGCTTTGAACAAAGGAAATTCATTCTAAAATGCTACTGGAAGTGTGAAAACGCAGTTGAAGTGCAAAGACAGTTTAGGAGGGTTTCAAACAGATCCACTAACGCGACTTACCATCACTCGAATTAGAGATAAGTTTGAAGCCGATGGAACTGTTCAGAATGTCCACAAGAAGCGTTCCGGAAGACCACGGACATCGACAAGCCCCACAAAGCAAGAAAGAGTACTGGAAACGTATCACCAAAGTCCAAGAAAATCTGTGCAGCAAGCGAGTCGTGAGGTAGGAATTTCAGAATCGTCTGTCCAACGCATTTTGAAGCGCTGTCAATGGAAAAGTTACATTCCAAGATTAGTCCATGCTATTAATGAAGATGATCCGGACCGAAGAGTGGAGTATTGCGAGTGGTACTTGGCACGATGTGGATGTGGATTGGACGAAGGGGTTTCGTAGAATACCCTCCGCGTTCACCAGACCTCACACCACTAGACTTTTTTTTATGGGGATACTTAAAAGACAAAGTCTACGCTATAAAACCTGCAACAGTCGCTGAATTGAGAGCAGCCATTGAACGAGAATGCACACAAATACCAAACGAAATGTTTCGTGATGTTTGCGATTCCATTGCTTCGCGTTATCAGCAGTGCCTGGACCAGAACGGACGTCAGTTTGAAAACAGGCGTTGACAAAATTAAATAATGTCTGTAGATTCTATTACATTTTGAAAATGAAATGTATTTTAATAAACACTGCCTTTATAAGTATTTAAAGTGTGTATACATTTTTTTGGGACGCCCTGTATATATATACATATATATATATATATGTGTGTGTGTATATATATATATATATAGTGTGTTTGCATGTGTAATAAAATTTTTTGTCAGTTTCATCCCCTACTTCTTCTGACACCAGTTTGTAATAAAAAGTGTCGTTGTCAGGGGGGACGGACCCTTATTACAGTGTTTTTTCTCGAAGGTCACTGTAAATGCTCGATGAGTAAATTGAAGTTATAACAGATCTTTCTTTAAGTTAGTGACCCTCTGCGTGAATTCTTTATCTTCCGCTTACTTCTGTAAACAATAGTTTGTTTGAATACCTTTTAATCAATAAATTTAAGTCACATTTGGCTACAAGTTCAGTCTCAAATTTGAAATATAGTACTGTCAAGTTCAGGTTTTTTTTAAACTAGTCTTAACATTAATTAAATAATTTACGTTCTATCGTTGCCCTTTCACTACATTCCTCGCAGTAGTTTAGGTTAACAGCTCTCAATATTTCCTCATAAACTCAAAATTCTCTCGTATTCTCTCAAACTCAATATCTCGAAATCAAATCTCGAATCTCACACAATAACTCAAATTTAGTTTTTGACGAGCAAACCCTCTCAAAGGCCTACTCGGAGAATTACCAGAGCGCTTCCCGGCCTTTTCACTCATTCCCGACGAAGCGCCAGATATCTTCTGACGGGTCCGCATCTGTTTTCGTGCTCCATCCCTCCAACGAGTCCAAAACGCGCCGAGGCAAGCATTTAAGAACAAAGAAAAAGTGTGTGTGGGGGGGGGGGGGGGGGGGAGCGTCGCACGAGTTGATGAGGACACTCGAGGTTTATCTCAAACCCTGCTTTAAATATTGAAGATAAAACATGGGGTATTATGGGGAAGCAAGTGGCTTGTGTATAACACGTGTGTGTGTGTGTGTGTGTGTGTGTGTGTGTGTGTATACAGGGCGTCCCAAAAAAATGTACACACACTTTAAATAATTATAAAGGCAGTGTTTATTAAAATACATTTCATTTTCAAAATGTAATAGAATCTACAGACATTATTTAATTGTTTTGTCAATGCCTGTTTTCAAACTGACGTCCATTCTGGTCCAGGCACTGCTGATAACGCGAAGCAATGGAATCGCAAACATCACGAAACATTTCGTTTGGTATTTGTGTGCATTCTCGTTCAATGGCTGCTCTCAATTCAGCGACTGTTGCAGGTTTTATAGCGTAGACTTTGTCTTTTAAGTATCCCCATAAAAAAAGTCTAGTGGTGTGAGGTCTGGTGAACGCGGAGGGTATTCTACGAAACCCCTTCGTCCAATCCACATCCACATCGTGCCAAGTACCACTCGCAATACTCCACTCTTCGGTCCGGATCATCTTCATTAATAGCATGGACTAATTTTGGAATGTAACTTTTCCATTGACAGCGCTTCAAAATGCGTTGGACAGACGATTCTGAAATTCCTACCTCACGACTCGCTTGCCGCACAGATTTTCTTGGACTTTGGTGATACGTTTCCAGTACTCTTCTTGCTTTGTGGGGCTTGTCGATGTCCGTGGTCTTCCGGAACGCTTCTTGTGGACATTCTGAACAGTTCCATCGGCTTCAAACTTATCTCTAATTCGAGTGATGGTAAGTCGCGTTGGTGGATCTGTTTAAAACTCCCTCCTAAACTGTCTTTGCACTTCAACTGCGTTTTCACTTCCAGTAGCATTTTAGAATGAATTTCCTTTGTTCAAAGCTTAGTCTGACTGCCATTATTAATTCTAATGGGTTTAACTTGGAAAGAAAGAAAACATCAATTGAGCTATCAGCTGTTAAAGTGTGTATACATTTTTTGGGACGCCCTGTGTATATATGTATATATATATATATATATATATATATATATATATATATATATATATGTTAAAATTATTTCACGAAAGTAATATGAAAAATATTTATGATGAATAAAACCACGAAGGAAAGGAAACACAGAATGGTGCTCAAGCGTTTTCGTCTAATGAGTGTTCCTGAGGATGTCATTAGACGAAAGCGCTTGAGCACCATTGTGTTTCCTTTCTTTCGTGGTTTTAATCATCATATATATATACATATACATACATACATACATATATATATAATAAATATAATATATATGTGTGTGTATACAGTTATATATATATATATGTGTGCGTGTATTTTTTTTATTGGGGTTGTTTAACCTCCTTCGCAACATTGAAGGTCATATGACGGAGGGGACCTACAATTTTACGTGGGATCCGAACCACGGGTGGGTCGCTACATAATCTGGGCGCGGTGTGTGTGTGTGTGTGTGTGTGTGTGTGTGTGTACACACACACACAGGGCGTTTCAAAAAGTTATACAACTTTAATGTCCTGCCATTTTTGTTTTTTAATCTATACCTTTTTTTTCATCAAGTTTTGGTGGTGGTATTCTGGTATTTGTTCTCTGGAATTTCTAGTCCCCTAGCTCAACTACGCCATTGACAGTGGAGCAGAAGACGAAAGTGGCCGGAGGTTCAGTATCAGAACACGTGTTGGACCAACAAATTGTGACATTCAACGTGTTGTGAAACATTTTGAGGACAACCAGAGCAAGGGCAACAGTAGCAGGCCAGCATCAGTAACCAAGAGCCAAGCCAACATCGACGTCGTGCGGGATTCTGTAGTGGACAGTCCCAAGAAGCCCCGCCGTCGGCGCTCCCAAGAGCTGGGCATCAAACCAACATCAGTCTGGCGTATCCTCGCCAAGGAACTGAAGCTTTTCCATTACATCATCTGTATTAGGCATAAACTGACTCAAGATGACATGAGAAAGAGAGTTGACATGTGCAATTGGCTCAGTGACAGGATGGAGCGCTACTCAAACTGGATCAACCTGATTTGGTTCAGTGAAGAAGCCCATTTCCATTTGAGCGGTGCCATCAACAACCACAATAACATTTTCTGGGGCGCAAAACCACCTGAGGAGATCACTGAGAGGTGCCCGAAAGGGCCTAAGGTCACATGCTTCTGCACCTTCAATGTCAGATGGGGAATGCTAAGGCCTTACTGGTTTGAAGATGATCTGGTTTATGCAGGATGGTGCCACCATCACTATCCTGCGGCAGCTCTTCAGAAACCGCCTCATTTCCCTGGGTACCGCTCATGACTGGGCATCCCATAGCCCAGACTTGAACCCTCTGGACTACTGGTTTTGGGGGGCTGCCAAGGACTCTGTCTACGCCAACCGCCCTGCCACACTGGACGATCTGAAGCAGAAGGTATGAGACTACCTCCAGGAAATGCCCCCTGTGACCTGGAGGAAAGTTGGACAAAACTTAGGAGTCAGGATCAAAGCGTGTCTGAACCGCGGTGGGGCACACATCGAGAACGTCAATTACAAGGATTTTGCTAAACTGCATTTTACTTAATTTTGCTTAAACTTACTGCCAAAAAAATACCATTTCATAAGCTTTCAAAAAATGTTTTAACGTTCATTAGGTTTCTGGTTCGTTGTAAATAAGTTTACAATTGTATAACTTTTTGAAACGCCCTGTATGTATGTATGTATGTATGTATGTATGTATATATATATATATATATATATATATATACACAGGGTGTTTGAAAACTTTCTGTACAAATTGTAATGGGGGATAGGCAACACCAAGACAAACCCTTTTCGTCTATAAGTGTATGTCCGCTGACGTCACCATTCGGCGCGAGAGGGCGCCGCTGCAATTGGCTGAAAGGTGAAGTGGGCTAGACTCGCGCTTGCCGCGGGCATTCTTAAATCGGAAGTAGTACGCGTAACATATTTATTTAAAGAAGGTGCTGAAAGTTGCGACCGGTAGCATCAATGCATGCCCGACAGCGTCGAAGCATTGACCGACGTACACGTCGAAAGATTCCCGGCATTTCGGGAACAGTTCCAGCGGCGACAGCGATCCTTGCTACGAGTTCTTCTTCTGAGTAAATGGGAGTCTCGTACACGAGGTTCTTCATGTGTCCCCACAGGAAGAAATCGAGGCATGTTAAATCGGGCGATCTCGGCGGCCAGGCTACGGGCCCACCCCGGCCTATCCATCGGTCCCCAAAAGTGGCGTTCAGATAATCCCGCACATCGTTGCTGGAGTGTGCTGGGGCCCCGTCGTGTTGAAACAACATTCGTCTACGAATAGCCACGGGAACATCTTCCAGCAGTTCCGGCAACGTTTCTTCAAGAAATATCCGATAAACCCGCCCGTCGAATCGGGCAGGCAGCATGTACGGCCCAATCAACTTGCCATGGACGATACCCGCCCAAACATTGACGGCGAACCGTTCTTGATGAGCATGCACCCGTGTAGCATGTGGATTTGCGTGCGCCCACACGTGAGAATTGTGCATGTTAAACAGGCCTCGTCTGAGAACAGCACATAAGCCGGAAAATTAGGCTGCACCGCTGTCTGCTGCAGAAACCAGCGTGCGAATTCCACACGAAGAGGGTAATCCCGAGGTTGTAATGCCTGGACTCTCTGACGATGAAACGGATGTAACTGCTGCTCGTGCAACACTCCCCAGACCAGGTCGTGGTTCACACCGAGGATACGTGCAACACCTCGCGTGCTTGCGCTTGGATTGTCCTCAAATCACCGTAGGATTTCTTCTTCCATGTCAGGAGTGCGCACGTTTCTCTCCCGACCAGTGTCATGCATGTTTGCATGGAATGTTCCAGTTTCTCGCAGTCGCCGATGCAAATGCGCAAACGTTTGGTGGTTTGGCACACGTCTGTTTGGGAAGCGCTGTCGGTACAATCTCACAGCAGCTCTTCCGTTTCCATTGGCAGCCCCATACACCATATGCATGTCAGCCATCTCAGCAGTCGTGAAGCGCTCCATGTTACGCGTACTACGTCCGATTTAAGAATGCCCGCGGCAAGCGCGAGTCTAGCCCACTTCACCTTTTAGCCAATTGCAGCGGCGCCCTCTCGCGCCGAATGGTGACGTCAGCGGACACACACTTATAGACGAAAAGGGTTTGTCTTGGTGTTGCCTATCCCCCATTACAATTTGTACAGAAAGTTTTCAAACACCCTGTATATATATATACAGGGTGTCCGAGAATTATCTGTACAATTTTTGGCTGTTATTAAAAGTCAACCATGAAGTGTAGAAATTCCAGTGTTGTCCCATTTTACAAAGAATCTCTAAGTTTTTTCTGATACCACGTTTTGACAAGTTTTTTAGAAATGTACGCGGGTGACAGACATTGATGATTTAAAAGCAAGAATCACAGCTGTTATTGAGCGAATTGATGTGGATATGCTGCAGCGTACATGGCAACATTTGGAGTATCGATTGGATGTTTTGCGAATCACTAATGGTGCACATATCGAATGTTTGTAGCAACGTTACTTTAATAAAAGAAACTTTTGAAAATACAGATTCTAAATAATCTTGTTTAAGAATTTTACGTGTGTTATCAAGAATTTTATTAAAAGATGAAATTGTACAGATAATGTTCGGACACACTGGAATTTCTAAAAAACTTGGTATCAGAAAAAACTTAATGAGATTCTCTGTAAAATGGGACAACACTGGAATTTCTACACTTCATGGTTGACTTTTAATAACAGCCAAAAATTGTACAGATAATTCTCGGATAACACGTGAATAATATTTGATGAAAATAACCACAAAGGAAAAACAGAATGGTGCTCAAGCGCTTGTCTAATGACATCCTCAGGACAGCGTTCCTGAGGATGTCATTAGACGAAAGCACTTGAGCACCATTCTGTTCCCTTTTTTTTTTTCCTTCGTGGTTTTCATTATATATATAAGGCAGAAAATGTTAAAATTGTGTAAATTTTCTTCCGTAGCCATGTTTTACCCAGAAGGTCAACAGGTTATATATTTTTTATTTTCAAATATTTAATCACTTTCGCTTGTGTTACAGGTGGAGGGGGTTCTATATAAGAAGGTGCAGAGAGAGCGTTTTATCAAATACAATTTTTTTTATCTTCACGTGGGTGAAATTCGAAAAAGTTAAATAAATCTTTTTTTATGCTTTCTCAGACTTTGCACACCCTTAAATTTGTTTTAGGTTAGGTTGAGAGAGTTAACCTAACCTCAAAAAAGTAGGTCGTACAAGAAAAACGGACTGATTTACTATTTGACCTAACGTAAAAAATGTGACTTACTATTACCGTTACTTCGTATATATTTTTTTTGAAGAGTTTGACCATCATATCACATCTGAATAAATGTGTTCAAAGTGGATCTTTCTCAGTCAACCTTTTGAAAGTGCTGAATGTGAAGGAACTCTAAAGACCTTGTGGCTCCCTTAATTTTAAGACTCAAAGCACCGACATGTAAAAAGAGCAAATGTCTTCCACACACGAAGTGATTTCTTAGTCTCTCAGCAATTAGGACTTCAAAGAGTAAATCCTTTCGTCTGCGAGCAAACACCTTTAATTTGTTACGATTAACGGACAAAAAGCCACCATGAAAAATTACAAAATCAAAAGTATAAAAATAAACTCTTAAAATTCCCATACAAAATTAAACGTGTATTAAAAAAAAATATACAAAGTGTGTTCGTGTTGTGCAATTAATCGTTCAGTGCTAGCATTAACATCATTGCTAGATGGCACTAGGGTTCTTTGAGGGTGTCCTCTTCCAGAAACTTATCAATATCAAGATCATTTGATGTAAGACGCGCCCTATGACGTATTTCCTCCAATGTCTGGTCCTTGTGGAGTTTCCCATTCTCAAACACACGCTCCAAAATGTCCTGAAAACGTGTAAGGTAACATTACGAAACGCTTTTTTTTAAAGAGGTTTTGGTTATAACGGCAACGATAACATGAAAAAAAAAATCTTAATAGGGGGGAGAAAGTTAGCGCGAGTCTAAATACTTTTTCTCATTTCTTACCAACCCAACGTGTCCGTAAGCCTGGAAGAGAGAAAATCTTTCACTTACATCTGCAGGGTCTCCTTCACCATGCTCTTTTGTCACATAGTCCCCCTCCACCTTGTGAAGGGAGAGGCGACCTCGCTTGCTCTTCTTACCGGGGTCAGTGATGGGGTCTTTAAACACATCCACCGCCTTGCCGTTGATGACGCTGTAACTACATTTGAAGGCGCACTTCTGAGTGTCTCTGTTCAACTGTGTCGGAGTTAAGTACAAAGAAGTGAAGGTTATTTAAGGGCTTTTAACGGCGAGAAAATTATTGGAATGAATCAGTGTGCAATTGAACAAATACAACTATATTAAAACGTAAATCTACTTCTGATATAATTAAAAAAAACCAAGAGCGTCCGTCGCGCAACTTTGACATAAAAATTTTAAACGTGTTCCCATACTCCCCTTCCATCCAAACCTTCTGTTGATCTTTTAAAAACACCTTTTACAGTTTACACTACTTTTAAAACAGCAAATAATAAATAACAAATAATACCCCACCTTTTGAAGAAGCGCTCCTCCACTCCCAAATCCGACATTATCAGCAGACCATCCCTCTCCTTTTAGGCGCTCCAAGATAGTTCCTGAAAAGTAGTTCAACCACATTTATTTAAAAAGTAACTTATTTAAAAAGTAACTTATTTAAAAAGTAACTTATTTAAAAAGTAACTTATTAAAAATGGATTTACTATTAGATAACGGGATTATGGAAAGTATCGAAAATCAAAATAACCACACAGATCAAAGGCTGGATGCCTCACCAGCATCTTTCACTACTTTGAGTGATCAGTAGTAGTATCGTACCACTTTGGGTTTTCTAAAATAAAACCAAATAGTAGGCCCATCGTTAAAAAAAAAAAAATATCATAAGAAGCCCTATCTAGTTATGACACTGTGACCAACTTATATTGGCAATGCGTAGAGTAGCTAAACTGTGGATACTGAACTGTTACACTGCAAAAGACCCCAGTCCCACTAAAGTGGAGAAAACTTGTAATCTGGCAGTGATTCACGTCAGTTGTTGTTTCTTCGTTTGCAAAAAAAAAATCCAAAGTAAGGCACCACTACTACTACTGCTAGAATTGGGAAATTCCTCTGCTTCAATTTGAGGCAACAAGAGTCCAGGGAGTATCTTGCAACGAGAATGGAATGTTTGATTCAACGTCAATAAAACAGATGATATCCTTTTTTTTATACATTTTCTTTTGCATAAACCATTGTATAATTAATTTCGAGAAAGGTTTCGTAATAATTAAAGTAAAAATAAGATTATTATTATTATTATTATTATTATTATTATTATTATTATTTCGGGTAGTTCAACCTCCTTTGTAACTCCAAAGGTCATGTGACGGAGGGAACAACCTACAACTGTGTGGGAAATCCGAATCATCCGAGTCGAGTCGATACATAATTTGAACGGAAAGGAGTCATCCAGCCACCTACCACCAACATTACTTACCCTACCTGATCTAACGGAAGTGGTGTTGCAATGTGACTAAAAAATGTTTTAACTAACTGACTGTTCTGTAGTTGACTCCGTCTCCTTGCAAGATACGTAGGAATGGCGGAAGTACTTTGAAGCCTTTTGAATTTACTTGCGACCCGAAAGATTCTCCCAAAATTTCTAAAACCTGCAAGAAGAAATGAATTGTGCAATAGTCTCTCCTCTTTACATATATATTTAATAATAATAATAATAAATCTTTACAGTCTGGAGAAGTTCCGTTTGACTGGAAACGTGCAAACACTACACCAATATTTAAAAAAGGGAATATATCGCTTCTCTGAAATTATCGTCCCATTTGTCTGACTTCAGCAGTTGGTAAGCTTACGGAGACGCTCGTTCGGGACAAACCAGTTAATTACTTAGAAATTAATAATTTCAAGGTTCTCAGCACGGAAGTACTCATTTTTGTCCAACTAATTTCCTCTACTTTTTTAATGATTTTGTAAATATCTTTCATCTACTCAACCGGTCAACTCTACAACAATCTTTCTCAATCCATCTTTCCCCCCTGTCTATGACCTCCAATTTTCAAACGCAGAGTGTCCAGACAGTTTTTACCATAGAAGATGTAAATAATGTTCCCGACGTGGACGATATCGTTCCATTTAGTAGCGAGACTATTTTGAATGAAATAACTGTTTACGAGGGTGAGATTGCGCATTATATCGATAAGCTAAAAGTTAGTAAGGCTCCAGACCCTGACGCGCTTTACCCTAGACATTTGAAAGATTTTAAAGATGTTATCGTCGGCCCATTAACAAATTTTTAATGAGTCATTGGAAGCGGGGATTATTCATGAAGACTTCAAATTAGCTAACGTTACGCCCATTTTTAAAAAAGGCGACCGCCCAGTAGCTAGCAACAGAGGCGTACCAATACTTTTTGCCGCTCGGGGCGAAAATGCCAACGCCCCGCCCCCCCCTGCAACAATTTTCAATTTTAAAAACAATTCCTTTACAAAAATACACTTCTAAACAAAACTTTTATTGGAAGAAAAACTTAAATAAAGCAACTTCAATTTTAACAATACTACATAATGTACCGTACATAATACACTACATAATTTTAACAATAACTATATAATGTATAATGCCTAGTTAAATTTTCGGACTTTCATAACAGAAAATTCATGAGTGATTTTTTCTATGTCCATTGTCTCTGCAACTTCGCATTCAATTGAAATAATCGCCAAATTGCTCAGTCTAGATTGACTTATAGTTGACCTGAGGTAAGTTTTTATAAGTTTCAGTTTCGAGAAACTTCGTTCGCAACTTGCCACGGATATGCATGTAGTTAGATCCGGAGGGCAATTGTTATATGAGGCAAAGATTCCACTAGATCCCATTTAACGATCCACTGAAGTAGTTTTAACATATCCCAGTTCTTTGGATCATCGTCGACGCTTATGCTTTCGAAACTGAGCAAATGTCTGCGCAAACGCTTTATTTCTTCCAGTAGACTTCCTGGATTAATGTCATTGTAGATGGAAGAAAAATTATTGACCTTGGTATTAATTTCTTCATCTTTGGACTGATTCAAAAGGTACGAAGGAGACAGAAATTCAAAGCGATCATTCATGTTTTTAAGACAAACTGTGCGTTTTTCAATTTCTGCTAATAAACGATCCATGATTTCAAAAAATTCTCTGCGTACATCCTCTTGCACGGTCAATCCAGCATCACGAGCTTGCTCTCCAGGCATTCTTCTCCGTCTCCAGACTCTGCGGTCTATACTAATATCCATTTCATTACAGAACTCTTCGGCGGCATCTGCAGCGTTTGATACTACTGCCTCTCGTTCATTAGTTAAAAACACGGATAAAGAGTTCATTTTTAATGCACACTGGTCTAAAGCAAGTCCCTTTCTTTGAAAATATAGCTGAGCATCATTGATTTCTTTCAGCACTGGATCCCAGAAAAATAAGTACACAATGAATATGTATGACATGATGGAAGTCAACAGAGCTTCAGCATCGCCCTTTGTGTCCAGATTTTCGGAGACCCCTTCACTCAGTTCCAAGGCACTAACAACGTGAGTCAAGTTCTTCTTAAGACTAGAAACAGCATCATACTTAGCACTCCACCGCGTATCAGACTCGCTTGACAGTGATTTTGGAATGTTTTGTTAAGACATCCCAACGATGAGTAGAGGAAGAAAAGTAGACGAAAATTCGTTCAATTGTTCCAAAGAAAGTTACAGCATTAGGACTCAGTCCCGCGGCATGAACTCCAGCCAAGTTCAGAGAGTGGTTATTGCAAGGAATGAAAACAGCGTGTTTGCTAACATCAAGAATTCTGCGTTGAACTCCAAGATGAATACCTGCCATCGTAGCAGCATTGTCATACCCTTGACCATAACAATTCTGGATATCCAGCCCATCCTCACGGAGCTTAGTGACAATGAGATCAGTAACTGCCTCAGCAGTCTTCCCCTCTAATTTAATAAAATCAACGAAGGATTCCTTCACCTCTACATTACCATCTTTAATCGACACACAGCGAATTACCTGAGACATCTGATCAATATGCGATATATCTGGTGTACTATCGAAAATTATTGCAAAGTACTTTGCACTAGACACACTATCAATTATACATTTTCGAACATTACAGCCGATTAGTGTGATGAACTCATTTTGAATGTTAGGTGACAAATACGTAGTGGATATCTTGTCAGTCATTCGTATTTTTGTAAGATGTTCCCTAATTACTGGGTCATATTTGCCCATTAGTTTTATTAACTCCAAAAAGTTTCCAGAATTGCCAGCTAGCCCAGCTTCTTCATTTAAGTTCTCTCGGTGCCCTCGGAATGCAAGATCTTGTTTTGCCAAGAACATGATGCAGTCATAAATTCGTCTCAGTATTTCTTTCCACTTAGCAGTAGCATGTTTTATTTGCAACTGATGTGCATTATCTATTGTAGCATTCAACTGAAGGCGCATAGACAACTCTTTCCATTGTTCAAAGCATCGGGTATGATATGGACTGTTTTCATGTTCAGGTACTCTTGGATTCAGTTTCCTCCAGGCAAAAAATCCTTCTTCTTTTCCAAATGCACTGGAGATGTTGTTGAAGAGACGACAGCAAAAGCAATGCAAGCTACATTTTGAAGGTGAGAAGATTAGCCATGACCTTTCAATTTTTTCGCCATTTTCCAAAGTTTTGAAATACCAAACTTTTGACATTGACCTATTGTTTGAATCAGCTGGAAAGGGTCCATTCATGTTTTTCAAATGTGATGGTCCACGTTTAATGAGTTCGATTCTCAAATTGTCCGTCATTGGAACGGGCCAGTTGCCAGAATCGTTAAACAGACTCTGTGGGTGATGGGTGGGTGGGTGACTTTGTGATGTAGATGAGGGTTGATCCTGATTATTTGGGGGTTCACTTGAAGTTGCCGCTTGAACATATCTCTAAAGATATATCACATTGCGGTTGATCTCCTTGCTTCCCAGAAGGCACTGAAGGTGTGTCTGAGAATCCCATTAACTGATGAAATCGCTTAGCAGCACGCTTGCCTTCCTCCTCTTTTTTTCGCGAAGATTCTTGTATGCAGCACCACTCAGTCTCTGTCGTTTGCTCATGTTTGCTAATTCAGTAGGGTATCTGCAAAATAAAACAACCATTAATTATTAACATCATCAAAGCTCAAAGAATGCAAAGCCTAACCTAAATAATATAGGGAAAGTTTGAAAAATAGGGCTGGCAACCTTTCCGATGTGAAAATTTAACGCAACTATTTGTGGAAATAGTGGCATTGAGGTGGCATATATAGCATTTAATGATGATTTTTCATCAAAACCATGGATTTTGTACACAAATAACGCGCGACAATGATGAGATATAATTTTTTGGAGGGTTGCATTTTAAAACATAAAAACCCAAAATTTTGCATACTGCGCCCGCCTGACAGTAATTTGCCGCCCCTCGGGAAGTGCCGCTCGGGGCGGTCGCCCCTCTCGCGATACGCCACTGGCTAGCAATTATAGGGCTATTAGCTTAACGTCAATTGTCGGTAAACTTTTGGAATCCATAGTTAGGGATCGTATCGTCGATCACTTAGAAAGTCGCGATTTGCTTAATAGTAGCCAGCATGGGTTTCGATGCCATAAATCTTGTTTAACTAATTTGTTAGAGTTTTATAACGAAATAGTGGACGAATACGATAGGCATAGAGCGGCTGACGTTATTTATTTAACCTTCAAAAAAACGTTCGATACAGTTCCGCATAGGAGATTAATTGCGAAGATTAAAGCGCGCGGTATACGTGGTCAAGTAAAGTAACTAACTGGTTAGAAGAATGGCTTCGTGCCAGGAAAACAGAGGGTCGTTGTTAATGATAGGGAATCGGGGTGGCTGGATGTAGGTAACGTGCCCCTCAAGGTTCAGCATTAGGCCAATTGCTATTCGTAATCTACATTAACAACATAGATGTAGGCTTGACCAGTCACGTGTCAAAATTCGTGGACGATACTAAAATAGGCGGTAAAGTTCTTAACGTGGATAGAAATAGGCTCCAAGACGATGTAAATAGGATTATGGAGTGGACGGATAAGTGGCAGATGCAATTTAGCGTAGACAAATGTAAAGTTTTGCATATAGGTCCTCGTAACAATAATTACACTTATACGATGGACGATAGTTAGCGAGCGTTGACGAGGAAGTAGATTTAGGCGTACGCGTATCTAAGGATTTAAAAGTTAGGAACCAGTGCCTGGAGTCTTGCGCAGAAGCTTATAGGATGTTAGGCTTCATAGCGCGTAATTTCGAATTTAAATCGAAGAATATTATATTGCCCCTTTACAAGTCCGTGGTCAGGCCTCACTTAAAATATGCCGTTCAGTTTTGGTCCCCGTATTTGCATGAGGATATTGATAGGTTGGAAAGGGTTCAGCGATGCGCCACGAAACTAATTCCGTCACTACGCAACAAGTCTTACGAAGATAGGATTAAAGAGTTAGACTTGCATTCGCTCGAGACTAGGAAATTAAGAGGGGGAGCTTATTGAAGTTTTCAAAATCGTTAATAAAATCGATAACGTAAATTTTGACAAATTGTTCATTCTCGATAATAGCAATACTCGTAGTAATGGATTTAAATTAGGTGGTAGGTGTTTCATAACTAATATCGCTAAAAACTTTTTTACGTTTAATGTAATTTATAAATGGAATAATCTTCCCGCGTCCGTCGTGAACTGTACCAGCGTTAATATGTTTAAAAACCACTTAGATAGGCATTTTAAAAATATTAACGTCGTTTAAAATAATAAAACAATTAGCAACAGGAGCTCTGGGGCTGAAAGTCGAGGTTTGAGTCTGTTGACGATTGATGCCAGCGTTAAATTTTGTTAAAAAAAAATTAAAAAAATTAGACTAACACGAACTTAGATGTAGCTCGTAGCGTAAACTAACCCACTTTTTTTTTCTTTTCTCATCCTCTACTCACATGTCCGTAGTGTGCATGGTATGACAGTGTTTCTTTGAGTTAAGACTGTGTTTGCATGGTTTGTAAGCATTCTTATTTTACTTCTTTTCATCTTTCACCCCTTTCCTATTCTCTGACTATTTTTCCGACTTGTCAGCAGTGGCAGGCGGATGATGATGGCGAGTCACTCTCTCTCTTTTTCTGAATGAATGTTAACCCACAAATGATAGATTTTGCTACTTACTTAACCCCTTATTCTCTTTTTTTTAACTCTCTATTCTCTTCTTTCTCTCGGGCTAACCTTAGAGTGGATCTTAGGGTCTTTGTTAGCCTTAGCTTCTGAAGATCTCGAAAACCCTGGACCTTGATTTTGGCTCTATTCTTTTTCTGCGGGCATTCGCCCTTGACCCTCCTTTCTGCATAAAAAAATATATACATGACGAAAGTAAAACAGTAGATTTTATATATTTCGATTTTGAAAAGGCGTTTGATAGTGTCCCATAGAAGATTACTAGCTAAACTTAATTCTCGCGGAATTGATGGTAATGGTCTCAAATGGATTGAAAATTGGCTTAGCCGACGTTAACAAAAATTGGTCATTCTGGTAAAGCGTTGAACTGGAGAAGAGTAACTCGCGGCGTGTCATTGAGATAAATTCTGGGACCAGTTCTTTTTTTTATTTATATCAATGATATCGACAGGAATTACCAGTCTAATTTTAAAATTTGCCAATGATACCAAACTAGGGGCACGAACAAAATCAGCGGCAGAACGTTTGCAGATTCAAGATGATATTAAGCTACTGGAGTGGGCAAAAATTTGCCAAATGAATTTTAATACAGATAAATGAAAACGTTGCATATTAGTTGAAACAATGTTAAAAAAGTATTCTATGCGCGACAAGACACCAACGAGTGTTTCGGAAGAGAAAGATTTTGATATTAATGCTGCCGACACTCTTAAACCAAGTAAGCAATGTATCGAAGCGATTAGAAAAGCAAATAGAATCTTAGGATTTATTGGTAGATCATTCGAATCTTTTTTTTTTATATACCCAAACGCCTCTCCCACCGCAGTGATGTGAGTAGATAAGGTTACGTCAGGAACAGGCAGGAAACGACTCAATCGCTCACATTCACTTCATCAGCTGACATGACATTTGAATCTAAGTCGGAGAAAACAACAATAATGCTATTATTATATAATTCTTTAGTACGCCCCAACTAGAATACTGTGTTCAGTTTTCTGTCCTCATATTTACGGCAGGACATAGACGGAATGGAGGGAGTGCAGCGACGGGCTACAAAGATTATAACCAGACTTCGAAACAAATTACGCCGCCCATTTAGAAACGTTAAATTTATTTTCAATTGTAAAAAATATGTATTGGACGAGATTTAATGCACGTGTTTAAAATGACTGAAGGTTTTGATAACATCAACGCCCAAGAATATTTCACCTTCAGAAATGCGGACAGAACTCGCGGTCGTGGTCTGAAATCAGTCGGTAAACATTTTAATGCAAATGAATCTAAGCATTTCTTCTTCAATCGTATAGTTAATTTGTTGAATGGATTGCCAGCTAACATAGTTCAAAGTAATTCGGTCAAGTTCTTTAAAAGACACTAGATGCTTGTCTTGCCTTAAACCCCCAGTTAGAAGCATTTGTTAGCGCCTAAAAATATTGTAGAATTTCCACTCGGATTATATATCTTTTTTTTCTTTAAATTTCACTCGTCTTTAAATTTTCTTCTATCTTTTAATGTTCTTCCTTAAGCAGACAGCTTCGTGGGGACCAGCCAGCCGGTCTGTTCCTGCCTGGTGTCCTTTGTATTTAAATAAAAAATTAGAAACAGAATGGAAGCGTGTGAAAAGAATGAGAAAATAAAGCAAGCTTCAGAGTAAACTGGCATAAAGCGCAAGATCTTGTCAAATAAAACTACTCTGTATCCAGTTATCAAGTTACTTCTTGCAATTCGACTGAACATTTCTTTGACCTTACTTTAAGTACAACAGTCTCGGGGTCTCCACTATCAGGTCGTAGTATTAAAATGCCTCCATTTTTCCCATTCTCAATCACCCTTTGTTTCAATTGCTTTCCAATCAAATCTTCACACGACTTGAAAACATCGTAAGAATCGATGACCACAGAAACAGCACCTAGTTTCCAAAGAAAAAGAAAGGTTAATGAAAGTTACATTTTAACTGCAAAAGGAATGTTACAAATACAAATAAATCCCTCTTTGCCTCGTATTTGTGGATAGTCACAGTGAATTTGACCAAGAAAAAAACAATATATTCTTCAGCTTGCTGCTGATTAATAAATTACTAAAACCAGTAGCTACTTTCCTCAACTTTTCTGAGTAAGGTAGCAACTGAACATTGTTGCTACCTTATTCCCGTTAACAGATGTGAAGCGGCTGTGAATGAACTGCTGCCCGCACGCATCCATTGCTTTAAGCGAAGGAAATGGGTTTATAAATAAAGCAAAATGTACAAGTACAATAAACTTTCATATACAGTACTGTATATTTCTAGAATATTTAGCAGCCTTTAGGAGGTACTTCTTTCATTCAAACATATTAACATTAATAGTCTGGTAGCACAGACCCTGATTTTACTGGAACCCTGCATTGTTTATTATAAAGCAAATTTTTACATATTTTTTAAGCTTATACCACCCCATTCAAGAATCCATCGGGTGTACACCTGACCCCCGCTTGGCTTTTTCAATATGGCCGCCATTTTCCAAGATGGCCGGCGAAACTGAAAAATCCCATATCCTGGTCAATACTTGATGGATTTTGGTGATCTTGGTGTCATTTCTAGGGGTTTTTAGGATGATGAGTCGATCTGGAGGGGTTGCAGATATTTTGGGAGTCATTTTGACCCACATTCGTCAATACTCAAGGTCATTGAAGGTCAAACGCCCCCCGAAATAAGGAATATCCCATATCCCGGGCAGTCGTGGAGATATTTTGGTGATCTTACTGTCGTTTTTATGGTTTTAGACGAGACTGAGTAGTTCTATAGGGTTTAAAGTGAAATCAGGGATTATTTTCCCCATGGTAAGGTGAATTCCAATATGTCTAATTATTCCTCTTATTTTTTTCAGGTTGTTGAGATTATTGCTGATGGTGCTGCCCACCTGGTGGTTTGATGACGTCTTGGTTGTGCTGATTCCAAAATTGTTTTTTGACTGCTGAATATGGAGAATATACCAGGCGAGCATTGTTTAGTTTTCATTTGCTGAGGATAAATTATTTCAATGCGATTTGTACTATGAAGAATGGGTAAACAAAATTCTTATTTTTCAGGTTCTACAAAAGCTGCAGACGAATGTTTCTTCAAGGATTTCCTGCGTAGCTGTCCTGGAGGTCAGAGAGGTCTTTCAAATTGTGGGAGGATTCAGAAAAATCATAGAGAGCAGCGACATCAGAGGGCAGCGACTGGCCTGCTAGTGGCACAGTTGCTACATTTATCCAAACCTTCAAAGTATGGCTACCGAAACATCTTTCTCATGCATCTGTAGTACTAGCTTTTGATCGCTACTATGATTTCTCCGAAACCAAGCACTCGGGCAATGAGAAGCAAGAGCAGCAGAGTTCACAAGCTGGGCCTCAACACCCCATTGCCTACAAGAGACGCTGTTCTCACGTGCACCGCGAACAAGGAGCAACTAAATAGGCTGCTCTGTGAGCAAATCTTTGCTGACTGAGTATCTCGCAACTGTAACCCAAGACCATGAGCAGACCATACCGACTTCCATTGTGCGAGGCAGGAGTCGAGCAGCATTGGAGCTCTCATCATCTCATGAAGAGGCTGACGTGATAATAATACAACACGCTATCGCACAAGCTGAGAAAGATTCTGATGCCCGCATCTCCATCATTTGCGATGACACAGGCGTGTTTGCCATACTGACTCACTTCTATGAATTTAAAAAACTAGGCTGTCCCATGATTATGGAATCTCCAGTGCGTGGCAGACAATCAGTGGACATCCGAGCAACTGTAACCCAGCACAAAGACATCATCCCACAAATCCTCAAACTACACGCTTTGAGTGGTTGTGACACAGTTGCAGCAATACATGGCATCGGCAAAGCCACTGCCATTGCCAAGAAAGGTCGGAAGCTAGACAAGCTGGGGTCCCTTGATGCATGCTTTGACCATATCGAGAAAGAGGCAACAGCGTTCATTGTTGCATGCTATGGGGATAAGAAATCCTCATCTCTTACTGAGTGTCGTCAGCGAGTATGGGCTCAGAAGACAGGAAAGTCGGGAACTGCTGCACCCAAACTATGTTCTCTACCACCAACAACTGAAGCTTTCCATCAAAATGTGCTCAGAGCCCACTACACTGTGGCGAACTGGCTCGATGCACTAAAGTGTGACCCACCACCACTTGATCCTGTGCATTATGGGTAGGAGAGAGACGAAACAGAGTTCTCATCCCAAAAACAGTTTGTGAAGGAGTGTGCTTAGCACCAGATGAAGTTCTGAAGCTAATCAGATGTGGGTGTGAATCACAATCAGCATGCAGGGGGAGTCGCTGCGGCTGCATGGGACGCGGAATCCCTTGCACAATGTTCTGTGCATGTGGCAGCGGCTTGGATTGCAACAATCCATTGACACAAAACGCAAACGAAGAGCAGACTGATGATCCTGACGATCCTGACACAACCGTCTTTTGATATTTTCCCCCAATAAATGGTTACCTAATGTGAATAACTGCATCAAAGTTGTCGATGCTAATCCCCCAGCTAGGTGTGAGCTTTGTTTTGCTTACGAGGTCATATCTTGTAGCTTTGCAACCTTCCATAGAATGCATGTGCCCTGCACTTCAGCATAAATTGTGGTTTATATCCGAATATCCATATAATGTGGGTTATGTCATTTAAGCATTATGATCTGGTTTTATCTGCAGAAAAGATGTTAAGTGCTCAGCAGTTAGCTAGATTGTAGAAATTGTCACTGAAATAAAGCAAATACAGTGATGTTAACTGTGGCATTATCATATTTCAAGGCGAAACTTTAACCTCAAATGATCTTGACTTGACCCATGGAGTTGCAAAATGATATCCTACTGTTATCATGTGCCTATAGAACTACTCAGTCTCGCCCAAAACCATAAAAACGACAGTAAGATCACCAAAATATCTCCACGACTGCCCGGGATATGGGATATTCCTTATTTCGGGGGGCGTTTGACCTCCAATGACCTTGAGTATTGACGAATGTGGGTCAAAACGACTCCCAAAGTATCTGCAACCCCTCCAGATCGACTCATCATCCTAAAAGCCCCTAGAAATGACACCAAGATCATCAAGTATTGACCAGGATATGGAATTTTTCAGTTTCGCAGGCCATATTGAAAAAGCCAAGCGGGGGTCAGGTGTACACCCGATGGATTCTTGAATGGGCTGGTATAAGCTTTCAAAATATGTCAAGATTTGCTTTGTAACAAACAATGCAGGGTTCCCACCCCGTGCAACCGGACTATAAGTCAATGTTCCCTAAACTGCGGGAGCCAAAAGTGTTGAAAGAAGGGCGCGAGGAAGTTAGCTACGTGACTACTGAACCTTTTTTTTTTACAGTATTTTAACACGCAGCACAATTCGGCAACAGTGTTGTAATAAACATGTCTATATTTCTTTTGTATTTAAATACAATAGATGAAAAATTGTTTAGAAAATGTGCCATGTACTACAGTACATTAACCCTTTATCGCGCGCAGTGTTACTTGACTGATTTTGAAAAAACTATATAGAGTTATGGGTTGATTGCCTGATACCTCTCATCCGTTGGAAATTTCCAGCAGATTTCAGTGGAGAGTTAACGACAAAAAACCCACGTTTTTTTCGCTAAAGAGTTATGTATGTGGAGGTCTTCAAAGGACCTCGTTAAGTAGTGTTTTTATTGGTTAAGGTTAAATTTATTTGTCTTCGGTATTTTAGCGCTGCCTAATGGTAAAGGAAGAAATTACATTACCTTATTATTTCGTTGGGTCTCGCTTCTGGTTGTAGGGCGCGACGATCTTTTTCGATGTAGGGCCGCTATACAATGGAGTTACACAATGAGTTGATTTGATTTAATTAATATAGGCAATCACTATATTTAAATTCCTGAAGGTATAGGCCTATCCTTTTGAGTTATTAGGTTTATACTAGGGGCACTCGATACATTTTGCCCCACCCTTTTTTCTTAGCTAAATAATAGGCCATGGGGCTGAAGTGGTTTTTGGGCCGTAAGTTTGAACTTTCTGCGCTTCACATAACCGGATTTTTCCAGTTAACCTCCCCTCCTTGTATAAAACCACTTTTAAACGCCCTTGTATAAAACTGATGGTTAACACAGTTCCGAAAATGGCGTCTGACAGTGATGTGCGTCGTAAACAGAGAGCTGTTATAGAGTTCTTAACCGCAGAGAAGGAAACAGTTGGAAATATTCACAAACGTCTACAAAACGTTTATGGAGATGCTGCTGTTGATTGAAGCACAGTTGGACGCTGGTCTAACAGCATCATTCGATCAAATCGGCGCGTCACATACAAGGAGCTATCACTGGAGCTAGGAATTAGTCAAGCATGAATACGATAATTCAACAACTGGGATACAGCCTGGATCTGGCACCTTCACACTTCCATTTGTTTGGGCCAATGAAGGATGCTATTCGTGGAAGAAAGTTTCAGAGTGACGATGAGGTTATTAAGGAGGTTAAGAGGTGGTTCCAGCTGAACCCAGCGGACTTTTACCAGCAAGGAATAAAGGCCCTTGTTTCGAGGTGGAGGAAATCCGTAGAAAAATATGGAGACTATGTGGAAAAATAAAAACTTCAAAATTTCAAAATATATTGAGTGGCCCTCGTAGTACTTGTTATTCACTCAGAACTTATAGGAAAATTAAGTACACTTTCCTTGCTTAATTAAAAGCATTGCTTAATATAAGCAGCTCTCAGTGCCAGGGTTGGCAAAAACCCCAAACCCAGCAAAAACCCAACTGGTTTTTGCTGGGTTTTTGCCAACCCTGCTCAGTGCCGCAAAAATATAAATCGTCTCTTAGGAATTCGCTGATTTTACAAAGTTCGTTGACTCTTCTCTCGAAGTAATTTTCACGAGTCAGCAATGGGAAATTTTTATATGAAATACTTCGTTTTTCTTGTAATGTGAACCCAATGCCTCCATATTGGGTTCTATGTATGGTAATTATTTTCATTCCCAATAGGCTATGTCGCCAATCCCGAGGCAATTTTGTAGATATTTAATTCACTGAATTGATAATTTGTATTTAATTAAGAAATAGTTATCACATACGATACCATATTGTAAGCATATATAGTTTTTCCATACTGATTTTATTCTGGCTAACGCCAGACGATTTTATTCAGTCTCGGAAAGACCTCTGTGCAGTAAAGGATTAATTGTTGTTTAATCCTTTACTGCACAGAGGTCTTTCCGAGACTACTAATTTTGTTCTGGCTAACGCCAGACGATTTTACTCAAAGTAACACTGTCCGATAAAGGGTCAATAAACTCCTTTTTAATGTTACTTTTCACTGATTATGGTACCAATAAATTACACTACATGAATGCCATTTTCAATTCAAATAAGGGATTGTGAAAGATTGACTGCAGTTCGAACGGGGGCTGGATAAGAAAAAAGTTTCGTCAATGCTACATTAAGTTAAAACCTTTTTTCAAAGGGATCTCTTTGGACGTCTGGAAAAGGTTCTTGGTTATATCGAGTTTTCACGTACATTAAATCCTCTGGTCTAGCGTTTACCTTTTGCACACCTCAATCCTCATTCAATATAACAAAAGAAACTTATTACGGGGTGGGGGAGGGAGCTTACCTCGAGGGAACTTGTTTATCATATTGGTGTAAGCGTCAAGCTCTCCTTCCCGACCCCAAGTGGTGATGGTGGAATGCTCTGCAGCAGGGATAGAAACGGCAGCCATTTGGCAGTGATAGAACTTGCGTGCTAAATGAACACCAGCTCCAGTATCTGTACACTTGAATCAATTTAAGACATTATATATATATATATATATGAATAGAAACGACATAAGTATTAAGGAACGTTTCTGCACACGAGGAGGAGAGATAACGAATAAATGAAAAATGAGGCGAACCCAGGCGGTTCGCCTCATTTTTCATTTATTCGTTATCTCTCTCCTCGTGTGCAGAAACGTTCCTTAATACTTATGTCGTTTCTATTCATTTATATACTGCGTGGTCATTGCAGTTATATGCATATATATATATATATATATATATATATATATATATATATATATATATATATATATATACACAGGGCGTCCCAAAAAAATGTATACACACTTTAAATACTTATAAAGGCAGTGTTTATTAAAATACATTTCATTTTCAAAATGTAATAGAATCTACAGACATTATTTAATTGTTTTGTCAACGCCTGTTTTCAAACTGACGTCCGTTCTGGTCCAGGCACTGCTGATAACGCGAAGCAATGGAATCGCAAACATCACGAAACATTTCGTTTGGTATTTGTGTGCATTCTCGTTCAATGGCTGCTCTCAATTCAGCGACTGTTGCAGGTTTTATAGCGTAGACTTTGTCTTTTAAGTATCCCCATAAAAAAAGTCTAGTGGTGTGAGGTCTGGTGAACGCGGAGGGTATTCTACGAAACCCCTTCGTCCAATCCACATCCACATCGTGCCAAGTACCACTCGCAATACTCCACTCTTCGGTCCGGATCATCTTCATTAATAGCATGGACTAATCTTGGAATGTAACTTTTCCATTGACAGCGCTTCAAAATGCGTTGGACAGACGATTCTGAAATTCCTACCTCACGACTCGCTTGCCGCACAGATTTTCTTGGACTTTGGTGATACGTTTCCAGTACTCTTTCTTGCTTTGTGGGGCTTGTCGATGTCCGTGGTCTACCGGAACGCTTCTTGTGGACATTCTGAACAGTTCCATCGGCTTCAAACTTATCTCTAATTCGAGTGATGGTAAGTCGCGTTGGTGGATCTGTTTGAAACTCCCTCCTAAACTGTCTTTGCACTTCAACTGCGTTTTCACACTTCCAGTAGCATTTTAGAATGAATTTCCTTTGTTCAAAGCTTAGTCTGACTGCCATTATTAATTCTAATGGGTTTAACTTGGAAAGAAAGAAACATCAATTGAGCTATCAGCTGTTAAAGTGTGTATACAT
The DNA here is from genome assembly GCA_023014485.1 of Bathynomus jamesi. Lineage (NCBI taxonomy): Eukaryota > Metazoa > Arthropoda > Malacostraca > Isopoda > Cirolanidae > Bathynomus > Bathynomus jamesi. Next base: position 143,308 of record JAJOZX010006901.1, on the reverse strand, counting down.
TTTTTGGGACGCCCTGTATATATATAAAGGGTGATCCAGAGAAATGGGACCCAAAAGAAACCCCTGTAACTCTTAAAGTATAAGTCCTTTTATAAAATCATACGCATCATTCGAAAGAGGATAGTTACAAGTTTGTACAGGATTGTATAGGTTTTGACAATACAAGACAAGATAAGATACAAAACAAAATAAAAGTGTTAGTTAAAACTAACCCTTCAAGATGACTGCATGGACTGTGGAACAGCTGCGTTTCATAACTGAGTAATATTATGAGCATGGAAGAAGTGTAGTTTCAGCTCAAAGATCTTTCAAGACAAATTTTCAGATGTCAAAATCACCTTCTAAGAAAGTAATCCGTCGGTGTGTCAGAAATTTTTCCCTAACTGGCAGCATTGGAAAAAGAAAACCAACTGGAAGAGTGCGCACAGCAAGGATAGACGAGATCATTAACAGAACTCATGAAATTGTACAGGATAATCCTAACATAAGCATCAGACGTGCTTCTCAGCTGTTAGGAGTTGGATATGGAACAACACACCGTATATTCAAGCAAAATTTAATGCTCTTTCCATATAAAATTCAAACAGTGCAACAACTAAACGATGGAGATTTCGCACGAAGACGACAATTCTGTCAATGGATCCAACAGAAGGTAAATGACACCACCAATTTTCTAGCAACTTTGATTATGTCAGACGAAGCCCATTTTCACTTGAATGGAACTGTAAACAAACAAAATTGTCGTTTCTGGGCAACAGAAAATCCATTGAATATTACCGAAGTCCCGTTGCATAGTCAGCGTGTAACTGTTTGGTGTGGTCTTACTGCATCTCAGATCATAGGGCCGTACTTTTTCGAGGATTCCACCGGAAACACGGTCACTGTAAATGGTGATCGCTACGAAAAAATGTTGACCGATTTCCTTATTCCTAAATTAAGAGATCTTTGTCTAGAAAACCACTGGTTCCAACAAGACGGAGCTACTTGCCATACCACGAGGAACTGCATGGCAGTTTTGCGTCAAACGTTTCCAGGCGAGTTAATCTCAAGATTTGGAGACGTTGAATGGCCCGCAAGGTCTCCGGATTTTTCTCCCTTAGATTATTATCTCTGGGGATATTTAAAGAGTAGGGTCTACAGAAATAACCCAACGACCTTGCAAGAATTGAAGGCCGCCATCACAAATGAGATACAGGCCATACCACCGCGCACACTTGCAAAAGTGATGCAGAACTTACAAGCGAGAACACTGGAATGCTTGGCAACTAATGGAGCACATTTGAAAGGAGTCATTTTTAAAAAAAAATATTTCATAATAAACTTGTAACTCTACTCTTTCGAATGATATATAGTTTTTATGAAAGGAATTAAATATTAAGAATATTTGGCTTTTTTTTATGGGTCCCATTTATCTGGATCACCCAGTATATATATATATATATATATATATATATATATGATGAATAAAACCACGAAGGAAAAAAGAAACACAAACGGGTGCTCAAGCGCTTTCGTCTAATGACATCCTCAGGAACACTGGAGTGAAAGGACAGATCAAGGCAATATATAGGTTACAAAAATAAACATACATACATACATATTCATATATATACATATACATATATATATATATATATATATATACATATACATATATATAGTAAGCATAGAAAAAATTGTGGGAGGAGCCAACATTTATAGTTTATAAAACGGGTCACAAAAGAATAAAGAAATAAAAATAAATATAAATATAAATTGAGAAAAAATTAATTACCAAATAGTGCCTTAGTGATATATATGTCACAGCCTAAATAATCATAAAGAAATAAACAGGCAAATAAAAAAACCACAAATATATATACATACATACATAATATATATATATATATATATATATATATATATATAAAAGACACTTTTAGCACTTTGGCCGACCTTCAATATAAATTCAAATGGCTTGTTTATGGAACAGGTCACAAAAGAATAAAGAAATAAAAATAAATATAAATATTGTAAGTGGAGTCTACAAATTCAAGCTCAAAAGGGAAGTTTTACAATCAATTTAATAGATGATGCCAAATTGATATATATGTCACAAAGAAATAAAGAAATAAACAAAAAAAAAATAAATAAATAATTATTAAAAAAAATAATAAAAAATAATAATAATAAATTGAAAGATAAATTTTAAGAGAGGCAACCAATTTATAAGGGAAAAAATTACCACATATGCATATTATAGTCACAAACGAATAAAAAAGTACAAGTAAATATAAATTGGAAAACAAAATGATGCCTAGATGATATATAAAGAACAATAAAATATATATACAACATATATACGGTATATATACGAAATATAAACGCAATATATACAGAATATATATATATATATATGCATAAGGGAAAAAAATTACCAAATTTGTTTTTATAATTATTGTCTGAAAAAAACGGTAGGTCGCAAAAGAATAAAGAAATAAAAATAAATATAAATTGAAAAAATTACAAATAATACACGTACACATGTATACCCGCATAACCAAATATATATACATATACACACATATATACAAACACACACACACACACACACATATATATATATATATACATACAAGCTTGACCATCGCGAAATGAGAAATCATCGCGCAGAACCTTTGTGAGGTTGTAAGGTAAGGTAAGGTACATACACACATATATATATATATATATATATACATTTAACTGCATACATACATACATACATACATACATACATATACACACATACATACACACATATACATACGAACACATTTAACTGCAATGACCACACACATACTCACATACACATACATACATACACATACACGCATACACGCATACACATACACGCATGTATGTGTATGTGAGTATGTGTGTGGTCATTGCAGTTAAATGTGTTCGTATGTATATGTGTGTATATGTATGTATGTATGTGTGTATATGTATGTATGTATGTATGTATGTATGTATGCAGTTAAATGTATATATATATATATATATGTGTATGTACCTTACCTTACCTTACAACCTCACAAAGGTTCTGCGCGATGATTTCTCATTTCGCGATGGTCAAGCTTGTATGTACTGTATATATATATATATATATATGTGTGTGTGTGTGTGTGTTTGTATATATGTGTGTATATGTATATATATTTGGTTATGCGGGTATACATGTGTACGTGTATTATTTGTAATTTTTTCAATTTATATTTATTTTTATTTCTTTATTCTTTTGCGACCTACCGTTTTTTTCAGACAATAATTATAAAAACAAATTTGGTAATTTTTTTCCCTTATGCATATATATATATATATATATATTCTGTATATATTGCGTTTATATTTCGTATATATACCGTATATATGTTGTATATATATTTTATTGTTCTTTATATATCATCTAGGCATCATTTTGTTTTCCAATTTATATTTACTTGTACTTTTTTATTCGTTTGTGACTATAATATGCATATGTGGTAATTTTTTCCCTTATAAATTGGTTGCCTCTCTTAAAATTTATCTTTCAATTTATTATTATTATTTTTTATTATTTTTTTAATAATTAATTTTTTTTTTTTTTTTTGGTTTATTTCTTTATTTCTTTGTGACATATATATCAATTTGGCATCATCTATTAAATTGATTGTAAAACTTCCCTTTTGAGCTTGAATTTGTAGACTCCACTTACAATATTTATATTTATTTTTATTTCTTTATTCTTTTGTGACCTGTTCCATAAACAAGCCATTTGAATTTATATTGAAGGTCGGCCAAAGTGCTAAAAGTGTCTTTTATATATATATATATATATATATATATATACTGTATATATATATATATGTATGTATATATATTTGTGTTTTTTTTATTTGCCTGTTTATTTCTTTATGATTATTTAGGCTGTGACATATATATCACTAAGGCACTATTTGGTAATTAATTTTTTCTCAATTTATATTTATATTTATTTTTATTTCTTTATTCTTTTGTGACCCGTTTTATAAACTATAAATGTTGGCTCCTCCCACAATTTTTTCTATGCTTACTATATTATGTATATATATATATATATATATATATATGTATATGTATATATATGAATATGTATGTATGTATGTTTATTTTTGTAACCTATATATTGCCTTGATCTGTCCTTTCACTCCAGTGTTCCTGAGGATGTCATTAGACGAAAGCGCTTGAGCACCCGTTTGTGTTTCTTTTTTCCTTCGTGGTTTTATTCATCATAAATACTTTTCACGTGTCACTTTCGTGAAATAATTTTTCATATATATAAATATATATATATATATATATATATATTATATATTATAATTATATAATTATATAAATATATAAATTATTTCACGAAAGTAACACGTGAATAATATTTATGATGAAAATAACCAGGAAGTAGAAAAAGAAAACACGAAATAGTGCTCAAACGCTTTCGTCTAATGATATCCTCAGGAACACTGAAATTAACAAGTTCGAGACTATTTTTATAGGTCACGAAGAAAAAATTAAAGAAAACGATAACATGATATTGGTGCACAAAAAAATTGTAGGAGCAGCATACAAATTCATATGGAAAAGCTACCAGAGCTTTAGTCCCTTGCCCCTTCTTGTCTAAATCCGTTCTGAATGAATTCAAAACAGCAGGATCAAGCGAAAAAAGGCTCTGGTTAATGTTGAAATTATTTGTAAGTTGAATAATGACAGACTCAAGAATATTTCTATTAACAATGTTGCTAGAGTTAAAAAAAACTGAAGCATTATTCCAATCAATACAATGGGATAACTAAGAAATGGATAAAAAGGGCACTGGACGACTGTCCCGTTCTAACGGAATATTGATGCTGTTTTACACGCATGTTCAAATCCTTTCCCAGCTGTCCAATGTAAAAGGAATCACATTGTTTACAACCAGTTTTATACACTGAGCGGCAGAAACATCGGCCCACTTGGAATATCGCGAAAAGCAAAAGTGGGCAAGCTTCTGTTTATAAAAGTTTTAAAATTCGAAAATATAGTTTATGAGGAAACCAAATAACGAGACAAAACAACGTCAGCTGCGAACACACTAGCTGTAACGAATTTTCGACTTCTTTTCAGAATTCGAGTCTGACATTCAGTTGCTCTTAGACTGCTAGTGACACTTTTTTCTTCCACTAGTAGGAGTAGGCATTTGCGTTTAGTAACAGATAGACTTCTAATTCTTTTGGGTTTCAGAATTGGACATTTACAATGGATTTGAGTGCCGTGAATGTCGAAGAGTTGTCGCCCTAATTGAAGATGGTTGGAGCCAGCGTTAACGTCGCTGATGCGCTAGGAATTCCAAGAACAACGGTTCGACATGTCTACCAACGTTATGTGGAGACAGGAGAGTACACCCGAAGACCGGGATCCGTTAGGAGGAGACTTATGGAAAGTGGTTTACATGCTAGACGTCCAGCAATGGGCCCGGAATTGCTCCCACACCACCGTAATGCTCGTCTTGCTTCCGCTCGTGAGCATGTCAATTGGACTATGGTCCAATGGGAACGAGTATTGTTCACGGACGAATCAAGATTTAATCTTCGAACATCCGATGGACGGGAAAGAGTGTGGAGAAGAACAGGAGAAAGATTTGCCCCGTGCACTTTTACGGTGGGGGTTGCTTTTGGAGGAGGCTCGGTCATGATCTGGGGTGGTATCACTTCAAACTCGCGCACAGAGCTCGTCGTTGTTGGTGGGTTATTGACGTCCGCAGCATACGTGGAAGAGATCTTGCTGGAACATGTGGTCCCTTTTCCTCCTTTCGGTGGCGAAGACTTCCTTCTACAACACGATAACGCTAGACCCCATACGGCAAGAGCCGTTAGCGTTTTCCTTGAAGCTGGAATTCGTCGAATCGAGTGGCCTTCCCCATAGAACATCTCTGGGACACGATGGAATGGCGTCTTAGGGCTCGTCTAGTAGCCCCTAACACTTACAGGAGCTACAACAAGCTTTAACTGAAGAGTGGGAGGAAATCCCACAGGATGGATCGCCGACCTCATTCATGGGATGAATCGACGAATGGCTGCAGTCATTCAAGTTAGGGGAGGCAACAACTCTTATTAACCCTGGATCACTTTTTTTTTTTTTCCAATTTTTTGTTTTTGTCGAAATTTTTGTTTTTTGAGTTACATTTTTTGTACAGTATTTTTTTAATAATACATTGTGTTAAGATTTTTAATGTCCTCAGACTAAATTTTCAAATTTTAAAACTTATAAACAGAAGCTTGCCCACTTTTTTGCTTTTCGTGATATTCCAAGTGTGCCGATTTTTCTGACGCACAGTGTAGATAATGCCTGAGTTATTGGTTGGACTATTCTTTACTATGATATTTTTCATAATATTGTCATATGAAAATACTACATTAATGTTCAAAAATTTAAGTACAGTGCTTACAAGAAGTCTCGCGCCTCTGTCTCGTCCCAAGCTTGTCTGTTAGGTATAAAATGGGCGGTCGTTATGGCAGCGGAGGTGTGTTCGGATTGGTGCACATAATTGCTCTAACCCCATCAATGACGTCCACATTATCATTGTGTTGATATCACTATCTATTTATATATAGACATACTGTATATAGATATATATAGAGTATGCAGGGGATAACGTGTCTCAGTCCCAGCTATGGTAGTTGTCTTACAATTAACAGTCCCAAGTGCAAGTTACGTTAACACCTCCACATAAACTACCCTGGACTAAAATAAAATACGTGAAGCCCTTACCCACAAACCATTTAAAAGCTAGCTCTCTCTCTCTCTCTCTCTCTCTCTCTCTCTCTCTCTCTCTCTTCTCTCTCTCTCTCTCTCTCTCTCTCTCTCTCTCTCTCTCTCTCTCTCTCTCTCTCTCTCTCTCCTGGATGTAGTAAACTTTATACTTGGGGTGTGACAGCCCTCCGGTCCCGAGTCGTGGGATTCTAGAGGAACTGGCTGCCAGCTCCTTTAGGTTCTCTCTCTCTTTCGGGAGGGCGGGTAAAGTATTTTGCACAATTCCGTCCTGTGGGTTACTAGGACCCCATCCCATCCCATCCCTACTCTGTCCTTTTAGATTACGTTAAGGTTGTTCTCCTCTCTCTGCAAAAAAAAAAAAAAAAAAACACCTTTTCTTTTAGTATTAAGTCTTTTTCTCTTCTTTTACTATTAGGACCCTACTGCTACCTCATGCGTGGGAAGAGAGGCTTTGGAACCTCTATAAATAACACCATTTAACGCTCGTAGGTTGTGAGAGACTGGGATGGAGGGGTCCCAGGCGTAGGGGCGCGATGAATGGAGTGTGGCTAGTGCCCCGTTAAGCCCATTCCTAACGCGTAATGGCTTGACCAGCCCCCTGCGACCGTTCTTTGGTGACCAATTGATGGTGCTTGGCTGTACTGCTCTGAGGTGAGAGGGCTTTACTGCCCAGCTGGCTGCCAGGCCAGCGTAAAGTCTCGGGCGTGGGCTCTGGGTCTGGTGGGATATCCCTTGAACACTGGATTCTAAGAGTCTGGCCGCTTGTGTGTGACTAGTAAGACTTAGTAAGGGGCTGCATCTCGCTGTCGCTCCTGGCGGAAAATCCGTGACGCTTGCGTCGCGAGTGTTTGTCAGTTGGTAGCTGGGACACGTTTGGGACGGTCCGGCCCTGGGGAGACCTTTGGTCGGTGCGGCAGCAGGAGAGGTGTAGTCTTCTGGAAGGAATGAACGTCACTTGCAAAAAGGCGGGTGCGTCTACGCGCGGGATTAATTCACCCCCCCCCCCCCCCTTTTTTATATACTGGTCATAACGTTTTTGGATAGTTTTCATTGCTAGAACGCTTTATCTTATTCAGAGTATTCAGAAAAAAAACAAAAAAAGAGAAAATATGGCAGGGCCAGCTAAATTGAAAGCAGAATGCTTTAAATGTAAAGTTAATCATTGGTGCGTAGACTTCCCAGAGGGTAGTATCAGCGATATCACATCCCTTAGTGTATGTTTGTTTTGTAAACTTAGAGACAACCACGAAAAGGAAGTTAAAGAGCTAAAGGAATTAGTAAAAAAGCTTGAAGCTAGGGTCGTAGCACTGGAAATCCAACCCAGTGGACAAGATCAAATTAAAAACACACCAGCAGATTCAAACTGTAAGATTAAGTATCTAGAACAAAGGGAGGGCTCAAAGAAGGGGCTGATAGAGAAGGGTGGGAAGGGATCGATAGAGAAGGGTGGGAAGGGGCCTGCTGATGGCCCAAAGAAACCGAAGGATGTAGCTACCTGTCGGGGTGGGTCGGGTGGTGTAACTGCGTGTATGGGTGGCGACGGGTTTCGAAAGGTCTCGGGCAAGAAGGCTGCGAAGCCGAAGCCTGAGACCCCAGTTGCCCCTGTCAAGACCTCTAACCGCTTTAGTCTCCTGTGCTCGAAGGAGGAAGACACCGTTTTGATTGGGGACTCGCAGATCAGGGGCCAGGAGAAGTACTTTGCTTCTGCAAACCGGGATGGGAGGAAGGTAAGGTGCTTACCTGGGCGGGGAACGGCGCACTTAAGGAAGGAGGTAGAGAAGGTGCGCGTGGCTAGTCGGAGGACTGCGATCGTTGTCCACGCTGGTGGCAATGACCTGTTCCTCAAAGGCGGTGGGGTAGGTCTTACAGAAGGGATCATCACCGAGATCATGTCTCTTGCGGATGATCTAAAACTGAAGACAGACAGGGGAATGTTAATGGGTATTTTACCGCGAATGAATGCCAGTGACCACGCGCTCAGTAAGGTCATTGGCATCAACGAGAGGGTACAAGACTTGTGCGTTCCGCTGGGCGTGAAGTTTATTGACCCCTTCGATGCATTTTCGGGTAGGTGGGACCTTTACCAGAGGGATGGTGTCCACCTCAATGACAAGGGTAAAGGTGTGCTAGGCGCGCTGCTCGACCGGCACCTATACAGAATGGTGAGGTCGAGTCCTGGGAGAGATGATGGGCCCCCACCGGGGAGAGATGAGGATGAGCCGGTGGCGGACATACCTTCGACTGAAGGGTGCGTCGAAGTACAGGTGGGTGACCCTCCTCCTACGTTGGAGGGGGCTCAGTCTCCTGCGGAAGTTGCCCCCTCGTTAGTGAGGGGCTCTTCAACTCCCGACAGCCCTGGCTGTTCGGGAAACGGGTCGTGCTAGGGGGCGGTCAGAATAGGGAAGGCTCCCTCCGTGCAATGCTTTTTAATGCTAGGTCAATTAGGAACAAGTTTTGCGAGCTACGGGCGCTCTTAGCATCAGAATACCAGGATATCGTTGCTATCACCGAGTCCTGGATTCATACTGATCGTAGGGACTACGTTGGGGAGTTCGAAATTCCCGGGTATAGAATGTTTCGCAAAGACCGCACCCGTGGGGAGGGGGGTGGGGTACTAATATACGTCAGAGACACGTTGAGTCCGGTTGACTGCCAGTTCCGGTCGGAACGGGAGCTGCTTGGCGTCGATCTGAACGTGGGAGGGACGAACTATAGGTTAATCTTGGTGTACAGACCTCCGCATCTCCTCCTCGAGGAGGATACAGCCCTGTACACCGAACTCAGTAGCCTGCTAGGGGATAGGGTGTGTGTAGTTTTAGGAGACTTCAACTGTCGCGGCATAAAGTGGGAAAACAGGACTGCCGATGCTGAAGGGAGGAGGCTAGTTGACTTTGCTGATGAGAACTTCCTCACTCAGTGGGTCAACGAGCCTACACGAGGCGAAAGCGTTCTGACTTAGTGTTCACGACCGAAGACAACCTCGTCACTGGCCTCACCGTTGACGAATCGTTGGGCGGGAGTGATCACAGTCTTATTAGGTTCCGTGTGTGCGTCCCTCGGGTGAAGCGTAGTAACTCGAGAGGCAGTAAGCTCGATCTCCGGCGGGCGAACTTTGTTAGCCTCAGGGATAGCGTAGGAGAGATGGGGTTAGAGGTTGGCGGCGATGTTGAGGGAGTGTGGAGTGCATTCCGGGATGAGTTTATGGTGCTGCAGTCTGCTGCCATACCCTCAAAACCGGTCACCCCTGCTTCAACGCAGCCTAAGTGGTTCAATCGGCATCGCTTCGGCTATCCGAAATAGGAAAGTAGGAAGTAGCGTATAGGAGGGCGAAGGCCAATCGTTCCCACGAGAACACTGAAGCGTATGTCCGCCTGTGTAGGGAAGTGAAGGCGAAGGTTAGGCTAGCGAAACGTAACGAAGAACTACGGGTGGCAAGCCTCTGCAAGGGGAACCCTAAGGAGTTCTTCAGTTATGTTAATAGTAGAAAGCCCATTAGAAGCATGATAGGTCCTTTAAAGGACGGAAGCGGCGTTCTGCGGACCTCCGACGCGGACATCGCTAATGTGCTTAATGAGTACTTTGCGGGAGTGTTCACCAGGGAGGATACCCGCGTCATCCCCGAGCCAGCTGTGAGGCACGAAGGTGCTGGCCTGGATAGTGTTAGATGTACCGCGACAGTCGTTGCTCATAGAATAGACAAACTGAGCGCGTTTAAGGCTCCTGGGCCAGACCAGTTTCTCCCCAGTGTTTTGCGAGAAGTGCGCGACCAGGTGGCTCCCCACCTGGCTACAGTCTTCAACAAATCGTTGGAGATGGGCCAGGTGCCTGGTGACTGGAGGGAGGCCAACGTGACCCCTATCTTTAAGAAAGGGGATCACGAAAGTCCAGGGAACTATCGTCCTATTAGTCTCACTTCAGTTGTAGGTAAATTATTAGAAAGGATAATAGCTGATAGAATCGTTGACCATTTGGATTCCTACAAGCTGCTTGGGGACTCCCAACATGGGTTTAGACGGCATAGGTCGTGTCTCACCAACTTGCTCGAGTTTTTCCACGTCATGTTGAGTGAGTACGATAAGAGTAGGGCGATTGATATACTTTATCTCGACTTTCAGAAAGCCTTTGATAAGGTACCTCACCGCCGGCTAATGGCGAAAGTGCGCGCGCTGGGTATCGGTGGGGAAATAGGTAGGTGGATTGAAAACTGGCTGAGGAATAGGCGGCAGAGGGTGGTAATTAAAGGGGCTAGTTCGGGTTGGGCCTCGGTCACTAGTGGGGTTCCTCAGGGTTCCGTTTTGGGGCCACTGTTGTTTACCATTTACATAAATGATATCGACGGTGGCATCGTCAGTCGGATCGCCAAATTCGCTGATGACACCAAGCTTGGGGCCAATGTTGGGACGCCCGAAGCGATCGAGGAACTGCGTGCGGACCTAGGTAGGATAGGAGAGTGGTCCGAAAAATGGCAAATGCCGTTTAACTTGGGTAAATGCAAAGTGATGCACATTGGCTACGCCAATCCCAAGTCGGACTACTCGATGTTGGGCAGTAATATCGAGGTGACTGATTTAGAAAAGGACTTGGGTGTGCTAATTAGCAGCGACCTTAAGTTTACGAAACAGTGTGTAGAGGTGGAAAAGAAAGCCCAGAAACTATTGGGTTATATCAGGAGGCAATTTCAGTTTCGGAACAAGGAGATTGTGCTCTCACTGTACAATTCCCTTGTTCGGCCGTACCTGGAGTATGCTGTGCAGTTCTGGTCGCCCACCCTCAGGAAAGATATTGAGAGGCTGGAGCGAGTGCAGGCGAGGGCCACAAAGTTAATCCCTTCCGTTAGGCATATGGGCTACAATCGACGGTTACGCGCCCTGAACTTGTTTTCGCTTGAAACTCGGAGGCTGCGCGGTCAACTGATCGAGGTTTTCAAGCTCTTACGAGGGTTCAACGATGTCGATTTTAGAAGTATGTTTAGTTTAAATGATAACCCAACTCGCAACAATGGTTGGAAGTTGGATTTGAAACGGTTTAGGACTAGTGTGTGTGGGAATTACGTTACGTATAAGATCTGTGACACATGGAACAGGTTACCTTCGGAAGTTGTGAACAGTTCCTCTGTGGATCAGTTCAAGAAAAGGTTAGACGAAATCTTGCACACTATTTGAGTGTGTAAAGACATTTAGGACCTCAGTCTGCGGAAATTTCTTTTCCTATAAAATAGTTAATATCTGGAACCAACTTCCCTCAGAGGTTGTTTCCAGTCAAAGTGTAAATCTGTTTAAAAATAGGCTAGACAAAGTACTGAACACACTCATAGTTTAAGATTAAAACCTCAGAAAACTCTGCAGGAGTTCGCTTGCTCGGTGTCTCTGTGAGCAAGCTAAATATAGAGCTATTTATATATTCTCCACTTTCCTGTAAAATTTCCTTGGCTACTTTTCCAGGGTCAAGGTATTTTCTTCAACCTTTTTCCGTACCTGCCTCTGGCAGGGAGGGAGCGGAGGGTGGGGAGAGAGCCTTCTACTTTTCTATCCAGTTTTCTACTACTGCTAGGATAGTTGAAAGAAAAATAAACTTTTACAAAATTTTCCCTGGCACCCGTTGCCATTGGTACCTCCTCGGTATGGGCCGCAAGGCCTTTTGAGGTACTTCTTTTCCTTGTAACTCCTTGTAACTCTCTCTCTCTCTCTCAACCTCTCAACGTTTGTCAACGTTGGAGGAGGCTCAGGCTCCTGCGGATATTGTCCCCTTGTTAGTGAGGGGCTCTTCAACTCCCGACAGCCCTGGCTGTTCGGGAAACGGGTCGTGCTAGGGGGCGGTCAGAATAGGGAAGGCTCCCTCCGTGCAATGCTTTTTAATGCTAGGTCGATCAGGAACAAGTTTGGCGAGCTACGGGCGCTCTTAGCATCAGAATACCAGGATATCGTTGCTATCACCGAGTCCTGGATTCATACTGATCGTAGGGACTACGTTGGGGAGTTCGAAATTCCCGGGTATAGAATGTTTCGCAAAGACCGCACCCGTGGGGAGGGGGGTGGGGTACTAATATACGTCAGAGACACGTTGAGTCCGGTTGACTGCCAGTTCCGGTCGGAACGGGAGCTGCTTGGCGTCGATCTGAACGTGGGAGGGACGAACTATAGGTTAATCTTGGTGTACAGACCTCCGCATCTCCTCCTCGAGGAGGATACAGCCCTGTACACCGAACTCAGTAGCCTGCTAGGGGATAGGGTGTGTGTAGTTTTAGGAGACTTCAACTGTCGCGGCATAAAGTGGGAAAACAGGACTGCCGATGCTGAAGGGAGGAGGCTAGTTGACTTTGCTGATGAGAACTTCCTCACTCAGTGGGTCAACGAGCCTACACGAGGCGAAAGCGTTCTAGACTTAGTATTCACGACCGAAGACAACCTCGTCACTGGCCTCACCGTTGACGAATCATTGGGCGGGAGTGATCACGGTCTTATTAGGTTCCGTGTGTGCGTCCCTCGGGTGAAGCGTAGTAACTCGAGAGGCAGTAAGCTCGATCTCCGGCGGGCGAACTTTGTTAGCCTCAGGGATAGCGTAGGAGAGATGGGGTTAGAGGTTGGCGGCGATGTTGAGGGAGTGTGGAGTGCATTCCGGGACGAGTTTATGGTGCTGCAGTCTGCTGCCATACCCTCAAAACCGGTCACCCCTGCTTCAACGCAGCCTAAGTGGTTCAATCGTGACATCGCTTCGGCTATCCGAAATAGGAAAGTAGCGTATAGGAGGGCGAAGGCCAATCGTTCCCACGAGAACACTGAAGCGTATGTCCGCCTGTGTAGGGAAGTGAAGGCGAAGGTTAGGCTAGCGAAACGTAACGAAGAACTACGGGTGGCAAGCCTCTGCAAGGGGAACCCTAAGGAGTTCTTCAGTTATGTTAATAGTAGAAAGCCCATTAGAAGCATGATAGGTCCGTTAAAGGACGGAAGCGGCGTTCTGCGGACCTCCGACGCGGACATCGCTAATGTGCTTAATGAGTACTTTGCGGGAGTGTTCACCAGGGAGGATACCCGCGTCATCCCCGAGCCAGGCGTGAGGCACGAAGGTGCTGGCCTGGATAGTGTTAGATGTACCGCGACAGTCGTTGCCGATAGAATAGACAAACTGAGCGCGTTTAAGGCTCCTGGGCCAGACCAGTTTCTCCCCAGTGTTGCGAGAAGTGCGCGACCAGGTGGCTCCCCACCTGGCTACAGTCTTCAACAAATCGTTGGAGATGGGCCAGGTGCCTGGTGACTGGAGGGAAGCCAACGTGACCCCTATCTTTAAGAAAGGGGATCACGAAAGTCCAGGGAACTATCGTCCCATTAGTCTCACTTCAGTTGTAGGTAAATTATTAGAAGGGATAATAGCTGATAGGATCGTTGACCATTTGGATTCCTACAAGCTGCTTGGGGACTCCCAACATGGGTTTAGACGGCATAGGTCGTGTCTCACCAACTTGCTCGAGTTTTTCCACGTCATGTTGAGTGAGTACGATAAGAGTAGGGCGATTGATATACTTTATCTCGACTTTCAGAAAGCCTTTGATAAGGTACCTCACCGCCGGCTAATGGCGAAAGTGCGCGCGCTGGGTATCGGTGGGGAAATAGGTAGGTGGATTGAAAACTGGCTGAGGAATAGGCGGCAGAGGGTGGTAATTAAAGGGGCTAGTTCGGGTTGGGCCTCGGTCACTAGTGGGGTTCCTCAGGGTTCCGTTTTGGGGCCACTGTTGTTTATCATTTACATAAATGATATCGACGGTGGCATCGTCAGTCGGATCGCCAAATTCGCTGATGACACCAAGCTTGGGGCCAATGTTGGGACGCCCGAAGCGATCGAGGAACTGCGTGCGGACCTAGGTAGGATAGGAGAGTGGTCCGAAAAATGGCAAATGCCGTTTAACTTGGGTAAATGCAAAGTGATGCACATTGGCTACGCCAATCCCAAGTCGGACTACTCGATGTTGGGTAGTAATATCGAGGTGACTGATTTAGAAAAGGACTTGGGTGTGCTAATTAGCAGCGACCTTAAGTTTACGAAACAGTGTGTAGAGGTGGAAAAGAAAGCCCAGAAACTATTGGGTTATATCAGGAGGCAATTTCAGTTTCGGAACAAGGAGATTGTGCTCTCACTGTACAATTCCCTTGTTCGGCCGCACCTGGAGTATGCTGTGCAGTTCTGGTCGCCCCCTCAGGAAAGATATTGAGAGGCTGGAGCGAGTGCAGGCGAGGGCCACAAAGTTAATCCCTTCCGTTAGGCATATGGGCTACAATCGACGGTTACGCGCCCTGAACTTGTTTTCGCTTGAAACTCGGAGGCTGCGCGGTCAACTGATCGAGGTTTTCAAGCTCTTACGCGGGTTGAACGATGTCGATTTTAGAAGTATGTTTAGTTTAAATGATAACCCAACTCGCAACAATGGTTGGAAGTTGGATTTGAAACGGTTTAGGACTAGTGTGTGTGGGAATTACTTTACGTATAAGATCTGTGACACATGGAACAGGTTACCTTCGGAAGTTGTGAACAGTTCCTCTGTGGATCAGTTCAAGAAAAGGTTAGACCAAATCTTGCACACTATTTGAGTGTACAAAATTTTCCCTGGCACCCGTTGCCATTGGTACCTCCTCGGTATGGGCCGCAAGGCCTTTTGAGGTACTATTTTTCCTTGTAACTCCTTGTAACTCTCTCTCACTCTCTCTCCAAATCCTTTTCTCTTAGTGACCTCTTAATACAAACTAATCTAGCATATTTTGCGACTTTTTAACTCTGGTAGGATTCAATTCCATTCCTATAGTGTAAGAGATACTTAAATTCATGTGTGTATTATGCTATATGATGTGCGTAATAAATAATCATTTTTAAATAGTTGGAGCGTTCAAGGTCATCTGTAATAATCTATAGACTACCCCTCAAGCCCACTCTCAACACTTAGATTCCCCTAAGACACAGGCGTCAAGTAACATGAATGCGTAGAGATCTAAGGTGTTATATTCCATATTATATAATTTATGTGCTAGGTTTAAGAACGCTGGCATTGAAGGATGAAAGGAAGGGACAGTAAAAGCGATAATAGGTTTAATGAAGGAAGTGGAAATGAGGATGGAGGTAAGTGTTGCTATGTCGAAGGAAACGAGGTTGGGTGGGGAATTACGAAGGGAGGAGGAAATGCTAAACACAAACTCAAATATTTATTTTAATGCCCTAGACCTAGAAAGACAAAGAGCAAAATACCTTAAACTAACAATGAATTGACAGAAACAGGAGTCTGGTCTTAGACGCACTGATAGGTTTAACGTATGTGGCTAGAGGCCGCCACTCAGAATTACCACTACTACCTAAGTCATAATAAGGTTATTTACTATGACAGAGTAGTCATGAGTAGTTATGGAAATAAAATATGATTATACTGTTGATGGCTGACTATATTCAGTTGGGATATAAACTAGTGCTGACAATCTTTGGATCCTTGGCTTTTAAGACGAATTTTTTATGCATATGTTCAACAAAATAGGAAATTGGCTGATTATTATTACCATTCGAAGGGTTCGTACCCTTCACAACCGAAATCAATTTCAGAAGGGGTGCATGGTATCCTCATTTCCTTTATCGTCCCAGCACGTTTCACATAAGCCATTTACACAAAGATGGAAAGGCCGTCTGTGCACCACGAGACGACCCAGGCAATGCGGGGAGCAATGGTGACATTGCATGAATATGGTGTGCCAATAAGAGAAATATCAAGACTAGACGTTCATCGAAGCACTGTGGAACGGTGGATTCATCGGTATGAAGCAGAAAACTCAATCGCTACTTTGCCGAGGTCTGGTCCTCCGCGTTCAGCATCTCAAGAGGAAGATGCTGCGATTGTTAATCATGCCAGAGAGCATCCGTTTGTTCCAGCGACGCATATTTACAGACACCTGAACCTTCGTTGTAGCGCAAATACAGTGAACAACAGACTTCACGAGGCAGGGTATTTTTCTCGCCGTCCAGCTATAAAGCCTGCATTGACGATTGAGCATAAAGAGGCGCGGATGGGATTTGCCTTGCAATACTTGCCGCAGGAGGAAGAATTCTGGAGAAAAGTTGTGTACTGTGACGAAAAAACATTTTCAACAGATAGTCATGGTTCCCTGCATTGTTGGAGGCAGCGCGGAAAACGCTATGAAGAAGGAAATGTTTTCCCGAGCAAACGTAGTGGTCACATCAATCTCGGTGTGTGGGGCTGGATGTCTGGCTATGGTGTCGGAGAATTGACTCAAGTAGATGGACGCTTTACTGGACAGCAATATTGCCAGATACTGGAAGAGGTGCTGCTACCCAGTGTTCGTGCGTATCTGGTTCCAGCACCGGAACCATTTTACTTAATGGAAGATAACAATCCCATTCATAGGAGTAACGTTGTGAGAGCGTGGTATGAAGATCACCCAGAGATTATTAATCTAATTCTGCCACCACGTTCTCCTGATTTGAATCCGATTGAAAACCTTTGGGCAATAATGATTAACGAATGGGAGCAACGCAATGAAAGAACATTTGAAGCACTTTTAGCTCACACGAGGAATAGTTGGGAGAGCTTACGCCGAACACTAAACATTCCCTACAATCTGGCATCTTCTATGCAAGAAATTATTGATGCTGGAGGAAGCTATACGAAATACTGATGTTAAAGCCATGACGTAAATGTATCGAATATATATTTATGTTAATATAGAATTTTATTATATTTTTATGCTTGACATCTATAAAAGTATATATTGTGACCATGAAAGAACTTTGCAAGAAAAGATTCTAACTAAGGATAAGTAATGTCTACGCTCGTGGAGATGATATATGCATTGTTGAAACAAACTATGAGAAGGTAATAGTTTCAGGAAAAAAATAAAAACTGGCAACATCGAGGTCATCACATGTTTATGGGAATTGTCATATGATATGATATGCTACCAATAAACTCTTATATACTACTATATACAGTATACTATATTACGTAATAATTACGATGAACAAATCAAATGCAAATTTCTCTGATTCACGGCCCACCAGTCTTGCTTTAGACTAATGACTTTCATAAGATGGAATAGGTTTAACATAGTTCGTTTAATAGGTTACCAGTTAAAACAATGGATAAACTATCTATTAGTGAGACGACCATGACTTCCTCGAAATGCGAGCGCGACTTCCTCGAAATGCGAGCGCGTGAGAGGTTCACTGAGGAATTTGGTCATTAGATTCTTCACGTAGGATATATATCACAAACGACAATATTGACAACAATTCCCAACAATTACTTAATATCAATAATAGCATTTGAGCAAATAATTTAGACCTGCGTCAAAATAACTTGGGTATCATGCCATGATTTGGGATATTTGCCGAATTAGTCGTTCTCTTTAGTCTACAGTATATATTGAGACGGTATAATGTAATGCCCAGCTAATATTATGATGACTAGGATTGCTCCATAACCATTCCAACATCGCGAAACTTGCTCCATTCTGCTTCTTAATCATTTGTATTTTAAACACTAAAATGTAGCAGAAGTGACGTAATAATGGACGTCATTAATGGGGTTAGAGCAATTATGTGCACCAATCCGAACACACCTCCGCTGCCATAAGGACCGCCCATTTTATACCTAACAGACTAGCTTGGGACGAGACAGAAGCGTGAGACTTCTTGTAAGCACTGTACATTAGCAATGGGTAAAAAGCCCGGAAAAAATGAAAGTACTAAAATCTTCGATAAAGTGCGAGGGTTATTATTCACACGATAGAAAGTTCGTTTTGCCTTGTTAAGTCAAGATTCCGTAAAAGCAGGTGGGTAACACAAATCACTTCCAATACTGTTAATGTTTTCTAACTCTGCATCCATGTATTCTGGACTGGCGATCCTAAGAGCGTGGAGAAACGTTGAAGTAAATATGGTTTTCTTGATGGGGGTGTCATGTTCGGAGTAAAATTGTACGGAGGACAATGTTTGTTTTTTTCCAACAGATACTAAACTTAAAACCTGGGCTTTCCCGATGTACACGCACATCCAAAAACGGGATTGAGTTGTTTTGTTCCATTTCCAAAGTAAACTTAATGGAGGGGACTTGATTATTTATCTGAAGGAGGAAGTCATCCAGGGTCACGCTTCATGGGTCAGATACACAAAATATCGTCGACGTACCGCAACCATTGGATGCCAACCTCCAGGATTCTCGGAATGCAAGTTATTTCGAAAGTCTCCATATAAATATTGGAGGAGGAGCGACAAGGGATTACCCATTGCCATCCCAAAACATATTGATAATACTCGCTACTGAAAGTGAATTTGCAGTCTTTGATGCAAAGTTTAACGAGTTCCAAAACAATGTGTGTAGGTAGTAGCAGATCATACTTATGTAATTCTCGTGAGAGAAAGTCAAGCATATCGTTCGCAAAAGTGCCAATTGACAATGAACAAATGTCGAAACGAAACTGATCAATCTATCGTTGGTTTCAGTGCGTATATTATTCAGTTTTTCAGTAAGGTCCATGGAATTTTTTACATGTGAATCAGAGATAGTTCCAAGAATCGGGGGACAAAACTGTGACAAGCCATTTGGAGAGTTTATAGGTAATAGAACCACAGAATGAATGAATGCATAAATAAATGAATAGCAGTGCTCCACCGGCGCTTCAACTGGCGAGGTCATGTCGTGCCGATACTAAAATGAAGAGAGAACGCAAGGAAATGGGAAGAAAGAAACACTAGAGAAGGAGAAGTGGAAAAAAGACCGTGATAAAAGTGAGAAGACAGTAGAAACAGCAAAGAGAGAGAGAAATTATACCCGTTACATTAAATAGAGAGTAGGAGGCCAGTTTGGCAGAGAAAGGAGAAAAGTTTGTCCTTCTGTATAGACGTAGAGTCACCTAACGAACGAGGAAGAGTAAGAGTGGAGCCTGAAGGGCAGAAAGGGAGAAACTGGGAATGGGCAGCGGTATAGGCAGGGCAAACTAAAAGTAAATGCGAGACGGAGAATATACCGTAAGGGCAAAAGGGGGCAAGATCCCCCGTCTAAGATGACCATGCGTAAGGGGAGTGTGACCAATACAGCAGTCGTACCAGAGCGGTCTCAAAGCGTCGATCACGCTGACAGGAGAAAGACCAGTGGCGGATCGTGGGCTTCAAGGCCCTCAGGAAATTCCCACATACATCCTCCCACTGGCGCAGGAGTGCTTCCCAGATAACTCGTGAAATCCGACGTCGGGAGGCGTGTGTTAGGGTCGAAAGGTAGGGAGGACACCTCCATCGCCGCAGCGTCGCGCATTCGTTGCCCGGAACACCGATGTGGGTAGGTACCCAACAAAAGGTGACCAACTTGTGACGTGAAGAGAGAAGGACAAGCCAGTCCTGGATCTGTTGCACCAATGGGTGTGGGAGACAAGAGGACAGGGCCTCAAGAGCGCTGCGCGAGTCGGAGTTGATGGTGAAAGACGTAAATGAGAGTTGAGAGAGGAATCGAAGGGCCAAGAGGATAGCTGCGAGTTCCGCCGTGAAAATGGAAGTCGCTGGAGGAAGGGATAACGATTGGACTACCGACGGAAAGGCTGCCACAGAACCCACTCCAATTGGCGAGCGAGAGCCATCGGTGAACACGGAAATAGAATGAGAATGGGAAGAGGAGTGGGATAGAAACAATTGACTGAGGGCGGAAGGGTGGAACTGTAACTTTGGAGCAGTAGAGAGGAAAGAGCAAATTCAGAGGGAAGGAAGGGTCCACGGGGAGGAAGTAGCCCTTCCACCCCCAAAGAAGCCAGGACGGGAGCCATCCGTAGACCGTACGGTCGAGCCAGATGGGGGCGACGGTTGAAGTGGAGAGGCCGAAGTGGAAGGGCCGAAGAGTGGTTGGTAAACTACGTAGGAAAAAAACTGCTGGACGCGAAAGAAGTACCGGGTATCCCATTCGAAATGAAACAACTTTGAAACTTTATACTTTTTTATTGAATGATGCAAACAATGTAATATTCACACAGTAAATAGTCAATGTCATAAAGTTTCATATATATGTGAATTATAACATTTAGATACATTGTGCATAGCATAATGTCTCCTTCTGTTAAGATCTTCACATGTTATATTCTGAACAATTTGAAGCTTATATGGATAGAGCTGCAGCCGCTTGCGCACGACTCTATGCACAGTTGAACGAGAAATCTGCAGTTTGACACTAGCAGGACGGATGGACTTTCTCGGGCTACTACCAAAGGCGCCGCGTATTCGTTCATCATCATCTTCCGATCTTGTTCGCCCTTCAGAGTGTTCCTTTAGAACACTGCCAGTCTCCTCAAATTTCTTGGTCCATGCATATAGGTCTCTTCTGGTGGGTAGTTCCTCGTGAAAGGTTATATACGGAATCGCCGTTGCACCAGAGTAGGGGACTTCAAGTTAGCCATCCATAACACTCATTTCGCTTTTCTTGTGGGGGTAAACATAATTCAATCTGAAACAAACAAAAAACATTATGACAAAAACTTATGCATATGGTGTAGTAACTGGCAAAGTTTCAACATTCTCACATTAATACTTTAAAAATTACAGAGTTTCAAAGTTGTTTCATTCCGAATGGGACACCTTGTATTTTAAATCGTCTAAGGTACGGTGGACATCCAGCAGAAGATGGCTACTTTCCGCAGAAAGGCTGACAATAGGAGAGGATGAGAATGCGCCGGTGCTGATGCGTATATCCAGGGAACGGATAGGGTCCAACATGCGCAGGGCGGAGGTAGGGGCGGAAGAATAGGCCTGACAACAATAATCCAAATTACTTTGGACAAAGGAGTGGTAGATCCACCAAAGGGTATGGCGGTCAGCACCCCAATCAGTATGGGAGAGAAATTTCAGAAGGGTACAAGTCTGAAGGCACAAAGTCTTCAGAGACTTCAGGTTGGGAATCCAAGAGAGGCGGAAATCAAAGAGACCGAAAAATCTAGTTTCGGGGACTACGGGAAGCAGCGATCCATGAAGAGAAAGGGAAGGGATGGCAGTGCAGCGGCGGCGGCGACAAAAATGCACCACCACCGTCTTCGAGGGGGAAAACGAAACACGTAATCTGTGGGTCATCTGGAGACCTAATCCAGGGCTCGCAGGAGACGTTCAAGGAAGGTGGATCGGGAACCGAAGCAATATATGGCAAGGTCGTCAACATGGAGGGTAGCTGTAATCCACGAGGGCAGAGCCGTCACCACGTCGTCAACCGCCAAAGCGAAACAGATGACAGGACGCTGCCATGGCGAACCCCTTCCTCCTGCGAGTGTACAGAGAAGGTAGTACCCACCTGGACACGAAAGGAGCGAGAAGATCAAAAGTTGGAGATGAAGGACGGGAACCACCGCCAGGTAGTGTCATATGCCTTCTCCAAATCAAAGAAAACTGCAGTGAGGTAACGTCGCTCTGCAGAGGACACACGGACCGCAGTCTCCAGTTGCACCAAGATGTCAGTGGTACTACAGCCCCTGCGAAAACCGGTCTGTGTGGGAGAAAGCAAATTGTGGCGTTCGAGGTGCCACACCAAGCTCCGAAAAACCAGCTTCTCAAGAAGTTTCGAGGCAGCTAGTGAGGGCTATTGAACGGTAGTTAAGGGAAGATTATCGCGTCCTTACCGGACTTAGGAAAGGGGAGCACCACTGCTTCCCTCCAACAGGATGGGAAGGTGCTCTCCACCCAAACCCAATTATAGAGGGTAAAGAGAAAGAAAAAATTGAAGGGTGTAGGTGGCGGAGCATATCAAGATGAATGCCATCGGGGCTGGGAGCAGTTACCAGCGCAGTTTCGACATAAAAAAAAGGCGGTTATAAGGGAAATTACTGGGAGTCTTGAAAAGGTGAGGGGAGCGAACAAGGAAAGCGGGATCACGGTAGTCATGTCAGGAGATGGAAGCAATGGTCGAGGCTTGAACTTGAATTTGGAAGTGGCATGACCACCATCAGGAATGGAGTAAGAGGACGGTCGCGAAGGGAAGTGGGAGAACTCGGAGAAACGCAAAACGAGAGGGATCACTGCCAAAGAAGCTTGGCAGAGGGACCCAAACGCCGGAGGCTGGCGATAGGTCGTTTAACAGAAGAGCGAGGAGGGGAGGAGGGACCATATATATTGAAATGTCAGCAATGTCGAGAGGGTGAGTAAACGGACTAGATGCTACTGAGGTGGAGCAGATGGGGACAGTGGAGTTGGAAGTTCTGGGGGAACGGGCGGGTGGAAAGGAGAACACGGGGGATGAAGACAACGAAAAGGTCGATATAGAGGACGGGATAGGGGGACAGTGGGTGAGGCCTGATAAGGACTAGAGCGATAGGGTAAGGAAAAGGACGGTACGGGAGTGACAGAAGTTCGAAGCAAACGGGAAGTAGCAGGGCAGGAAGGACACAGAGTTTGGGCGAAGGTAAGGCCTGGACGAACGAACGAATCGGGATTTAACGCGGGCCCTCGCTTCCTGAAAGCTGCCTTTGTCAGATTCCCGAACTGACAGGACCTCACTCTCAAATAAGTAGGTCGGACAGAAAGAAGAGGAAGCGACGTGGCGATCGGTCTCCATAGTTGGCGCAGCAGGGAGGATTGGAGCAGGAGGAATCATGCGTCGGAGACGCGCAATTAATACAAATACCAGGGGAACTTCGACACGTCTCACTGACGTGTCCGAACCTCTGGCAAGTAAAACACCGGCGTGGTCTAGGGATATAATGGCGGACCGGAAATCAGAGATAACCGGTCCTAATTCTCTCGAGTAACTGGGAACTAGGAATCCTTGCCCCCTGGACCATACGGGGGAAGGGGCGGTAAACACGGGTCACCTTCTGAGAGGACAGGCGGGTAAGATGATTTGACTCCGAGTATTCCAAAAGATGGGGGACATGAACTACACCTGTACAAGTGTTAAAGGAAGAGAGGAAGAGAGAGTCCAGGGGAGCAGAAACCAGGGTCGAGGGGAACGAAACCTTCTGGTACGGGGGCCTAGAGGAGACTTCCACCACAAGGGAGCCATAGTTCTGGGGCCACATTTGTTGAGGATCGCCACAACGGGAAGTCATCAGAGACCTCAAAAACATCCCGCTGTGAGGGAGGGGGAGAGGCGGAAAAACACAGAACAATGAACCGAGGGTAGTCAGGGTCAGAGCCGTCGGCACCTACGAAGATGTCAAGAGACTTGCGGAATAAGACGTACGACCAGTCTTAGAACGAGGAGAATGCGATTTTTCCGCAGCCAGAGGGAATACGACCCGCTCAAGACGCAGTCTTCCAGCGGTAGAGGACTTGAGGGCCTGGTCGTCCACCACCCGAGTGCTAGAAGTTAATTTTATCCATAAAAATGAAGAAAGAAAATGGGCCCAGGGGACGCGAGAAACCCTACCAGTAAGAAAGGGAGGCCGAGCGCAAACCACAGAGTGGGGGGTACCTCGTCCCCAGGGGAGACACCGGAGGTGCAAAAACGGGGACTCGTGATACGAAATTTTGCCCCCAACGACGCAAAGACCCCAGCTCCCCAATCCCATTGGCCCAGACACCCAACCAGCCAACACGGTGACGCCCTAAGGGCGCCACCTCCGGAAGACCTCTCTCAGGACAAAATTACGTTTAGAAATGTGTAAATTTTTGAAGGCGGACCACTCATTTTGTCTGGTGACTTCAATATGTTTCTGAAAAATTAATCTGCTGAAACTGTTGAACGGATTTTCGTCAATTTGTCTGAGGCGAATCGGATGAAGGGACTTGGGAACGACTTACTCTTCTAGACAATTAGCAAGAAGCTTTCGTCGGATACGAAATGTCGCCCCCCCGCCAATATTTATATGGAATTTTTCGAAATAACTTGCATTCCGAGAATCCTGGGGTTTGGCATCCAATGGTTGCGGTACGTCGACGATACTTTGTGTATCTGGCCCATGAAGCGTGACCTGGATGACTTCCTCCTTCAGTTAAATAATCAAGTCACCTCCATTAAGTTTGAGTTGTTTGTTTTGTTCCATTTCCAAGTAATCTCGTTTTTGGATGTGCGTGTACGTACTAGTGGTGGACCGGATATCCGGTCCGACCTACAAAATGAAAATTAACAGTATATCCAGTAAATAAAGAAGTAAAAAAAATTTATTACAACAGAAAAGCTTCAAACAAGTGGTTCTCAAACTTTTTCCAACCAGATACCCATTGAGTTATCAGATTATCAATCCAGACAAGCAGAGATAATTAATAATTATCAATGCCAATGCATTAACACTAATTTAGTATAGTATGGTATAACGCTAGCTATTATAATTAATTGATATCATTATTTAATAAGCCGTAAGCATTAACAACATATTAAATATACAATAATACTACACTGGACATGGTAAAATTGTTGAACTTGACTAAGCCAATAAGCATTAGTACTAATTCAATATACAGGGTGTCCCATAAGTCCGGCATCATAGGAAAAATAATAAAAAAAGACAAAACAAAAGCTTTTATTTACAGAACGTGCTCAATATGTCCACCATTGTTTTCAATACAGAAATTCAGACGTGATACCCAGTCAGCAGGCACACGGTGAATGATGTCAGGAGTAATGGTGTTACATGCCCCAATAATGCGCTGCTGCAAATGTTCAACACTCCTAATTTTCTCTGCGTATACCAGCGCTTTCAAGTGGCCCCAGAGATAGAAATCTAGTAGCGTGAGATCCGGGCTTCTAGAGCCATTCCACAGGCCCTCGATGTCCTATCCAATGACCAGGGAATTGTTGGTACAGGTATTCCCTTACTTGGGTGCTGTAATGGGCAGGAGTGCCGTCTTGCTGGAACCATGTTGGGAAATTTCTTTCTTCGTTCAAGACACTGGGAAATGCTTCTTCCTTGAGCATACGTAGGTAGGTGCCTCCAATGACATGTTCATCAAAAAAGAGGGGGCCTATGATGCGATCCTTCCAAATGCCACACCATACCATCACCCGAAATGCACCTTGTTCCTTTGAAGAGGTATACCAGTGAGGGTTGTTTTGAGACCAATAGCGGGTGTTCTGTCGATTTACCTCACCATTTCCATAAAAAATAGCCCCGTCACTGAACAGAATGGTGGATGGGAAATTGACATCCCGAGCATAAGAAAAATATGAATTATGGTTTGTAGAAATAGAAAAATATGAATTTCTCCTATGATGCCAGACTTATGGGACACCCTGTAGAATAGTACTGTAGTTGTTGTAAATCTGAAATGGTGTTTACTATATTAAGCATGTACCGTATTTTACGCCTCATAAGATGCTACTTTTTTCCTGAAAAATGTCTCCAAAAATCACTTCAGGGCTCATGTTATTGTTTTGTTTTGTTTTGTTTAATGTTCTTTTAATAAAGTTACGGGAATATATTTTTTGTCAGGCTGATAAATCTTCAAAATATTTTTTTCCTAAATATTCTTTGCTAAATATAGGGTGTGTCTTAGGAGGCGTAAAATATGGTAAGCATTAACACATCTCCATGCAGTCACATCATCACCCTCTCTGTCTTAACATCACCATGTAGTTGCATTAAAAAAAATCATGCAGTCATATCACCACCACCATCGTAAGATCACCACATAGTCATCATAAAAAACTCAGTCATACACATCATCATTACTTCAGTAGTCATGGTTGTAAAAAAAAAGTCAAGCCTAAAGTTTAGTGCAAAGTGTGACTTTCCTGTCTTTTTACTGATAACCAGTAGTCACAGGGACCATCATTCATAAGCATGAGTTTCTATAACATCACAATGATGCATTTATAAACATTTAAACATCACTATGATACCAGTGTCAAAAATTACTGGACACTGGTATAAGTACCATGATATTGTTATAAACACCAGGACTCTATGCATTATCATAATTATTTAATGAAACATACCTCATGTATGTGGAGTCACAGTGTCAAGTGAACAAGACTTGGAATGTCAGTTGCAGTCAGCTGGCTATGCTCAACAAACTGATGACTAAAATGTTAAACGTTCGCCTTTCGATGTAATTTTCATCAAAGATTTAATTTTTCATTTGTAAATTTTGTATTGCCAATAAAAATAAAAATTTATTTTATAGTGGAAATTAACATTAAGCTGTTGTAATAGTTTGAACATTTTTAAATTTTTCTCTTACTTTGGCAAATTTTTCATTTGGTTTGAAAGCTTGTACTGGTATTTCAACTCTCCCGATGGCACCCCCCTCCTGGCTGTCACCCGGGGCGGACCGCCCCCCTCGCACCCCCCTTAGTACGCCACTGGCTTTGTACCTTGGATCCAAATAGGTAGCCAAAGAATACATGTCATTTGCTTCTAAGCCATCAAATCTCCTTGCTAGCTCTGTGCGCATTATCTCTTCATTGTTTCCTTGAAATGATGAGGGGAATAACCTCAGATATGGAAGAGATGGAACTACTCAATCTTTTTGTGATATCATCGAATGGTTCTAGCACAACCACACAGTTTGACAAGAGAGTGAAGTTGATGTTCGTGAGTTGTTGCATTTTGGAGTTAGGAGTACTATATAGACTCAGTGGTTCCTTCAACTTCAGTGTTCTCTGCATCATGTGATAAGTGCTGTTCCACCATGTGGCAATATCATGAATGACTAAGTTCAGGTTGATCTAAGCATTTCTGAATTATTTTAACTCATCCTGCGCCATCATAGAATGGTTGAAATGAGTAGCGATGGATCGAAGTTAGCTAACAAGTCATTGAGATTTTTGTGAGGATAATCCACTTTTGATTACAAGTTGCAGTTTATGAACAGTGCAATCAATATTATGGATGCCAGTGAGAAACAGATATTTTATCATGTTTGTTCCTGAGTCACACATGACACAATGGATGGATGAATGGGTAATATCCCACTTCTGAAGCATATGCTCAAATTTTTCTGACAAGTATTCTCCAGTGTGGCAATATTCAAGTGGCATTACACTGAGCACCAAATTGGTTCTCCTAAAGTCTTGATTCACTGCATGACATGTCAAAGAGAGTAAAGACACTCCAGCAGACTGTCTGACCATGCATCCATCCTCAAGAATTTTGAACACTTTCTTTGAAACAAAGTCATAGATATCATTGCACACAAGATCAGTGTAGAACTGACGCTGTTTCACTTTATACTGTGGAGCTGTTTCAGCCATGAGTCTCATGAAACCTAAGTCCTCAATGTGGCTGAATGGCAAGTCATCTATTATTATCATTTCAGCTATGCAATCGTCCAGTGATTTTGATTTGGAATGATTTGCATCCCAAATTTTTATTTTTGTGAAGCAACTTTCAATCATCTGATTCTTTTCCTTCACTGCACACTTCAATTCCTGTAGGGGTGTAAGAGACACTTTTGATTCCTTTTTCTTCTTTGACTGTTCATTAGCTTCATTTTCACTAGATCACTTCATTTTCATTATATTCCTTCTTATGCATTGAACGCAGATGGTTTTTCAAATTAGTGGTGCTCCTTCCCTTTTGTGAATAGTTTTTATTACATATGACACTTCCCTACATCATTTGACACTGTTGAGAAGCACTTCCACACTGCACTCGTAGATTGCTCCATGATTGTTGCACCAAAGTCTAACACTACTAATGGGATGAAGCATGTAATGTTACAAAGGTAGCGATGGAGAGCTAGCACAACACAACAATCCTCACTCATGTCTGAACAGATACTGAAGCTGGTGCTTTAGTTTAGTTTGTAACTTGGTAGTGAAGGTTGCCTAATTTCTAATAAAAAAAGTGTTTTTATCTTTTTTATCAACAGTATTTATACATCATCATTGCTTTATTAAATATAATTAAAATAATGCTTTTCTAGCCACCTAGCATTGATAAATGTAAGTTATTCCATTATGCATCTATCCATCCAGAACAAGTAGCAATTCTAGACATGTCGCAATTAGGGCATAGCAAACTTTTACTTTTTTGCACCCTTGAGTGAAGGCATGAGGCATGACAGGAACAGCATTTGGCAATGTTTATAGCATTTATAGCCATTAACACTAGCATTTATAGCATTTGGTTGCCCTAGTAAGAAGATATCCTCAAACAACCACAATAACCGCATTGATAAATGTAGTTGCGGACAACCACTACATCACTAAAATATATATATATCAAGAATGTCAGTGCCTCTTTTAAGCTATCTTATTATCTGAACCAAAGATTACTGAAATCCCCAATCCTCCTAAAATCATAAAACTGCACAATGTATCCATAGGTTACATTCTGACTTGGGCTATAAAGAGATGAGCACCAATCAATATACACTATTAGAATAGAAAAGTATGATTCTGAAAATTCTAAAAGAAATACACAAATGCATGAAATACTTACTCCAAAGTTGACCAAATGTGCTGCTGCACCTAATCCTGCACTCTCCACGGAAGAAACTCCTCTGTAGCCAAAATCATGAAGCTGAAATGGAAAACAATTGTTGAAATGCCAGATATTAAATAACTATGTCCTTCCCAATTTTAATGGATACATGGCTAGTCTCAGAAAATATCTTGGTAAAAAAAAAAAGAAAAAAAAAGTGAACTATTAGGCTTAATGGAATAATCACCTTATGAGGAGTCACTAGCTGTCTGCAGGAAAAAAAAAAAAAAAAAGACCTTAAACACAACTCTTATGAAATCAAACTAAAAGACTGCCACTATGGGTTCACCATCAAAACGCATACTTTACAATTATAGTAGCTATTGTAATAAACTTTCAGAATTTGCAATAAGCAATGTAATACCTAAAATTATGATTAACGAGCTAAACAGGGCCCTACTGGCCCAGTTAGCTAGACCTGCAGTGTTGGGGCCTTCAGGCCCAGTAATTGGAGGGGGTGGGGGTGCTGGAGCACAGATATGATAACAGTTGCTTAATAGTAGAATTTTATTTTGAACATGTATGAACCAAGTATTTACAGTTTATTTCAGTACTTCATGGAAGACCACATTATTCGTGAATATTCCAGATTTATTCCTGGGCTTTTGTACTGATGATAGGATGTTCAGATTTTCAGGATTTCCCACATGGCTCATAACCACATACAATTGGCCATGGGAGAAGTCATTCTTCAAGAAAATGCCAACCTTTTTCAAGGTCTGGCCCTACACTTTATTTGCTGTCATTGCTAAGCAGGGCATTACTGGAAATTGTCATCGGATCATCTGAAAAGGGAACTGGTCACTTGGAACAATAGGAATTCTTGGGATAAAAATTTCTTTGCCTGCATGTGGAGTCATGGACCTGTGGCAAGGGTGGCATCTAATACATGGTCTAGTACAGGGGTGGGGAACCTTTTTTCATTGGAAGGCCACATTTCATTTAACCAAGACCCTATTAGGCCACATTTCATTTAACCAAGACCCTATTAGGCCACATTTCATTTAACCAAGACCCTATTAGGCCGCATGCTGAGTATTTAACATATACAGTACAACAAAATGTCATATTTTAGTCTACAATCTACATATTTACTAATTTTAAATCAAACTTGATAATACGTGAGGGTTTTTATAATAAATAAAAAATTCAGCAAGTGCATTTATTGGGGGGGGTAATTGACAATAGAACTAATATTAAGTGAAAAAGTGATAAACCATTGTTCAAGCCATAAAGAAGGCTTGTATGTGAAAGAAGCAGTGAAGCTGAAACCATGATCTAATGAAATAGCCTAAAGCCCTAAAAGGGTATCAGTTGCTGTCCATTATCGTACAGTATGAATTCTGAATGTCAAGTAGGCAGAACGCCGCAACTAGTACCCGAAAAGGCCGCAGGTTCCCCACCCCTGGTCTAGTAGATTTTGCACAATATATCAACTTCCATTACAATGTCCACTGCTGGGATCCATGTTTCTCAGAAGCATAATTCGGCATCCTTTCTTCAGGACGAACTTGTGCAGTGGCATTCCTGATGGTTATCATATTAAAAAATTCTTCTGGGTACTTGTGTCAATTTTCTGTGTCCAAAAGCTTGTCACTGCTCCTGTAGACTCTTGCCTCCCCTGGAAAGTCTTTGAGCAGCAAGGCATTCACTTCATCCACAGCTTTGTCAGTTGGACAAAAGATTGCCCTGTTGCAGAGCCAAGCACCATTACTGTTGAACTGATCTGGGTTTGAGAAGATGAATCTTGAGAGCTCTTTCAAGTTGCTTTCTTTGATCATGTAGTTGTCTTTTCAATCTGATCTTAAACTGGGCTCAACTCAGGATTAGTCTGGATTATGTCTTCACCAATCTACAGCAGTTCTAACTGATAGACATTTTGTGCTTCAGTATGTCTGTCATTCTTGAGCCTGATAATCATCATCTTCATACATTGATTTATGTGCCTGAGTGTTTGCCTGTTGCTCTTTGTGCATGATATATCCTCCTCCTCCTCACATATAGACCTATGTGCTTGAGCATCTCTCTCACATTTGTGATTTCTAAATTCTGGATCTTGTCACTTGTTTCTTTTCCTCTGGGCATTAGCTTCTTTTCATGACATTGATGTACCTTGCTTCCTTTTACATTCCATTATCCTTGACTATAATGAAAGACTGAAGCAACAATTTTTTATTATTATTATTATGGGCAGTGCTGGATTTAGAAATACTGAGGCCCTAAGCTATGCTTAGACTACAAGGCTCCATGGTGTTATCAATTAAAAATACTTTAATTCATGTATACATTATACAGAGGCAGGCAAAGGTTGCAACAAAAAATTAAAAACTATTGATCTAAAAAAAAATTATCTTGCAATAAGCCAATTTGAATTATGATCAAGATACCCTCAAATGAAGATACCTTAATACAATTTCAAATTTGGTATTAAAACTTATTCTACAGCATCAGTAGAGCAATTGTGCAAATCAGCAGTTAGTAAATGGAAATTGAACCCATTTGTAATTAAAATATTTTATATCATGATTTTTGGGTGGCAAAATCATTAATAATGTCTTCAAAGGATAAACTACAAAGTTTGTCACTCTCTATGCACAAAATGCTCAGTGCAGACAGCTTTTCTTGTAGCATTGTCGTCCATAGTTCATTTATTATTATTTTCAGTCATGAAAGTGACCTTCACCTGAGCAATTCATTACCATTAGACTCAAAAAGAGCCACAGTATTGCTTCTATATTAGGAAAAGCCAACTTAATATTATCTTGGATGATGATTTTATATAGACCCTAGTGGCATAAATGTCTTTTATCCAAGTAATTTTGTTTGATGTAAGCATGAAAGTGTTTTAATTCTCCAACAAGAGGGACATCAACATCTTCAGGATAGTCTTTAACCAGAAGTTTTACACCTTTATTCAACTGTTCTTCCAAAGCATTTACATCATCCGAAAGGGAAAAGTTGCTTGCAACATTTTCACACACGTTTGCTCTTTCATTTAAATTTGTTTCAAAAGCACCCATTGTAGGAATAAGAGATTTAATTTGAAACTTATCTCTTGGAGAAAGGGTTTCATTGGCATTAGGTGCATCATCATTGATTTCTTTCCTTCTCAATCTTTTCCTTTTATTCGCACATTTGTTGTGTACTGAAGTCAGGATCTCTTTTGCTTTTAATTCAATTTAACCAAAACTTTCACAGGTGTCTTTCAAAAAGCAAGTAAGTGACATGTAAAGGTTTGCACATGTACTAAGGTTATCTGTGCATCCTGTAGGACCGATCTAATAAACAGTTCCAGAGAATTAACATGAACACAAACTCTAATTCCTCCATTTTCTACAATAGAATGCCAGCCTCTCTCCTTGTAGCATCAACTGGAGCGAAGCAGACCACCTGGACGAGGTGAATTAAAACATAAAAACTAAAATTTCTTTTTCCTATTTCAGGTTGCCTGCCTTCAAGAGTAACTATTTGTGCATCATCTGTGCAAATATAAAGTTGCTGCAGTTAGTTTTCAATGAACAAGAGAAAAATTAGTGAAGTGTGCAAAATCACAGAAAATGAACCTTACTGGCAAACTTTGTTTTTCAAAAACCTTGATTTGGCAAAGGTTTACCTGGAGAAATTAA
This sequence comes from Bathynomus jamesi, assembly GCA_023014485.1. Taxonomy (NCBI): domain Eukaryota; kingdom Metazoa; phylum Arthropoda; class Malacostraca; order Isopoda; family Cirolanidae; genus Bathynomus; species Bathynomus jamesi. Next base: position 110,526 of record JAJOZX010006901.1, on the reverse strand, counting down.
TATCCATTGTAGAAAGCTGAGAATTTGTGTGGATATTCTTTAATGCTTGTACTTTATGGAGAACACAAAAAACCATACAGCAACCCTGCTTCTCACGATGCACAGACAAAAGTGGTCCATGTTCACTCTGGTGTATTAACACCTCACTGGGGTGGACCAGACCATGATATTTATATTTGATATGTACAATTTTTAACCTGTAATGTGTCTTATTTAATTTTGTAACATTAATAGATGTACTAATAAGTGTTTTCTTTGTTTCAGATTGCTTTTTTGATTTAGCATAGTCAAAATGGCGAAGCATTATAAGAGGAAGCCAGGTTCTGGCCCTGATAAAAACTCTAAAAAAGTGCTATCAAAGCAGTAAAAACTAATACATTATCAATAACTAGTGCTACAAAACAATTTCAAGTTAGTAAAACAACCCTACAGAGACATCTGAAACATACAAATGATGAACATCATGATAACTAGAAAACAAGGGGATAACTTTTACATACTGAAAGAAAGTGAACTAGAACTTGCCGAGTGTTTAACAGTAATGGCAAAGTGGGGCTTTGGTTTAACACCAAATGAAATGTGTGAAATTGTGCAGGTGTATGTAAAACAAAATAAGACAGAGGACACTGAATTAAAAGATTTTTTATGTAAATATTGCAAATTCACAGATGACAAGCCAGGAGAAGACTGGATTTATTCCTTCATGAAGAGATGGCAACTATCATCAAAGAAGGCCAGCACCTTAGAAAAATCCTGGTGACAGGCAGCAAGTGACCCTGATATCATTTATGGATTTTATGATACTCTTCAGGCAGAATACAAGAGACTGAAGATCCAGAATCGCCCCAAATGCATCTGGAACATAGATGAGAAGTCTTTTTACAGATGCCTCACAAATGAAGGTGATATCACCTAAAGGAGAAAGAGTCAAGAACTACAGCTACATCAGGTAGAGAGGCTATTACTGTGATGGGAGATGTGTCAGCGAAAGGGGAGCTTCTTCCACCCCTGATTGTCTTCGAGAGGAAATACCTACAGTCATCATGGAAAACTGAAAAAGCCTACAAAATGACAATGTATGCCATGTCAGAGAACAGTTGGATGGTTTCAGAAGTTTTCTTTGATTGGTTCAAGAAGTTCTGCCAGCTCATCTCTCAATGACCACTCAGCCTCATTTATGATGGATATGCTACACACATTACTCTTCCAGTCATTCAACTAATTAGGAAAGAAAATATTACAATAATCAAGCTTCCACCACATACCACAGATAAACTGCAACCCTTGGACATCAGCTGCTTTCATCCTCTCAAAGCTACATGGGACAAGGCAGTTCACAAGTATCACTGCCAGAATCAAGGTAGGCACATTAGCAAATCCGTGTTTGAAGAGATCGTTGGATCAGTGTGGAAGGTGGTGTTCACACTGGACAACATCTTATCTGGCTTTAGGAAAACTGGCATTTATCCCTTAGACAGGACCAAATATGACGTTTCATGCTTCAACCCACAGCTCTACAAAGTTTACCAAAGAACAAGAAACATGGCTGATCCTGTAAATGTGCACAAACCCCCAACTCCATGGAAAGACATTCCCCCCCTCTCACACCACACCCTCTGGAAGCAGACACATACCACCTGGAAGTCAACAAGCAACGTCCTCTAAAAGTGCTCAACTCCTGTGGCAAGTGATTGCAGACAGAGTTTCCCCTACAGCAAAGCAACAACAGGAAGGCCCTCCAAAAGTGTGTGCGATGGCATATTAACCAGGGTTGTGGAGTCGGAGTCGGAGTCGTGGAGTCGGAGAGTCGCACGTTTCAGGGTGGAGTCGGTGTCGGAGTCGGTAAAAAACTTCCGACTCCGACTCCAATTTCTGTGTCACCCTTAATTTCTAAATCCTAAATACTAACATTTAGGTTATTTAGTTTTTTTGGTCAATAAACCTTATTCATTGATAGCCCCTAGATTAAGTTTTTTTAATATTTTTTTTTTACATTTTCAGAATATACAATTAATATTTATTTAAATATAAAATATAAAATTTCACACTTAGTGTGGTGGTGATGAAATGTCTTATTATTATGATAATTATAGAGTGAAACACTAGAGGAGTCGGAGTCGTATATTTAAAATGTGAGGAGTCGGAGTCGGATTTTTAGATTTTTTACAATGTGAGGAGTCGGAGTCGGATTTTTAGATTTTTTACAATGTGTGGAGTCAGAGTCGGAGTCGAATTTTTACAATGTGTGGAGTCGGAGTCGGAAAATTTTGGACCGACTCCACAACCCTGATATTAACTATGAGGCAAAGGTTATCACTCATCTCAAATTTTTGAAGCAAATTGAAGAGGTTGCAAAAAAGCAACCAAAAAGAAAGATTCCTGAAATTGAAGATGACGATGATCCTGATGAAGTCTTGAAGAAAAACAGAGTATTATTATGCTGTCTACTATGATAGGAAATACTATGTTGGAAGAGTTCTGTCAGTTGATGGAGACGAAGTGGGGTTGAAATATCTGGAGCACCAATCAAACTCTGCAAACTTTACTTGGCCATGGTGGGAGGATATTGACACTGTGCCCAATAGTTTCATATTCTATGGGCCAATAACTGTAACAGGAACTATTCCCTTTATATTGGATACAAAAGTCCTGGAAAGTGAATATAAAAACTTTAAACTGTTCACTAAAACCACGAGAGCCATGCAAAAACAGTGTAGTGAAGTGTAAATACTAAGTCTGTTAAATTGTTTTTTTAGTTTTTTAGTTATTAGTGTTAAGAAAAATGTAAGTGCCTTAGTAAATATATATGATGTGTATAATAAAGTTAAAATGAACTTATATAAGCTTAATGAACTGTAAATAGCATAACTAACAAATACTTGTGATGGTCCATATTCACCCTGAAATGTTGCATGTAGCAGACCACAGAACGCCCTATATAACTCAGTAAGGACAAAATATTATTTAATGCAACTTTCACATATTGTAGCCCTGTATGTAGGCATGATACCATGTAAGTATGAACAAATTTGGTTAGCAGGTTAAAAAGTTATTAAAACGTTTGTCATTTTGTGGTCTGGTTCACCCCAGTTGACACACTCACCCTTTTCATTGTCATTAATATGGACATGAATGAGGGCATCAATAATTGGATCATACACCTCAGCTATGGCTGAAGTGGCCTTTGCATGTGCTTCCCACCTAGTGTCTGAGAGGCGTTTTGGTACTGTGCAATCAGGACCCAAATATGATTTTAGTGCTGGCCAACGTTTTGTAGAGGCAGAAAAGAATGTGTTCAACTGTTGCACAACACCAAAAAAATTTACTGCATTTAGGCAGCAATCAAATGCAGCATGACCAACAAGGTTAAGTGAATGTCCAGCACAAGGAATATATATGGCATACTTATTTTTCTCAAAGTTTCTGCTGCATGCCATTATAGCTCCCTGACATGTTCACTGCATTATCATAGGACTGTCCTCTGCACTTACCAAAGTCAGCTTTGCAATCATTGACTAGATAATCCCACACCATGTTGGCCATACTTTCACCACTGTGCTTTTCTAATTCAAGGAAAGATGGAAAGCATTCAATGGGAAGACCATCATTGGGTGACACATCTGACAATAACAGTTAGTTGATCAACATGTGGAAGATTTGGTGTAAGATTTGAAGTATCCTGCTGTTCTCAAGTCTTCCAAAATAGATTCTCTTACCTTTTTAGCCATAAGCTGAATGGATCAAACTTAGCAAGGAGTTCTATCAAACCAAGAAAGGTCCTGTTATGAGGTGATCCAAGCTTTTCATTACCTCCCCTAAATGCAAATTCATGTTCTGCTAATGTGTGCACAACTGCAATAATACATTCAAGTACATGTCTCCAGCACTCTTGTTCCTGTTTCATCTGTTCAGCTAGGTGTGAATCCAAGGTTAACCCAAGAATCCTCATCAAATATTTAAGAAAAGCTCTTCTATGCTCCCCAGAATTCTCATGATTTTGAATGGCAATGTGGTTTTGCCAGTCATTAAACCCATCCCTAGCCAGTGCAGTAAACAAAACTGGTTGCTGGAGAATATACTATTATTTTTCATTGAGTAAAAAACAAAAGCTAATAGTATACTATTATTTTTCATTGAGTAAAAAAGACCCCTTGAACAATATCTTATTTGATTTTTGAATGATTACTTCAATTTCTCAAATAAACCATCCCAATGTTGACACTCTGAGGGGCCTTTCTGTAAACAAAATGCAATATCATCCTTGGTTAAGACTCCCCAGAGGCCAAGATCATTGAACTGTGGTTATTTATTGTCTTCAATCTCTGTAACACGATCAGATGAAACAGTCACATTTGCATCTGTATTATCTATTCTAGTAAAAGAGGTGGATGCTTGTGATTGTTGTGGATCTGTCTGACTCAAGTCAGAGATCCCTCCTTAACCATGAAATAACTGTCAACTTTGGTAATTGTTTGGTATCATTTTACTTTCGGACATGACGCATTTTTTGATTTCCAACACCAGATTCCTACATATTTTTATGTGCTGAATACGATGGTGACATTTATTTTTGTCGCTGATAAAGCATTTTGCTGCTAACGCGCTTAGAAGTTATGCGCAGTATTGTGCTATGGCTGCTCCTGTGAACATTGACTGCTGTAACTCGTGTTGTTACGATTATTTTAAGTTCATCTCAGTCTTTTATGAGAACGACGATGAAGCTATTGCATTTCTGCATAAACATGGCATTCTTCCTAGTTCTGTAGAGTGTCCACACTGTGAAATGCCCTGCAAACTATGACAGGATAAACATTAGTGGTATTGTAACTGGTTACGGAGCTACAACAAAGGAAAGAAAAGGAAACCATGCTCAGCTGCTCACCTTTACCAACATCGTCAGGGTGCAGTACAAGCCGTGCCCATGCCACAGGAGGAAGTGCTTGATGAGGAAATAGGTGACCCTCTGCCTATTCCTGGTCCTTCTCTCTATAATAACTGATTTTCTGTAATAACTGAATAAAATGGTGATTATGACCCTCTGCCTATTCCTGGTCCTTCTTTGTGTAATAACTGAATACAACAGTGATTATATGCTTGCTTATTATATGCTGGTTAGGTTAGGCTATAACTTACAAACGCTTTATCAGCGACAAAAATAAATGTCACCATCATGTTCAGCACGTCAAAATACGTAGGAATTTGGTGTCGGAAATTAAAAAATGCATCATGTCCGAAAGTAAAAATTTACCAGTTGTTTTACCTGCCTTTCAAGCTGCTGTTTTTTCTTTTCTGAAATCCACTTTCCAAAGTTCTCTTCATTTTGACAGGCCTCTCCAAAATAATGAGAAAAAAATAACTTCTTCAAAATTAATAAAAGTTGAAATTAAAAACATAGTACTGTATAAATAGGCCCCAAATAAAATAAATAGAAATGGAAAATGAAAATGCACCTTCACCACTTATGTTAGGGGTACAAATTTAGCTTATGCTTGACATTAAATTTGGAAGGCACCATGATTAATCCTACCCCCACCTCTATGTAGGGGTTTGCAATAATATAAGCTATAAGAATAAGACATCAGAAATAAATACATATAAAATAACAAATATAAAATAAATACACAATATAAAGTTAAGCAAGTTGCTCTAATAATATCAGAAGCAGAAGGCTTTTGTACTGAATGATATGGCTAATCTTAGGCACACTCAAATAATTAAACAATAACAGGCAAATAAAGAATGATACAAGCTCTATGGCGGGAAAATAAGAATGGCGAGAGAGCTGATGTAGCCAACCAACTAGGTTTGCCCAGCGAAGTCCAAACACAACAGTAATTAGGTACTATTTGATATGCCAGATCTATGGTTAGTATCAGTAGCCACACTCCCAATATATAGGTAAAGGATCTCTTCCAAATGTGAAGTTGTCTCAAGTATGTTAAGGTTATCTCAGGAATGTTTTCTGACAATAATGAAAAATTGATAATTTGTGAGGCCCAAAGCAGTAGCTTAGCTTGTTCCTAAATCCAGCACTGATTAGGGGTGGCAATATGAAACCTAAGTTTTTCATGGCTGCATTCCTTTCTATAGTTTTATTGCTGCAATGCTGGGACCTTCAGGCCTAGTAAGTAACTGGGGCAGGGGGGGGGGGGGGGGGGGGGCTGGTCACACACACACATATTTGTTCATTACTCATCATCCCCATCCAAAGTTTGGTTGAAATTGGTTCAGAAATGCAGAAGTTTTTTCTGCAGACAGATGGACTGACATTTGGTGAATTATAAGATAAAAAATTCATTGTTCGCAACATACTTACCTAAACTGCAGAAAAGTTAACTACAAATTACACAAGCTTTCCAAATACACATTAAAAGTATTTTTCATAAACACACCCACATGTACTTTAGGGTGTGACCATTGCCCTCCAAAAATCAAAAAATGGCCCTACAATGCTGTTCAAAGTTTTAGTGTTGTATATTTATCTAGGAAACACCCCTGTAAATTTTCTTGGAGATCGGTGCATGTTTGAGCTAGCACCGTCGTACCAGCAAGTATTGCTATTTCAGCTTATGAACTTCATAAATAAGTGTGAAAATAGCACATTTTATCAGATTTTCATTTCCGGGTCTGGAACGCTACCCACAAATTTTCCACGTATTATTTTATTGCATTTAATTTTAATGATGCTCTTTTCTTTTCCCTTGACAGTGATTTGATGTTGTGAATAGAGAATTTAATCATGGATACACGGCAAGATGATGAGTATGCCAGAATGTTATTGGGCACCGTACCCTGAGAAGAAGAAAAGGAAATAAAGGGCTGCAAACTGCCAACTAATAGGCAGGTCTTACTATGTCTGTTAGCAAACCTTCGGGATATGCATTGGGACCAGGCTTTATCTGCCACCATTGACAATGTGCTTTTGCATTACCAGAAGACGAATGTCCCGACCATTACAGGCAGGAACAATATTGGCCGAGTGATTAAAACTTACTATGACAAAGACTACATGATGCTTATGAAAAAGAATGAGGATAGAAGACGGGCTGATGATCCTAGAATTATGAAGTTTAAATCAGAATTGAGCCTGACGACAAAATTTTATAAGAACACAGCGTTGAAAGACATGGCGGCTACGAAAAAGGGGAAAACTCAGGCCGAACAAGATGCCATCGATACTGACATACTCTTTATGAAAAGCATGCTAGTGACAGAGTAGCTACCTACTCTGGGGTAAACAAAGTACTCACAGAAAAGGTTCAGAAGCGACAGAAAAGGCAGATGCGAGAAGAGAAGCGACAAGAGAGAGAGCAATGTGATCATGCTGAGAATGTACAGGCTGATATTGATTCACCTATTAGCTCTGATGAGGACGATGACACTGATGAGGCCAGCACTGCTGAACCAAAGAGAAAACATCGGAGAACAGTGAAAGAGGGAGTTTCAATTTTTGTGCCCCATGATATTCTGAAGTCGGCAGAACTTGTTTCATGCAGTGTTCGAAACAACATCTCGCCGACCCAGCTGAGTGCAATTGTGTACTCCCTTGTATCTGCATGTGGTGGAGATACATCAAAGCTGAGTCTAAATGCAAGGACGGCCCACCGATACCGAGCTTCCATCGTGTCAGAAATAAGTTTAAAAATCATGGATGAATGGCAACCATCAGATAAAGTACTGGTGCACTGGGATGGTAAACTTATGGACACGCTGGATTCCAAAGGCACTGATGACCGCCTGCCCATTCTTGTGTCTGGTGTCAATGGCACAAAGCTTCTTGGAGTCCCACCTCTTCCACATTTGACTCAAAAAGCTGACCTGGTTCAAGGAGATTTGATATCAACAGCAACCAAACAACTTCTGGTCGATTGGGAGTGTGAACAGAATGTCGTTGGTATGGTTTTTGACACAACTTCATCCAATACAGGTAAACCTATTTCAAACATCAGCGTGAATTTATCACGACATTAATACCAAAATAGTGAATGATTTAACAGAAATCTGCAAAAAGCACGTGCCTGAAATGGTGGCCTTAAACTACAATTACATTTTTTTTCAGGACAAAAAACAGCTGCTTGCATCTCCCTCCAAAAGGAATTAGAGCGTGCCATATTCTGGTGCGCCTGTTGCAGGCATGTGGGCGAAGTCATCCTAGGTGTTTGCTAGCATTGCTTGAAAGTGGAGGGCTCTTCAAGTCCAAACATAATGGTTTTCCAGAGGTAAGTCATAAGCTTTACAAAATAACAAGGAATATTATTATCTAATGAACAAATTTAGTGGAATTTCTTTTATTAGACTTATAAGATATACTAACACCAAGCAAATGATCGATCATATCAATCTTAATACCCCTAAAACAATATTATAGATTAGTACGAAATACAATAATCCCAATAATTGCATTTCTAGGTTCAAGAACCATTTCTCTCAACTGGCGTACAATGAAAAAAAGAAATACTACTACCCCGCAATGCCTGGAGTGTTTGAGGAGCGCCAGCAGGAGATGGCTGACTTCTTCCGTGAATCTCTAGCCCAACCATTTACACGTGGCGACTACAAGGAGCTGGTAGAGCTTTGTCTGCTGCTTGTAACTAAAGGATCCGAGCCAGTGAACTTCACAATGGTCTACCCCGGCGCACTTCACAAAGCAAGGTGGATGGCTAAACTGCTCTATACCCTCAAGATTGTTCTTTTGTCAGGCCAGATCAAAGAGCAGTTTCCCAAAGCCGAGGTTGTGACTAAAAGTCAAATCAACAAGTTAGAACGGTTTGCTGTGTTCACAGTCGCTGTTTATGTCCCATGGTGGATTGTTTGCCCTGTTCCAGCAAGTGCGCCACTGAATGACTTGAATTTGGTCGAAACCTTGGCTGAATTTGCCCCATATGACGCCACAATAGTTGACAAAGCATGTGTGGCACTCGGTAGACACACTTGGTACCTAACTGAGGAGTTGGCCGCACTGGCTTTGTTCTCGTCCCAAGTACAAGAAAGGACAAAAGAGGAGATGAGGAAGGCCCTTCTTTGCCATGAAGGCACTGAAGTTACTAAGAGAGTGGGGCTCAATCATGGGGGCTATGGAAAGCCATATCTTCCCCCTGTCCCAGAAAGTGGCACTGCCCTGGTGGACCTAATTGGGCCTGACTCAAGCCGGTTCTTCACCATTTTAGGCATGCCCTATCAGTTTCTCCACAGTCCAGCCAGTGAATGGGCGGATGACGACGACTACCTGAACATGAAATGGGTTGTGGACAAGCTTCAGGTCGTCAATGAGGCTGCAGAGCATGGTGTAAAACTTTGCCATGACTTTCTTAATGTTGCCAGGGATGAGGAGCGCTTTCAAGAAGTCCTTCAAGTAGTTGAAAATGACAGACTCCGCGTTCCTAATCAGCGCAAACGATCATCTGTTTCCGAACAGAAATCATGGTTTCTTGCTCTAGAGAAATAATACCTTGTGAATATATGATAAAACCCCTTAATGTACCATGAGAGAATAAGAATGATTAACTTTTTTGTGTTAGTGATAACAGCTTTTAATTAAGACAGGCAAATGATTTGTGTTAATATCCCTTATGATGGTTGTGTAATCTCATATATAGGCGCGTATGCCGTATAAGCAAAATCGCTATTTTTCAAATTGCTGGTGTTCACTCGAATATGCATGAATCTTCAAAAAATTGCACGTGGGTATTTTTTATGTCAATATGCAACACCAAAATTTTGAACAGCATTGTAGGACAAAGTTGGGGCAACTGTCACACCCTAATGTACGTGTGTGTGTGTACACAAAGCCTTACCTTGAATTTTAAGGTGTCAACTGAGTCATGAGTCTCTACCAAGTATTTGTTAATGATTTGTTTCTGAATTCTTGATATGGTTGCTACAGTCATTGGATACCAACACTGGACCAAGAGTGTCTTCAAACAAAGAAATAATATATATAGAATGAAATGTTAATTGCAATTAAGAGCACACTTTGTAATGAACATCTAAACAGAGATGCTCAAATTATGTCTGAGATAAATGCAAAAAACTTTTTTTTTTTCTACATGAAGTTCAAAATATGATAATTAAAACCCACTCTAATAGACAGAGTTTATTTCCACAACAGTTTTGATGCCCACTGGCATCCTCTTTGGGTGGATACAGAAAAACGCCAGCCAAAATAATCATGCTATAGATTGGGAATCAAATAAGGTACTTTATAAATGTAATAATTGTTAAAAGAAAAATAATAGAATCTGTATGTATAGAACAAGAAGATAATTTTAATTTGTGCGAAGGTACTTATAAGTTGGACCCTTTAATGAGATTCTTGGTCAAAAAATCCTTTACTGCGTTGGGTGAATGGGTTCTAACCTAAGTGTAAATTTCTTAAAGGTCTCTGGATTGTTTCCTTACTCGCTTTTGGTTCATTTATTTATTTATTTTTTTTCAGTAAAATATAAATAGAATAATAAACGTAAATGTAATAATGGAAGTAATAAATGTGGACATAAATATAAATGCAATAAGTGTAATAATAAAGGTAATAAAATAAATGTAACAATTAGTGTAAAGGTAATAATAATAAATGTAACAATTAGTGTAAAGGTAATAATAACAACCTAACAACAGTTTTGCTTCCTGGTAAAAACATACTGTTTTATACTAATTATAGGGTACTGATTTCAAAAATGAACTTCATTTTTGCACATTAGGTCAGGTTTTGTCAGAATATGATGTTTTATACGGTACTGTTTTATACTAATTTTATGATTATAGTTCAATAATTTTATGATTATAGTTCATTTTACTTCAACACAAAACAATAATTGCGTTTTTACTTTTTAGATTTATGTTGTGTGCTTCAAGGGGTTGCGTGAACAGTCCAGATTTATCTTGTTACATCTGTGGTCTATTTACTCCAACTTCACAGCGCAGGAATATGACTCCTCTGATAAGAACAGCGTATTATCACTACTTCAGCTGTCATATTGGTGACCAAGACAAAAGATGGGCCCCACATGTTTGCTGTAGTAACTGTGTAGTGAATTTACGTGACTGGTTCAATGGTAGAAGGAAAGGTATGGGATTCGCAGTACCTATGGTTTGGTTTGAGCAAAAGAACCATGTTGATGATTGCTATTTCTGTCAGAGCAAAGTAGCTGGCCTTACATCAAAAACTAGGAATAAAATTGACTATCCTGTGGTAGCCTCTGCCATCAAACCTGTTCCTCATAGTAATGAGCTTCCAATTCCAACACCACCAGCAGATAAAAATCTTCTGCCATCATCATCTGAAGAGGAAGCATTGTCAGAACAAGCAAATGAATCTTCTGATACAGAGTACTGTCCAGAATCATCTTCTGAACCACATTTCATAACTCAGCAAGACTTGAATGACTTGGTTAGGGACTTATATCTTTCAAAGGGCAAAGGATGAACTTTTAGCTTCGAGACTTAAGGAGTGGAACTTAGTTCAGGGTGATGTGCGCATTACTTCTTTTTGAAAGAGAAGTTCCGACATAGCTGATTTACAGTTTGAAAGTAGCACGATATGTTACTGCTCAGATTTGGAAAGTTTATTCTCATATTTTAAAATAGAACATGTTCCAGATGAGTGACTGTTCATTGACTCTAGTAAGCGGAGTCTTAAAGCTGTTTTGTTACACAATGGGAACATTCACCCAAGCATTCAATTGGACACTCAGTTCATCTCAAGGAGTCATATGATAACATGGTAATACTTCTGAATGCAATCAAGTATGATCAATATAAGTGGAAGATTTGTGGAGACCTAAAAGTGGTAGGACTTCTCCAGGGAATGCAGGGTGGCTTTACCAAATACATGTGCTTTCTGTGTTTATGGGACAGTAGAACAACACAGCAGCATTATGTAAAGAAGAACTGGCCACCACGTGAAGCCTTTGTGCCAGGACAACATAGTATGAAGTATGAGCTATTAGTTGATCAAGAAAAGATTATTTTGCCCCCTCTGCATGTCAAACTAGGGTTGATAAAGAACTTTGTCAAAGTACTTGACACAGAAGAAGCTGCATTCAAATATTTGCATTCAAAATTTCCTAGTGTTAGTGATGCGAAGATGAAAGGTGTTTTTATTGGTCCCCAAATAAGAGTGCTTTTAAAGGATGAACAGTTTTTGAGCACTCTCAATGCAAAGGAACTAAGAGCCTGGAATTCTTTTAAGAATCTTTTTGACAACTACTTAGGCTCAACAAAGTCCTCTCACTATGAAGCAATGGTCACCGAGCTGCTGGATGCATACCAACAACTTAGGGCTGGACTTCTTTCCAGATAACCTTGGCTCAGTGTCAGATGAACATGGAGAGCAGTTTCATCAGGACATTGCAATGATAGAAAAAACTACCAAGGACGATGGGACCCTTGCATGCTTGGTGACACTTGCTGGATGCTAAAATGGGAAGGCTCTACTGAGTATAGACGCAAATCCAAGAAAACTCACTTCTAAGAAAGTGAACTATATGACGCGTTCGGTGGAGAAGGGGCGAACGCAACATTTTCGAATTATGCCACAAAATGCAGTTAAAGTTTGTAAACTTTAAACCTTTGTATTTTTCCGGTTTATTGAAATGTTGTATGAATTTGAACACATATTTGAGTAAAATATTGTTGTGTAATATGTCGATATAATAAAACGCCAAGAATTTTACAATATTATATTGGCAGCAATTGGGAATACTTTGGTTGCAGTGTCTGCTGGGCTAGATTGAATAAACTGACACTGTAGGATTTTTTCCCTTTCTGCAGTCTGGCGGGATGGCTATTATCTGGGGTTGTGCGGTATGCAGTAGATATTACGTAGCCTTCTTTGTGTTGAAAGTCAAATATTAACTTTCTTGCATCTGTAAATTCAGTAGTTGTTGATTTCCTAATGACAATGCACATTTTTAGGACGTCAAAATCGAGAAAATCAGCCTGTTTCATTTCTACAACTAGGAAGCGCTGCGAAACGGCTGTAGTTATGGCTGTAACAATCTTTTTTGGTGTAAATAATATTGCTGTAATTATTTTTTATATTTTGTTTAATTTGGCCAAATTGAGCATCACAGGGCATTGTCGAGTGACCAGAAAGTAGATAGATGTGTTCAATGTGAAGCAATGATGCAGAGTGAATTTCTCTGAGATACATTAAAACCTAAATTTTACCGTGAAAGAGTGCAGACTAACATCTAATTTTTTGCATAGGTAAAGCAAAGGTTTTAAAGGATAATTATACGACAAAACTAATTTTACGAATTTTGTGGCGTTCGCCCCTTCTCCACCAAACGCGTCATATGTAGCAGTTGATATGTAATAATGCATGTGTACGTATCCTTTTTTGCTGTTGTTCTGTTCTGTTCTGTTCTACTACAAATACAAATAAAAGTAGATTTATAAGTAGATTTCCAAAAATTTCTTCTCTCTGTGATACTGAACTTTCAAGTTTTGAGTGTATTCTGCCTGTAAATGTCTAAATAAGGGTTACAGATATCTAGATAACCTGAGCCGATAGAGAAAAACTAATGTGATTTTCAGATTCAGCACTCCAAAATTAGTTTAGATCACCCATTAAATTGAGAGAAGCAGAATTTTTTTTTTTTTTTTTTTTGTAGACCAGTGTAATAAATGTTAAAAAATGTAAATGCAATACTAAATGCAGTAATTATGTCAAAATAATAGAATCTGTATTTATAGAACAAAAAGATAGTTTTAATTTGTGCAAATGTACTTATAAGCAGGACCCCTTTAAAAAAAAATAAAAAATGCCCTTCTGGGGTCATGGGAACGGGATCTAGCCTACGTGCGAATTCCTTGGAGCGGCAACGATTGATCGCACGACGATTGATCGCACAACAATTGAGCGCAGCAACAATCGAGCACTAAATGTTGCCTAAGAGAGACTAACCAACCAACTCCCTACAAACAAGTTTAGCTTGTCGACCCTTCTTAAGTTATTGTCAGTCTCTCTCCTCGCATCACCCTGTTTAAAAAGGTTAGTTTCACTCAAAGGTGTTTTTTGCATTTTTAAATTTATTTTGTTTTTACTCCACTATTGTATTTATTTTTTTAGTCCATGTTATATTAGCGATATAAATATTTATTTATTGCATTTCTTTATCTTTATTACTGTGCTTTTATTTCACTTTTTACGGAAAAATGTTAAAATGCATTACATCAAATGTTTAAATAACTTAAACCAGCCAAGTAAGCTAACTGTGCTCTTAAGATAGAATATTTATATATTTTTTAAAACTTCATTCTTTTTATCCCACACAGCATGGAGCGGATAACATCGGAGAAAGGAAAAACGAATATGAAGGATATTCATATCGAATGGACAGAGTATTAGCTTCTGGTAAAGAGTCATGGTGCTGTGTCAATGCTCATTGCAGAGGCCGTATTTACGTCATTGAGGATGAATGTGCAACTGCAAATGAACATAACCATGTCCCCAATCCAGCAGTCAGCCGCAACTGCATCCGTATCGCAGCTTCGGGAAAGAGCAGCTACATCGAATGATACGCCTCGTCGAATAATCACAAACTCAAGTCAATTTGCCTGCTGAATCAATCGCCGTCCTCCCAAAGTATTGCTCTCTTCAGCGAACTGTACAACGTCAACGCAAATGTAAAGGTGATCCAATTCCAGCACCAACCAAAGTTGCAGATATTTCAATACCTCAACAACTTAGTTATATGTATTCTGGAGAAAAATTCCTTGCTCACGATTCTGGTGCTAATGACCCTGATCGATTTTTCATATTTTGTACTCCTGAAAACTTGACATTAATCAAAGAAAACAAAAATTGGTTGGCAGATAGAATGTTTAAAATAGCCCCACAGCTGTTTTATCAGCTTTATGTAATTCACGTAATTTATAGAGGAAGTGTCCTTCCTATGATTTACATTTTGCTTCAGAATAAATCAGAGGAAACATATCATCGTGCTCTGAATCAAATTCTTCTAATGGACAAAGCAATCGCACCCAACACCATACTGTGTGACTATGAAAAGGCCTTTCATAATGCTGTGTGTCCAGTTTTCAGTAATGCACATGTGGTAGGATGTCTGTTTCATTTAGGCCAGGCTGTTTGGCGGAAGATTCAAGCTCTATCTTTGGTACAACTGTATGGTACCAACGAAGAGATACGTAGTTTCTCCAAAATGTTGGTTGCTTTGGCCTTTGTTCCTGCAAGTGACATCATTGATGTATTCGAATCATTACAAGACATAATGCCTGAAGAGCTTGAAGATTTGTTGATTTACTTCGAGGACACATGGATTGGTAGACCATTTAGGAGAGGCAGGAGAAATCCTCTGTTCCAGCCAACAGTGTGGAGTGTTTACGATTGTGTCCAATGTGAGCACCCTCGAACAAACAATTCAGTTGAAGGTTGCATCGAGCGATGCAAATGTCATTGGTCATGGCCATTCCCATCACAATTTATAGCTTATAGATATCTTGAGACTTGAGCAAAGTCACACACAAAATAAAATTGTGAGACTAGATTCTGGACAAAAGGATAATTCAAAACACAGCAAGTATATTCGAACAAATAAAGCCATTATTGACATTGTTAAGGACTACAGAAACAGACATTGCTTCGATTATCTCCGTGCTATAGCTTATCATATAGACCTTCAAAAGTAGAGAATTCTTGTTTTACTTATTTTAATAAAATCTAATGTAGTGTTTTATAACAGCTATTTATTTCAACTGTCGCCGAGTTCAACTGTCGCCGAGTTCAACTGTCGCCGAGTTCAACTGTCGCCGAGTTCAACTGTCGCCGAGTTCAACTGTCGCCGAGTTCAACTGTCGCCGAGTTCAACTGTCGCCGAGTTCAACTGTCGCCGAGTTCAACTGTCGCCGAGTTCAACTGTCGCCGAGTTCAACTGTCGCCGAGTTCAACTGTCGCCGAGTTCAACTGTCGCCGAGTTCAACTGTCGCCGAGTTCAACTGTCGCCGAGTTCAACTGTCGCCGAGTTCAACTGTCGCCGAGTTCAACTGTCGCCGAGTTCAACTGTCGCCGAGTTCAACTGTCGCCGAGTTCAACTGTCGCCGAGTTCAACTGTCGCCGAGTTCAACTGTCGCCGAGTTCAACTGTCAAAGTAATAATAAATTTATAATTTCTGTAATAAATAATAATGCAATATTAAATGTAATAAATTTAATAATAAATGTAATAATTATATATAAAAAAATAATCTGTATGTATAGAACAAGATAGTTTTAAATTTGTGCGAATGTACTTATAAGCGGGTCCCTTTAATAAAAATGCCCTTCCAGTGTCAGGAGAACAGGATCCAACCTAGGTGCGAATTTCTTAATGGTCCCTGGAATGTTTTTCCTCTTGTTTTTGGTTCATTTGTTTTTCTGTATCCACCTGAAGAGGATGCCAGTGGGCATCGAAACTGTTGTGGAAATAAAACTCTGTCTATTAGAGTGGGTTTTAATTATCATGTCTGAGAAAAAGAATACCCATTCAAAATTTAACAAAAATCAGTGAATACAGTCACCCCTCGCCATTTGTGGGTTCACACCACTGATTTCACTTATTGGCAGTTGACCATTTGTGACCCTTTTCGCAGTTGGCAGGTGCAAATTTTCCATATCCATGGAGGATTGCACAATCAGATGAAATTTTGCATGTGTGGCCACAGAGGTGCAAAACAGCAACTAACCTCACTCAACACACACACACACACCTCTTCCATCATTACTGAAATTATGTTCAATATCTGGGTCTAAAATACTATTTGCTTTATTTCTTTCCAAGTACTGTTCAGCAGTTAAACACTATACAGTGATCCCCCAACCTGCTTGAGGTCCAATGTGCACAAATTGAGAGATTGGTTGAACACATTTCACTACCCTTTTTTTGATCTGCATGAGCCAGGATTCAAAGATAGATTAGCATGAATTTTTTAAAATTGTGGTAAATACTAATACTATATTAACACTTTTGTGTATACTGTACAGTACAATATGTATGATATGATACTTATGTATATGATATGTGCAGGGCCATAGCTTGGGGGCTGCCAGGGGTGGCTGAGCCTCCTTTGGAAAATTTTGAGCATCACCAATGAATGGCAAATTTGGTTCTACTGGCATTTGAGAAACAACACACGAAAGCAATCAATACGGATATTCTTTTAAGAAAATTTAATGATCAGAAAAAAAAGTTGCAACTGTTTTGAAGTATTTTTAATTTTTTTATTAGTGTACTGAAGTACGGTACTGTATTTTGTTTTTAAATTTGGAAGCAATGTTTCTGTTTATTTTTCAATAACTATTAGATTCAAATAAAAGAAAAATTACCACAATGCATTATACCATTTTATAATTATTACCAATTTGTATTTTGTATTTATCTAACTTCTAAGTCATGTTTCGTTTGTTTAAACTTTCTACATTGTAACACATTGTTTACCAAGTAGTTTTAGAATTCTAATTCAGTTTTATAATTGTCTAAATGACCTGGTCCAATAAAGGCATATATATAAAATTTTAACTTTAACATGCATTTCATTTTTACAAAGAATTCCCTATATTATCGGTACTCTGTAGCCTCCCCTTGAGATTACCATTAGCTACAGCCCTGGATATGTCTCAATTTTGGGTGGAAAAAATCAAAAGTGCCAGGATCAAAATTGAGGTAGTTGTCTTTTGCCTAGGATTAAACTTTAAAACAGGGCTGTGGAGTCGGAGTCAGAAGCAATTTTGGGTGGAGTCGGAAAAAATGTACCGACTCCGACCTCAATATAAAATCTTAAGAAAATGCTATTTTAAGTATAAATAATAGATATAAATAAAATATATATATTATTTATACTTAATTATCAGTACAGTCAACCCTCGCTATAACAGACCCTGTTAGAGCGGATATCGGATAAACCACACACACCACTGGCGACGTTAACCAGGAAAAGAAGAAGCGTGTGACCCTGTCGGTGACCCAGAAGCTGGAATTAATCAAGAAGTTAGAGGCGGGTGCTTCGGTGGCCAAGGTGTGCGCGGAGTATGGCGTGAAAAAGCAAACTGTTTCCAACATTCGTAAGGCCAAGGACAAGCCAACTTTTATATTTTTATTATATTTCATTATTTTCTGTATCATTTATCGTGTTCAGCAGACAGTGCACAGTACTGTATATAGTATCTCCATTACCGTATCGTATACGTATACCGTAGGTTACCAGTACCGTCGGTTATATCGGACAATCGGCTATAACACACACCTTTTCCCCCCTATTAGTCCGTTATAACGAGGGTTGACTATTAACCCTTACTTTTTTTTTCAGGAAATATTTTTATAATTGTGATACTGACAACTAGAACAAATAATTTTATCAATAATTTGAAATTAAACTTATCAAAACTTCAATGCACAATGGCAAAGAGACTTCCAACGAAATCAGCTGTGTTTGAACACTTTACAATCACTAAAGATGGAAGGGAGTCGGAGTTTTTGTGTACCGACTCCACAGCCCTGCTTTAAAGCCAATTTTGGGTGGTTGCACACAAAATTGACTGCTACTGGCCAATTTATACAAATCGTATGTGCGCATGACCAAAATTTGAACCCAGTGACCATTAGGGTGCATCAAACGCCCTTAGGTTCTTGGATTTTAATGTCTATTCTCTCAAATGATACACTTGTTGCTAGAAGTGTGTATGCCAAATATTAATTAAATCGGAGGTGGTCCTGGGTGGCCACCGGTCACTTTTATATTTTTGCGGCAATTTTCGGGGGCCGCGCTATGTAAAAATATCTATTTTTTTTATTTACCAACCAGTTGACTACTTACATTGTTTCTTTTAATATAGAGTTGCTAAGGGGTGATTTACATAACATTTGAGAGAATAGACATTAAAATCCAAGAACCTAAGGGTGTTTGATGCACCCTAAAGGGGTGATTTACATAAAACATGTACCATAAACGAAACTTCACTTATAGTCTAATAATATCCTTTATTGTCTTTCAGAAACAATGGAAGCTGTAACAATGGAAGCTAAGAAGACCAGATTAGCAAGTGCCATTTTTGGTCTTGGCAATGCTTACAGAAGGAGATGGTACATTGACAGGAGTCCGCCTCCCAACTTGCCGGCAGGTTCTTCGATGCGTGATGTGGCACATCCAGAAAGAAATATGTGAAGGCAAACAAACACAGCCACTCAAATGGAAATCTGCCAGCATAGTCCTTATCCAGCTGAAAACATTCTACACTAAAGCAAATATTCCTATGCTTTCAGACCATCAATGCTGCAAACTAATACTTGACCTTCTTAATGACAATAACAAATTGCGTCAAATACCTGTTTCTCGCAGAGAATCTCCAAACACTTTGGCTAAGTTGCAATCCATGAATGAACGTCTTGATAAGACCTTTGGTGTATGGACAAAAGATGCAATGACAAACATTAAGAATGAGGAAGATAGAGCATTTTTAGAGTCAATGAAATCTGACAGAGTAGCCTCATTTGGTAGTGTTGACAAGAAGAAAGCTGATAAAGATCGTAGAAAAGAAAAACGCATCTTAGCGGAAGCTTCAAGACGAGAACGTCATGAATCATCCAGTGTACAAGAGATGAAAAGTTCTGTATGCTCTGATGATAGTGCCTCTGCAGATAGCTTGGAAGAAACTGAAGAAGAGGCGATTCCAGAGCTTCAAAGGAAGCGTAGTCACCACAGATCAACATATGCAGGTACGTCTGCCTTTATTCCTCATGATATTCTGAAAAGGCCTTCAGTCATGTCTGTTGCTACTCGACTAAACATAACTCCTGTTCAACAGGCTGTGCTCACCGAAGCTGTAATTCAAGAGGCAGGAGGTGATCCACGTCGTGTGGCCAAGTCGTATTCAACTGCTGATAAGGCTCGATGATCAATAACAAGTGCTATCGCCAAAGATATTCGAGAAAATTGGATCGCCCCAACAGCTGCAACACTTCACTGGGATGGCAAGCAGATGCATACGCTCACAAACAAGAATGGCAAGGAAGAAAGATTGCCAGTGTTGGTTGGGAATGCCACTGATGTAAAGCTACTGGGAGTGGCTAGATATCCTCGTGGAAGTGATATGTCATCAGGTGACATCATTGCCGAGCACACTTACACGTTTCTACATTCATGGAAGTGCAAACAGTCAGTTGTCAACTTATGTTTTGACACAACAGCATCAAACACTGGACACGTTACAGCTGCCTGTGTTACCATTCAATCAAAACTGGACCGTGCTCTTCTGTGGTGTGCATGTCGCCATCATGTTGGAGAGGTAATCCTGGATCATGTGTTTGACGCTCTCAAAATTGAGACATCAAAGTCTCCAGAAGCATCTTTGTTCCAAAGATTCCAGAAGAATTGGGAACGCATATCGCATGCAAAGGATGAAAGTTTAACCAAAATTGACATTTCAATGTACAATGACGATGCACAACAACTGCTTTTATCCTGCAAAAACAAGGTTTTAAGCACAATCCGCACAAGCGCTTCATACTGTAGGGAAGACTACAAGGAAATGGCACAACTCTGCCAGGTAGTCCTCGATGATGATGTCACAAAACAAGGAACACTCCACAGACCTGGGGCCATGCATAAAGCAAGGTGGATGTCAAAGATTCTTTATTCCATCAAAATATGCCTACTTGAAGAGCAAATTTCTGTACTACCTCGAGGAACTGTAACAACACAACATCAACAGGAAAAACTGAAGGAGTTTGTTGTTTTTATTTATTGTGATTGGTGGCTCATATGTCAGTCTGCTTCAAATGCCCCATGGTTTGATTTGTGCTTATACAAGACTCTGCTCAACTATAAAGCTGTCAACTCAATCATTTCAGTCAGCGCTGTGAAAGCCTTTGATAGACATTTGTGGTATTTAACCCCAGAACTGGTTGTTTTGGCACTGTTCAGCAATGCAGTACCCCAAAAGGAGCATCGTGCCCTTGCAGATGTGTTACTGGCCATACAACCAGATGAAATGCCAAGCACTCCAAAACACCGCTACGGTTCTGGATATGGCAAACTGTCATTTCCAAAAATTACAGAAGCGACAACCCTGGCTGATCTTGTGAATGAGGACTCGTGGTTTACAGTGAACCTTCTTCACCTGGATATGACCTTCCTAACAGAGGATGTTGACAATTGGCAGAACAATGACCACTTCAAGGCAGCCAAGTCCATTGTGGATGGGTTAAATGTTGTGAATGACCCTGCGGAGAGAGCAGTAAAGCTCACAACTGATTTTGTCTCAGCTGCAAGAGGAGAAGACCACTTCCAAAATCTTCTTCAAGTGGTTGAATGTGACCGCAAAGCGAGGCCAAATTTGCGGAAATGAGCAAAGTTGGAGTAGTGACATTGGCATTGTGTTTTATACATTTTCAACTTTCAATCAATGTAAGTATAGTAATACCGAATATTTGTATATTAGTATTATAAGTAATACCGAATATTTGCCAAATATTCGGTGCAATCACTACTAAATATATAAAAGTGGCCGGTGGCCACCCAGGACCACCTCCGATTTGATTTATGTTTTGCATACATACTTCTACCAACAAGTGTAACATTTGAGGGAATAGACATTAAAATCCAACAACTTTTTGAAAATCATGGGGCGTTTAATGCACCCTAGTGACCATCTTGGGTTCTGGACATGAGAGAAAGACAATTTAAAAACTGTTTGATATATTTTTTACCTCTGAAGCAGATTAAAACATTTGCAGAGGGCTGCAGCATCAGAATATTGTATTTTTGTATTGAACACTTTCATCAGTTTTCTTGATTTTATCTTTTGTTGAATAATGCCATCATGATGTTCAAATCCTACCATAGTTGAGGAAGCCTCTGTTACAAGTTTAATGTGCCTCTCTACAACCTGATTATGACAAAGCTGGTTGAGTTTGTCTTTCCTTTCTTATGTTTATGAGTTCTTCATTGGTTAGAGATGCTATGATAGGGGGCTCATGAATGTCAGTTGAATTTAAGGTTAGCATTTTAAGATACCCTCAAGCTTCATTATCAATTTTAGGCACCATGAATCTCCTGACACTACCTTCTCTCACACCACTCAAGTTAGGCTGTAACTCTGGGAATTCAATATCCTCATCTGAATCAATTATCAGGTCACCACCTTTGAAGTCATTGTCTATCACTGTTTCAACTGATTCATTCCCTCTAACCAAAAGTACCTTGTTAACTGCAATGTTGTGGATTTCTGGCTCTGAATCAGCAAGCATGGCAATTAGTACATTCTCAGGATGAGCATAGTATGCATTTCAGTAGAGGTTTTTAGGCCTATCTCCCTGGCTTCCTTGTGAGGAAATTTCAGGATCCTTTGGAGCAGGGGTTCTTAACCTTTTTTCTTAAGTGAGCAAATTTTTGGCACTTAATTACAGAGTGAGCAACATATATAAAAAAAAGCCTTTAACAAACTTAAAGTTTAAATTAGATAAATATTTAACTACTTAAATATTTCTTTAAACGCATGCAAACTTCATAATGCTTAATTAAAATTTTTAGGTATATTGAAAAACATCAATAAGTTCTAATTCTGCAGCTACTATTTCCTCTTGTTTGAAAATTTGTGTCAGATCATCAATCTCAAAATTTATGTACTTTGTCAATAATTGAAAGTTTGGTAGATGCTCTTTTAAGTGTTTGAACCTCTCTTCAAACTCGTCACTAATGTTTTCAAGTGCTTTTACTATGAGTGATGGACAGTTGCTAGCAGTTTCAGCCAAACATTTTTTAAGTTCAGTTCAGGAAAATGATTAAGATTCTCCTTAGAAACTTGGCTCTGAAAAAGTTTTTTTTTTTTTTTAAATCCCGTAATTTCCTCATATAAGCCAACAAAATTATTTTTTCCTTGCAACCTCAGATTTAAGTAATTTAAATGGCTAAAAATGTCGACCATGAATGAAAATGTTATCTTGAAGTCAGCAGTAAAAATTTCAGGAAAAATATTATCCTTTTTGCTTTGCATTAGAAAAGCAGGCTTTGTTCGTGAGCAACATTTGCCCATTTGAAGAGCAACATGTTAAGAACCCCTGCTTTGGAGCATATCATAAAAGTTCTTAGCACCATCTGTGCATCGATACTCCTTCTTGATCTGGAACCAACTTGGAAAATACACCGAGATACAAAAATCTCTAAGTGTGACCAGAACATTGGAAGGCTTCCTTTGAGATGTATAAAATCTGAGGATTCTACATGCCAAAGTCAAGCACCTTGAATAACAGATTGGTCCAACTTCAAGGAGCTCAAGATCAGGATCAACACAGCCAAGCATAACAGCCATACAGATTCTGTAAGCATAATACTGATCAGTAGTGCTGAGGTCCTCCAGTACTTCATTAGGAATAACTGGAAATTTTGAATTCCTAATTGGCTTGAATGAAATCACATCCCACTGAGATACACTTTCACCAAATTCAACCCCTATCTTCCCTGAAAATGAGTCTGGGCTCTTTGTTGTTCCATCCAGAGTAACAAAGACATGATGAAGGGGGAGGTTATTACAGTGTAGTACTTAGGCAAATGCTCCACTGCAAAGGTCTACCAAGCAGTTCTTCTAGGCATCTGATAGCTCCACCATTTGAACTGGTCATTGTATTAGTCCCATCAGATCCTATCATGGCAAGTTTGGTTTGTAATTCAGTCTTTGAGGGCCTTGTATATCTCTTGTTGCAATAGTAAACCCCTTGCCATTACTTGGAGTCACATGTGAGAGGTAGAAACCACCTGAAATAGTATTCAGAAATTAGAGAATTTTTTTGCTATTTCAGGGTTTATATCTATTTTCCAATTTCTATATCCAAAATTCATCTTAATAAATATTTTGAGTAATCTCTCTTACAAAATGCAAACTAAAGATCAAAACTTTAAATCTTACCAGGTTCTCCTACAATTACATAGTTGAAGTGAATGGCAAATATTACAGAAGAACTGACCTAGAAGAGCACTGTCACCATTGTTGCATCTTTGCAAACATCCACATAAATAGCATCCACCAATTTAAACAATTTATCCTCCTCTTTTCTTATGGCTTTACGATATTTTTCCATGTTCTCTTCTCAGCTTGTTCCTCCAAAGTTCATAGTGCAAAATTACTCTCTTTTAAAGACAGTTATTTAAGCAAGCTCCATAGGTTTTGACTAACATTTAAATTTCAACACTTGTTTGAAACATATGCCTTTTTGCGAAATACTTGATTTGAATCAGATACTAATATACAAGATAATTGGACTGTTACCTGTCAATTATGTTCATCTTATCAGTAGTAGTGATGATTCCATAATCCTCTAAAACTGTTGATGCAACTGCTGCTCCAGCTCTACCTTTGAAAAAATTATTTGATATTGTCAACAGAGCAACAAGAGTGTTCAAAGCATACTCTTATTTTAAACTATACAGTATACCTGTCACAATGCCAAGTGAGGTTTGGTAGACTCTTCCTATTTTGTTCTGTCCTGGATTGCTGTTGTTCACTGACACCAGCTGTTTTGTCATGTGATTCCAGGCTACCCTGACTTGAGAGACTGTCAAGATCACTGTCATGTATTGCTGCTGAGCTTGATGGAATAATGTGAAAAACTCTTTTGAGCTCTTCCCTAGGGATAATAAAATACAATATGATTATGATATAACATAGCTTCCCAAAGACGCAAAAACAAAATTTTATAATTTGTAGCACAATCATTTCAAGAAACCCAGATTTTCAGTGGCCATTAATTGAGTTTTTAATTTATATAGATCAAACTCGCTGATTCTTTTCTTTTACTTGCTCCTGCTGTACTACTTTCCTTTTATATCTAATGTCTGCTGATGTAAGGCCTTCCTTACAACCAACGCATCGTCCTATTCTAGCTGCTTTCTGGTCCTCATAGAAAGCATAGTCTTCTTCTGTAATTTTGAGTTGATACAAATATTCCAAATCTCTTCTCCAATTTGAGTCCTCACAGATGATGTCAAACAACTTGGAAGTTTTTTCAATGAAGTAAGAAAGGTCACTCTGGAACTTGTCACCACATTTTTTTTTTTGGATATCTATGACACCTACAAAATTACCAAAACTTTAATGTTGTGAAAATGCAAATTTCAATTAAAAACTCTAAGTTAAGTTCTAGTCAAAACAGAATTTATCATCCATCATTCTTATGATTTGCAAATCATTGAATCACATGATTATGTTAATAAAATTACTGTCACAAACAAATAAATGTAACTACAAAATTTACAAAAGTATGATGTATTTTAAATCTTTTTATAAGGGACTGAAAATTTGAGTCTTACCTCAGAAAATCTTTGACTAAATCCTGAATCTTGCTGGCGACACTGGGGCATAAAATGAGATAGACGTTGCATCAAATCCAGTGTTCAATCAGACTTAGTGCAACTGTATCAGCTGCTTGTCTGGTTGTCCAGTTCTCTTCTGCCATTACACATTAGATGACATCTTTACCAAGAGGAATCTTTCCATTGGGGAATGAGTCTGTGCTTGAAAATCTGTGACCTCCATCAAGAATTTTAACTGTGTCACTGCATCTTAACATCCTACTATGCAATATTTTTTGACAATAAGGTTATCAAAATACATGTATTTATCAATTCTATAAATTCAACCTGAAAAGAAAAATATAAAATATAATTTCAAATAAACAAAATATTTGGAGAAAAAGGGCAGAAAAATTGCATTTTTTAAACAAAAATGATGAAATATGGATTTTTTTTATGCATTATTGAGCCTGCAGCCTTCTGCAAATGTTTTAATCAGCTTCAGAGGTAAAAAATACATCATAAACAGTTTTTAAATTGTCTTTCTATCATGTCCAGAACCAGAGATAGGTCACTGGGTTCAAATTTTGGTCTCACTCACATACAATTTGTATAAAGTGGCTGGTAGCAGTCAGTTTTGTATGCAACCACCCAAAATTGGTTTTAAAGTTTAATCCTGGACAAAATATGACTATCTAGACCCCCTCAACTTTGATCCTAGCACTTTTGATTTTTTCATGCCACCCTAGACTGTCTATGATACTTTAGCATTTGCAGCTGGTAGCAATATGCCAGTAGTGTGTCCTTTGTACAACCAGCTTGAGCACCGTTTTGTGTTTCCTTTCCTTCGTGGTTTTATTCATCATAAATATTTTTCACGTGTTACTTTCGTGAAATAATTTTCATCCAAGACAAATATATCAGAGCAATACCAAAACTTTACAGCCACAACTGGGAGCACATCCTGTACTGTCCCTGACCACTTGGTATGTTTTCAATTTGTGGGTGTTCTTACCACAGTACTTGGGTCACCCCTTGCAAATCCTCTGGTGGTACATTTTCTCAAATGCAGTATCAGTAGAAAACCATTTTCTAACACTACTTACCCCCATGTCTGGGGGTCCCCAGGCATGTAATCCCCCATTTCCCATTGAACTTTCATATCATGGTTCATGGATTTTGCACTTTGCGGAGTTTCCACAGAATGAAATACAAACAAACAGCGACTGTTTTCCAAATTTTTAAGAGCCTAAAGCAAAAATTCTTCCAACAATTTGTACCATTTCAAACAAGTTATTTTTCTAATGAAACTCTAGAGTGAAGCAACAGAATAAAATAAATATAAATTTAGCATAGGGGTATACTCAGAATTTAATGAATTTTCAAACCCACAGAACTCTTAAAATCTCAGAATTTACTATTCTGAAAACCTTCCAGAATTTTTGAGAATGAAGTTAATATTAAATGTCAAAGGACCACATCTTCAAATAGAATTTAAGTAATAATTTCATGAACTGAATATTAATAAGCCAGCCTACATCAGAGTGTATGGATCTATTGTACCCATCCAGGTCTTTATTAATTAACCCTAAAACAAAGGAAACTTGTGTATGCATTTTTAAATTGCAAGATCTTAACTCACTGGATATGAATGAATGCAATATACAGGGTGATTCAAAAGTCCTCATCTATTTTGCTGAAATGATATTTCTATTTTATTTTCTACGGGCTATAGATGATGGACGTACAAAAATGTGATGGTAGCAACACTATGTATCCAAGGGAAGAAGTGCAAAAAATTTTTTAAAAAACAAACTAAGATTTCACAAACCAGGACCTACAGACAAAGCAATTCATAAGCTAGTCAATAAATTTAAAAGAACAAGATCTGTTCATGATGAGGCAAGATCTGGACATCCAGGTACCTATCAAGAAAATGTTGAATTGGTAAGAGATGCCTTTGAAGCATATCCTAGAATGTCAACTCACACAGCATCACACAAACAAAGCATACCAAAAAATGACTGTTCTAAGGATTTTAAAATCAACATTAAAAAAGAAAAGTTACCATATTCAAGTATTAAACAAGCTACACAAAGGATTATCCAAGAAAAGCCACCATGTGCACAGAATTGACTGAAAAAATTCATACTGAAAACTTGTTAAACCATATTCTTTTCAGTGATGAGGTGATATTCCACACATGCAGAAAGGTTAATCAACATAATTGCCATATCTGGGCTAGTGAAAAACCAACTTGAGTTCTATGAATGGGGGAGAGATTCTCCTAAAGTTAATGTCTAGTTGGGTACAAGAAGATTGAAGATTTACAGACCTTTTTTCTTTGCTGAAGCTATGGTAACAGGGCCAATTTATCTTGACCCACTTCAGCAGTTTCTTGAACCCCAGCTTCATTCAGATGGCATTCTCGACACTGTTGTCTTTCAACAAGATTGAGCTCCATGTCACAATGCAAACATCATTTGGGTGTACCGTGATAAACTCTAACCAAATCACAGGATTGGACATGGTGGAAACAGACCCTGAGCAGCACAATCTCCAGATTTAACACCATTAGACTTCTTTGTGTGAGGCTTTATAAAGTCTGAGGTTTACAAAATAAGAGTTACAGACCCGCAGGATCTGCAAATCCACATTGTCACAGCAGTTGCTAAAATAACCCCAGAGATGCTTGAGAATGTGTTCCGCAATGCAGTGGACAGATTTGAGATTTGCAGAGACACTGATGGTGCTCACATCGATTCTTAAACCTAAGCTTGATAAATAAATATACATCTAATTATGTTACTACATAATTATCCTAAAATACTATTATTTCAGCAAAAAAGATAGCGACTTTTTGACCACCTCGTATTATCCCTTGGACTCCTTTACTGTCAATCTCTTTCCTTACCTCGAGGAAACTGGTGAGCCAAGGCAATCTTGGATCAGTGTTTTCAATGGTGAAGAGAACATTGCGTATAGGAATCACACTTCCCTCAGGTACTGCACAAATCCTCACTGGAAGATAACCCCCATGATGCTGTTTAAAGGTGACAAGAGTTGGTGCATTTAAGTTAAAGGGTGAGTTGATGGGCGATTATATAAAAGCTATAATAATGATACTAGCATACTTATTCTAAAGTTTTCAGTTAGTGTTTGTCAGTGATTTTCAAATTCTTACTTGGCAAATGAATAGTGTACAGTATATTCTTTATTAAATGAATGAATTCAACTTTCCCTTGCACCTAGCTTTACAATTTTATATAAAGAAACTGAAAACAATGAGACTAGACACGAGTGAAAGAAACCAGTAAAAAAATTAAAGTGTGATACTGTAACTCAAATATATAAAAGCATTAATTTTCGCAAGAGGGAATATTAGCTTACTAATTAGGCCCTATGGCTAATCTGCCTGGCAGCCATTATGCTTCAAAAGTTACAGTTCAAAGCACAACATTAATTCCATGAGACAACTTATCCCTAAAACAATGGAAAACGCAATATTCATAGCTTTACTTCGAGAATGTATGTCCATCCTTCTTCATTGAAGATAGAATTACTATTAAGATGAATGGCATAAAATTCCTTTGCTTCTTCAATCTTTTCCCTAGTAACTACTTGTCCACATAAATATCGCTTCAAGATGTACTGAAGTCCAAAGAACACTGTATAAGGAAATCTAGAAAGAAAATCACCAATGAAATACCTTTAAAAGAACAAAATTAAATAACATTCATGCGCAAGTTCCTCCATTTTAGTTAAATGGCATTTTTGTTTGAATCTAAACTTTATTATGGCATGAAATTTTTTAAGTATGAATAGGCTAGGATGGCTTGCTAAATAGTTAATTTAAAATTACAATAAGTTAGCTAGTCATGATTTTAAAGGGCTTTCCAAAATCACTTCAGCAACATTTACTTTCCTAATAATTAAATGTTTCTCAATTAACTTGGAAAGGCTCAAGATGACAAAATAAGTTAAGAAGCAATGACAAGATACTGCAGCAGTAGGGTGGTCCTTAGCTATATAGGGGAAAATTCAAGTTACAAAATTTAACTGCACTACCCCAAGATTTTGTTAGAAATATCGAAAAATGGTTGCAGACAAAATTTCACATGACTCAGAGAATATTTACTAGTGCCACATTAGGGTGATCCTTATTTTTTAACTTTTGAAATTCAATGTAGCTACCCGTGGATATTGTTACTAGTCTCAAAAAAGTGTTATAAGCAAAATTTTAGCTCAATTGGCTTATATTATCTCAATGTTTCCCCCATAAGGGGGGAAAATTCAATGACCTTCATCAGTCATCAACAAGTGTAAATACTTGCACTTCCAGTGTTTGTTTGTGTCCTCCTGTACATTTGGGTTCAGAACATTGCATCTCTAATATTCTGACCATGGT
This sequence comes from Bathynomus jamesi, assembly GCA_023014485.1. NCBI lineage: Eukaryota > Metazoa > Arthropoda > Malacostraca > Isopoda > Cirolanidae > Bathynomus > Bathynomus jamesi. The sequence goes on along the minus strand of JAJOZX010006901.1, from coordinate 80,841 downwards.
AAACAGGAACACCATCCCGAAGATCAAGGGTCTGTATGAAGAGTGGCAGGGTCTTGGAAAGATGAAGGGTAGGAAGTTGAAGGCAGAAAAAAGGTAGAGGAAGGCTTTCCTTCAGAAATTGGAGGAACTCTTTGACACCACCCATGCCAATGCCAACAACTTTATCAAAAATGAAGAGGACAAGGAGTTCCTGATGGCACAGAGGGAGAAAGGAAGGCAGGGCTGCATGATGGGAGTGGATAAGAAGCTGGTGGAGGAGGAGTCCTGGAAGTTGAGCCAAAGCCACACTGAGACAGCACATCAGGAACAGGACATGAAATGCCACCAAGAAGAAACCAAAGTGGTGGACCTGGAGAGCTCTTCCAGTAGCAGCATCCATGATACAGCAAGCAAAGAGGACTCTACAGCAGCGGGTTCTTCTACCTCCATGGTGGCACCTCCGAAACGATGATGAGCCTCCAGAGCTCTGGTGACTCCAGCAATAGCTGCAGCATTGGATCAGACCAAGAGCACCGATTGCAATGCTGCATACATCCTGATGGTGGCTGCGTCTACATATGGATGAGACTCCTCAACAGTGTCTCTGAACTGGCAGAGTATCCACTGAGCCTGCATGAAGTTGCATCAGGAGACAGCTGAGGTCTTTAAGGAGTCCTTCAATCCAACTGTGCCCCTCATTATCAACTGGGATGGTAAGATCATTCCCAATCTCACTAGTGGTGATGCCACGAGTGCCTTCTGATCCTTGTTTCTGGTGAAGGAGTGTTGAAGCTGCTGTGTGTGCCCAAACTGCCTTCCAGTACAGGCAAAGCCATAGCAAATGCCGCCATCAAGGTTCTGGATGAGTTTGGCATTTCAGATCATGTCAAGAGGCATATCCTTCAATACATGTCTGCTGTCAACACATGCTGGAAATTGTGGCTGAGCAAGTCTTCACCCTCTGCTTCAGGCCTTCCTCTGGTCCAGACATCCACCTCCTCAAGAGGTTCAAGCAGAGGTGGTTTTTTTTTAATTTGAATGACTTTGAACTGATGAAAGATGACTGAGGCTGATGACATCATTGGCTTCTGCAAGTGCCAACTCCAGAAGGCACAGCTGTGGGACAACTATGAGGAGTTGCTGGAGCTCACCATCATAGTCATGGGGAGCATTCCCCCTTGTGGTATCTGGTTCATCCATCCCAGTGCTTACCACCATGCCTGGTGAATGGCTTGGGTCATATATGCCATCAAGATCTTCCTCTTCTATAACCAGTTCGAGCTCAGTCCATGAGAGGCGAAGCCTCAGCCATTTCATTCCATTCAGTGATGATATACATTCCTGCTAGGTTCGAGGCCCCACTAGCTGCTTCTGCACTAACCAATGCCCTTCAGTTGTACAAGCAGCTGGTTTCTTATGAAAATGGGGAGATTGCCACTGGGGTCCAAGGCTTTTGGCCAGCATCTGTTGGAAGAGCTAGCTGGACTGGCATTCTTTGACGTAAAGGTCACCACTGGAGAAAAACACCCGACTGCTGCTCTTCAAGATGAAGGATCCAAGGACCCACCAAAGCAGATGTGTCCCTGCGGATGCCATCCTGAAGGACAAGATGGTGGCCAACTTCATCACCTCACAGTCTTGGTGCCTCTTGACCTTCCTGACAGGTTCCTTAGTGTGGACCCCACCAAGTAGGAAGGCCAAGAGGATTATGAAGCTGCTTCTCACCACATCCAAAGCCTGTGTGTGATCAATGACTGCACAGAGCAAGGAGTGAAACTGATTCACGAGTTCAATCCTGTCATCACCAGGAATGAGAATCAGTGACAGTTCCTCCTCCAAGCCAGTGAGGAGCATCGGAGGCATTTTCTGGATGTGTGGAAGAACATTCTTGCCCAGAAATGGGCAACAATGAGTGGGAATTGGGTTCCCATGAGTAATATTGTACCTCTTAATATATGTTGTTGTTACACTTCCTAGAATTTGTTTCAGGGTTGGCAAAAACCCAGCAAAAACCCAACTACCCAGCAAAAAACCAGTTGGGTTTTTGCCAACCCTGATTTGTTTGTCTCCTTGTTTTTTCTCATTTTCAAATTAAACTATAAAATCAATTGATGTCTGAAATATATTTCCATTGGAAAAAAGTTTTATTTTCAGTTCTAAGGTTCTGTCCCATCATCCCCAAATCTGGGGTTTCACACCATAGACTATAAAACAATATCAGCGTACTAGTAGCATACTGACAACCAATGTGACAACAGATAATATAAGCTGATTGAGCTAAAATGTTGCTGACAGCATTTTTTTGAGACAAGTAACAATATCCAGGGGTAGTCACATTGAATTTCAAAAGTTCAAAAATAAGGACCACCCTACTGCAGTAGTCTGTGCTTCTGATTTAACCAATCAAGAATAGAAGTAACACTACTCCAGTTAAAATGTACATTAAGAACAGAGTGGGGAAACAAAAGTCTAACCTTGCAATTAATGACTGTTTATTTACATATTCATATTTACCCATCATGTGGAATGAATGAAGTATATTATAAGCATTTTTTTCATCATTTACTATTGTTTAACATTTAGGTACAATGCTATTACCTTTTTATATTATAGTACTGTCAAGATGGCACACAATTTGTCTTGTACAATCTACAGTTGCGCTCATTATCCATAGTACACTCTTGAGAACAGATAGTGACACCTGGCATATATTTGTTGTGTGAACTACAAATGGTGGTAACATTTTATGAATGAATCTGGGAGTGTGAGTGAGCACTGACTGGTTGATTGACTCATTGCCACATATCTTTAGAACATAATTATTTCCATTCATCGCTCTTGTTTACATATATAGTGGCCTACACCACCAATTTGATGTGGTCTAGAAAGTAGGCTTACTATAATTTATGAATTAAATTGGAATGAATAATGAGGGTCACCAGTTCAGGGCACATCCCAAACAAAATATTTAATAAGGAGAGAAATTACTTTGTTTTGTGTTTAATTAGAAAAATAAATGAATTTTATTTGTTCACAGTGATTAACAATTCTGCATATGGTAATTGTGCTATATTACAATGACTGATTCTTAGCAATGAGAAATGGGGGAATAATGACTTTTTGTAAATTGTTAACAAGACAAGTGGTTTCTATGGCCATTTTCACTGCTGAATACAAATCTGGCTGGTTCTTGGACCTAAAATGAAGTTTTGACCTGGTTCAGTGGATTTTTTCCAAAATGGAAGGCAAAAAAATAAATATAATTCTCTCTTTTTGATGCTTAAGAAAACTGCTATGGCCCTACCCTTCATATGTAATATGTCTTTTCATACGTTTTCAGGGTCAATGTGAAAATTAACAAATCAGAGACATTCAATGCGTGGTTTAGTGGTTATAGGCAAAAAACAAGCGGTAGCTCGCTATTGCCCTCTGGGTAGTATATGTCACAGCTAGCTGTATATGTATATTGTGTGTGTGTGTGTGTGTGTGTGTTTAATATATAATATATATATATATATATATATACAGTAATACCTTGAACAGCGTGGTTTTGATGTAGCACAGTTTGTATTTTCATCAAATTTTTTAAATTTAGCGCACAATTTTCCTATTGTTTTCTAATTTCCTTTTGGTACTATTTCATTCGACAAACTTTCGACTTTTATTCGAAAAATAGATGATCCAATTAACCGTGCTGTGCAAGGTATTGCTGTATATATACAGGGTGGCCCAAAAAAAATGGCACCAATTTTGAGAAGTGATATCTCGAAAACCATTGCAGCTAGGGACTTAAGAAAACAACCAAATGAAAGATAATTCTTTTCTCTTTAAATACTTATTCTATGGCTTGATGGTTATAAGCCAATATAATGCCCAAAATTGGCTTCCAAAAAAAATATACAAAAAAAAGTTGCGCATTTGTATTTATTCCTTGATCCTAATTTTAAATGAAATTTTTCTATTCCAGACCCCTCAAGATGGGATTGAGAGAATCTGATAAGAACATTATACAAGCACTACGTGAAGAAAAGGGATATTCATTAAACAGAATCCTTTACGAATTTCCAAATAGAAATTGGAAAAAAAGAACTGTGGCACATTTTTTACAAAAACTTAAAGAAACTGGCAGCAGTCAACGGCGTCCAGGAAGTGGTCGACCAAAAAGTATTAGAATGCCAGAAAACATTGAAAAAGTAAATGAAATGGTTTTAAGTCAAGAGGAACAACCGGGAACAAGTAAAAGTGAACGTGAAGTTGCGAAAGAAACTGGGATTTCACGTTCATCAGTACAGCGAATAATTCGAAAAGATCTTGGGTTGAAAACATTTAAGAGGGTGAAGGTTACTGCTTTATCGGAGCCTGTGAAAGAAAGATGTTTCCATCGATGTAAAAATCTATTGCGAAGATTTCGGTCAAATGAGTCTGTGAAAAAAATTTGGTTTTCTGATGAGAAACGATTTACGGTCGAAACACCACGAAATACCCAAAATGATCGGGTTCGTGCAGCAGTGGCGACAAAAACTCATGTTGACCCAAAACGACTTTTGCGTGAAAAAAAATACTTTTCAGATTCGATAATGGTTTCCCTTGCAGCGTCATCTGAGAACAAAACATCCATCATTTTTATTCAGCGAGGCATTAAAATTAACTCAAATTACTACTGTAATGACATTTTGTGTCCAATGTTGTCAGAGATCAAGGAGACGAGCACTGATTTTGTGTTCATGCAAGATGGAGCCCAATCTCATACAGCCAAGGAAACAATAACATTTCTCAATAATAATTGTCCTGGTTTTATCGAACCAAATAATTGGCCACCATGCAGCCCAGATCTAAACCCCATTGACTACTTTGTGTGGTCTGCCTTAGAGAGAGAAGTCTACCATGGTCAGAAAATCCGTGATGTGAACCATCTTCGTGAACGAATTCAGGCTGCATGGGAAAATCTCTCACAAGTGACTATCTCAAAGGCAATTTCAAAATGGAGGGCGAGATTACAGGCTGTGGTTGGCCATAATGGAGGGCAGATTGAGCCATTTATTGAAAATTAGGTTTAACTTAAAACCACAGAACTTCGTTTAAAGACCGTAAATTAGAAGATAATTAATTAGAAAAAAATAAAAGGAATAAATATAAATGCGCAACTTTTTTTGTATATTTTTTTTGGAAGCCAATTTTGGGCATTATATGGGCTTATAACCATCAAACCATAGAATAAGTATTTAAAGAGAAAAGAAGTATCTTTCATTTGGTTGTTTTCTTAAGTCCCTAGCTGCAATGGTTTTCGAGATATCACTTCTCAAAATTGGTGCCATTTTTTTTGGGCCACCCTATATAATATATATATATATATATATATATATATATATATATATATTCGTACTTACATATTATCAGGACTACCAAACTGTTTATTATGTATTTTTGCTCTCGTCATTTTCATTTTTGAAGTACAGGGAAACCCCAATTATTGCAGTTTTCGAGTTATTGCGGTTTACAATTTGATACCAAAAAACCAATTATTGCGCTAATAACTCAAGTTATTACGGTATTTTCACGCCAACCAAAGATTTACAGATGTTATGTATGTTCGTACGTACGTATATACACGGTGAATTCAAGCAAGCTTTAGTATCGCTGCTGCCTCCATATCGTGCACATCGTTTCACTGCTTATTCTGTGTTGTTTTATTGACAAGAAACCCCCCTGATATAAAATGAGTTCCAAAAGAAATAGTGAAGCTACAACAGAAATACTGTAGATAATGGAAGTGTTCAAGAATTGCTCCAGTCTCATGATAATGACCTTAATGATGAAGACCTTATTAATCTAGAACAAGAGCGGGCGTACGATGTTCAGGATGGCGATGCTGAAGAAAATGAAATTGAAACAGCAACAAAAGAACTTGATGAAATGTTTCGTGATTGTGAATCTCTCAAGCAGAAAATAATGGATGGAGATCCTAATGTCGAGCATGCAATGAAGGTGCGCCGAGAAATAGAAAATTCAATTCGCTGTTATAGAGTAATGTACCAAGAGAAGAAGAAGAAAAATTTGAAGCAAACAAATCTCCTAAAATATTTTGCCAAAAAATAAAACATTTCATGCATTTTTTGTGCACATGCTGGTGCACTGCAATAAACTTTTAAAACTAAACACTGCGTTTCATTTATTACCTTCTTTATTTAAATACGTACATGAATAAATACCCGATGTAAAAAATCGATAATTAAAGTTTTAGTTATCATTTTGGAAATTTCAGCAACAATAACCTATTCCCCATAGGTTATGGTTCCCGATTATTGCGGTTTCGCTTATTGCAGTTTTTTCCTGGCAGCATTAACCGCAATAATTGGGGTTTCCCTGTACCTACATTCACTTGTAATAGACATTAAATAGCTCGTGCTTGGCCACAGAGTGACCAAGGACCGGGAAACTTGACAGAGCACATCAGCAGCTCATGGGGCTATCACTTGGTAGTTGCAGAATTTTATGATGTGCCATTTAGTCTGTGCACAGTTCCGAAGAAAGTGGACAGAGAGAGACAGACATTTTAGCTCAACAGTAGGACCTATATAGGATGGAAAAGAAAGATATTTTATTAAGAAATCATGTACAGAAGAAACACAAGACATTCATAACAGTTCCATGATGTAATTCAAATCATGAAATCATCATATTTACAATACATTGTTCAATAAACTATCAATATCACTAGTAACATTGTCCACTAGTTGTAAGGCATTCTTAATAGAATTTCTCAGTTCATCTACACTAAATTTTTCCATTTTGAATTTCCCATCTCTCACTTTAACACATCTCATTTGACAAATATCTGGTGTGATGGCGAGTCTGAAATAGGCAATTGCTGTTAGGAGCTACTTTTCATTCAGTTTGTGTAGAGCATCCAGGTTGTTTGGAGTCATAGGGCCTCCATGTTTCTTGCAATTTTCCAAAACTGCCAATATTTTGCCAGCTTTTTTCTTTTTGAGCTGCTCTTTTTTTCAGTAGGGACAATTTCTTTGCAGCATGCACAGTAGCAAGAAAATCTTCCTCTAATTTCTTCACTTTCTTGACTTTTTCTGAACCCCTGGCCCATTTCCAGGATGCCTTCCTATCCTCAAGAGACTGATTCAAATGAAGAGTCTATCAGAAGTCCATTAGTCACAATAACATTTTTTCTCAACTGCATTTGAATGGATGTGCTCTCACCACTGGCCCTGATTCATTTGTCAAGTTTTGAAAAATCCGATTTGCATTCTAAATTTGTTAGAGGGGCATACATCAAGTCTGGATTAGCATCATCGTCTGATCTTGTTAATTAGTCCATAAAAGACAGCTGATTATTTACAGTATCAATGATTTCCTCTAGAACTAGAGCTTCAAGTTTATCTTTACCAGATCTGGCTTGTTCCTTCCTTACAGCCATCAAGTCATTCAATTCAATCATCTTACCTTCAAAGAAACATTTTACTCCAGACCAAGTTCTTTCACTTTTCTCATCACCCTTCTTATCAATTCCAAGAAGCTCCATCATAGGGAAAATCATCACTTCACCCATCATTGCATAAATTTGGGAACAACGCATGAACCATTGACTTTGGATGAAAGTTGACTGCAAGAACTAGCTTGTTACTGTTGACATCTACTACAGCATCAAAGAAAGCTTGGATGGAGTCTTGCCTTGCCAAATATTCTTTTGCTAACTCGGCAATTCTCCCAAACCAGTTTACCACAAATCTTTTGAATCCATCACATTTGAGTCCATTATTCACCATCCAAGATTTATAGTGATTATAGAGGGTGTTTCTGAAGTCCTTATCTATTTCAGTGAAAATGTAGCAAAATGGGTAAAATTCAATAACAATATAATAGAAGGCATACATTTAATGAATACTTAAGCATATGATTTTACATGAGCACCATCAGTATCTCTACAGAGTTCGAATCTGTCACCAGCATTGTGGAACACATTTTGGAGCATGACAGGGGTTATTTCTGTAAGTGGTTATGATACGAGCTGGATGCCATAAATCAATTACATTTGAATGCGATATAAAACCCACTCACCTCAAATATTATTTTTTTGCAGGATAGGAATCAGATCCTTTTTGGTTTCAAGTAAGGGAAGCAGAGAGTGACTTTTTATTCTTGACCTAATAAATCCATCTCTTAATTCTTCATCACACAATTTAGAAGTGAGAGGTGGTTCACTGATATCAATCCTATCCCAGATGATGATGATGATGTCTGTCCAATGTGATGCTTTCAAGTTCAATTCTGGTACTCTAAATTCTCTGATTTTCCTTTATTGGCTTCCTTACACTTTCTTGTCTGTATTATTTGATCGATGGCAACTTTGCACAGCTTTTGCTCACTATCTGACAGCAGTGATAGAAGAATATTTTCTGAGTGAGTGAAATAGGCATTCCGTAATATATAAGGTTGGGCAACTTTTTGTACATCTTGGGGTAACAGGTTAAACTTTTTTATCGCATCAAAGATATGTTTGGGTCCATCAGGTAGATACAGTTTAAATTTTATATTGAACCAGTTAGGACCATAGTTTGTTACTATGAACAGAACAAGGCTACGTAACTCTCTGGAGGGATTCTTTTGGGACACATAATAATGACAGTCTGTTAGCTATAGTTAGCTATCTTAAGTTGTTAAGGGGACCAGGCTTGAGTTTCTCTAGGCTTCCATCAACATATCCTCCTCTTATGGCCCCAATTATTCTGAACATGTATTGTTGATCATTACTTAAATCTTCTATGAGCTCATTTGTGAGAACTGGGATGCTATCAGCCCCATCTGTAATTGGGGAGAACTTTACCACAGGAATCTCATGGCAAGTCTTAAGAGTATTACCAATAGATCCACTGAATGATCTTGGCCCAGTTGTGTTGTGTGAATATATTTACTCATTATCATAGTTATAACCAAATAACACACAATATAACATGATAGCTTCTCTCAAAAACTGATATACAGGGTGTCCCAGGAGGAAATGTCAAGAATGCACCATTTCACTCTTTGGGTATTTCTAAGTAGAAAGTATTATATCGATATGGGTCTGATTCCCAACCATTACCGAGATACAGGCCTCTACATTTGGGTAATTAAAACATAATAAAAAGGCGATCTTAGATACTATTTAATGACACTTGTGGTTTACAAAAAGTACAAACATACAATACACTATTGCAGAATGGTTTCAAAGTGACCCCCTCCTCCTTCAATGCACGCGGCGAGCCTCCGATCCATCGAGTCTTGCCAAGGAAAATGCAGAAGTTCATTTCTGAGGTTTGTGAACGCATCCAGCCAGCATGGCACCTCCACATTTGCAGAGTACACAACACACCCTGAAAAGAAACGTGACTCAGTGAGCAGGTGTTAAGACGTACCTAAATAAATAATGTAAATAAATAATGTGAGGATCTGCACAGTTGCCAATGTATCATTAAATGTCATTGAATATTATCTAAGATCGGCTTTTTATTGTGTTTTAGTTACCCAAATGTAGAGGCCTGTATCTCGGTAACGGTTGGGAATCAGGCACATGTCGATATAATACTTTCTACTTAGAAATACCCAGAGTCAAATGGTGCATTCTTGACATTTCCTCCTGGGACACCCTGTATATTATACTAAGGGTCTTTCAAAATATGACTTTCTGCCACTGTTTTCGGCAAAAATGCGGTGGGTGGAGGGTCCTAAAAAGAAATTTTTTTTAGAACTTCTAGAGGGTCAATACACCAAATCATGAGTGAGGCAAGATGGTTTAATATTTTCACTCCACCCTACTCTCCATCTCAATGGCATGGTAGCTAACTTTAATAGATATATCGAGCTTAGGCATCAGGTTGCAAGATCTGTTAGGAATGCTAAGCATAATTTTGAGATACTTGTAGCTGTGGATAGTAAACAATCTGAAAAAGTTTTTTGACTACATCAATAATTGTAAGCTGATAAAAGATAGCATAGCCCCTCTAGTGGACACTAATAGTGCTTCGGCTGCCAATGCTCAGGCAATGGCAAGTATTTTTAACAACTTTTTTGTGACAGTTTTTACTCTAGAAGACATAAATAATGTCCCCAACATACACAATATCATTCCATTTAGTAGCAAGACTATTTTGAATGAAATAACTGTTTATGAGGGTGAGATTGCGCATTATAGCAATAAGCTAAAAGTTAGCGAGGCTCCAGGCCCTGACATGCTTTATCCTAGATATTTGAAAGATGCTATTGTAGGCCCCTTAAGAAAAAATTTTAATAAGCCACTGGAAGCAGGGATTATTCATGAAGACTTCAAAGTAGTTAACATTACACCCATTTTCAAAAAAAGGCAACCGCACTGTAGCTAGCAATTAGAGGCCTATTAGGTTAACATCAATTGTCGATAAACTTTTGGAATCCATAGTTAGGGATCGTATCATCAATCACCTAGAAAGTTGCGATTTGATTAATAGTAGTCAGCATGAGTTTCAACACCATAAATCTTGTTTAACAAATTTGTTAGAGTTTTATAATGAAATAGTGCATGAATATGATAGGCATAGAGCAACTGACATTATTTATTTAGACTTTATAAAAGCATTCAATACAGTTCCACATAGAAGATTAATTGCGAAGGTTAAAGCACACAGTATATGCAGTCAGGTAGCTAACTGGTTAGAGGAATGGCTTCATGCCAGGAAACAGACAGACAGTGTTAATGGTAGTGAATCGGGGTGGTTGAATGTAGGTAGCGGTGTTCCACAGGGTTCAGTGTTAGGCCCATTGCTATTCATAATCTACATTAATGACATTGATGTAGGCTTGACCAGTAATGTATCAAAATTCACGGATGATACTAAAATAGGCAGTAAAGTTGTTAATGTGGACGATAGAAATAGGCTCCAAAACGATGTAAATAGGATTATGGAGTGGCAGATGCAATTTAACATAGACAAATGTAAAGTTTTGCATATAGGTTCTCATAACAATAATTACATGTACATGATGGACAATAGATGGTTAGCGAGCGTTGAGGAGGAAGTAGATTTACGTGTACACATATCTAAGGATTTAAAAGTTATGAACCAGTGCCTGGAGTCTTGCGCAAAAGCTAATAGGATGTTAGGCTTCATAGCACCTAATTTTGAATTTAAACCAAAGAATATTATATTGCCCCTTCACAAGTCCCTAGTCAGGCCTCACTTAGCATATACCATTCAGTTTTGGTGCCTGTATTTGCATGAGGATATTAATAGGTTGGATAGGGTTCAGTGACACGCCACAAAACTAATTCTGTCACTATGCAACAAGTCTTACGAAGATAAGATTAAAGAGTTAGACTTGCATTCACTCGAAACTAGGAGATTAAGGGGGGAGCTTTTTAATATTTTCAAAATCATCAATAAAATCAATAACGTAAATTTTGAAAAAATTTTCATTTTTGATAATAGCAATACTCGTAATAATGGATTTAAATTACATAGCAGAGGTTTCATTACTAACATTGCTAAAAAAATTTTATTTTTAAAGTAATTGATAAATGGAATAATCTTCCTGCATCCATCATGAACTCTACCAGCATTAATATGTTTAAAAACTGTTTAGATAGGCATTTTAAAAATATTAACGTCATTTAAAATAAAACAATTAGCAACAGGAGCTCTAGGGGTAATGATCAAGGTTTGAGTTTGTCGACAATTAATGCCAGCTTGTGACATGCTAGCATGTGATATACCAGCAATAAAAAAATAAATAAAAAAAATTAGACTAACACGAACTTAGATGTAGCTTGTAGCATAAACTAACTCAGTTTTTGTTATACTGTTCATACTTTTTTTTTGTTTTTTTTTGTTCTTTTCTTATCTTCTCTTTACTTGCATGCCTGTAGTTCGCATGGTATGAGTGTGTTTGAGTTAAGCCTGTTTGCATGATTTGTAAGCATTTTTATTTTACTTCTTTTCATCTTTTCACCCTTCTCATCTCTTTGACTATTTTTCTGACTTGTCAGCAGTGGCCAGCAGATGATCATGGAGTCTCTTTTTCTGAATGAATGTTAACCCACGAATGATAGGTTTTGTTACTTAACCCCTTATTCCCTTCTTTTAACCCCTACTCTCTTCTTTCTCTCAGGCTAACCTTAGAGTGGATCTTTGGGTCTTTGTTAGCCTTAGCTTTTGTAGATCTGTAGAGCTCACCCTCACAATCTTTCTCATCATCATCTGCCTTCAGCTTCCAATCTTGATTAAAAACCATGTTAGCTACTCTCACTATCACTCTCAAAAGCTCTTCAGAAGTTCTTGTCTCAGTAAGACACTGGACTATACACATCAAGTTTTCATTTGCAGACCTTTTTTGCCAGTTCTGATTTTCACTGTCAGAAAAGCAGCTTGATGTTCTTTACTCTTCTCCTTGCTTTGTTCTTCTGCTGAGTGAAGTTTGCGATCAGCAGAAGGAACTGTCTTTGCCATTGTTTGTTTTTCAAAACTCAGATCTTCTTTCAGAATCGACTGAAGTTGCTAATATTTCAATAATTTCTGATCCCTCGAGCTCCCTTTGCTCTCTCAAGTTGCTTTCTGTTGCTTTTCACCTTTTCTCCACTGATCTTTCACAAGTTTCTTTCCTCTTTTTGTCTCGCCCAATCTTTTGGTACTGCATTTGTACATATGGCCTTATACACACCAAGGCAATTATCCCAATAAAGTCTTATCCTCATCAGTCATTTTGACCCCAAATTCTTCTGCAAGTTCTGCTTCATAATCCTCATTGTCAGTTCTAATGTTGTAGGCATTCTTTGTGGGCTGATCATTAAAGCCACTTGCTTTTTGGTACCATTCGACACTTTTAGGTTTTTGTTGGCAGCATTCATTCTTTCTCAGTTTGTTAAAATGTTCATAATCCTCTCTCTCTCTCTTTTTTTTTTGCCACTGTTTTTTCATGCATGGGATAGACATTTTTATTAATCCAATCTCATCTTAGTTCATTTGCAACTATTCTTGCTGGCATCATCTCTAGTCTGACTTTTTCTGTCCTTTTACTCCTTTTTTGCAAATTGGAAGCATCCTACCAATCACAACTGTCCCTGGTGGCAACTTTCCAGTTGGTTTAAATTCATCCACTTCTGTGTAGGTTTCCCCCAAAAGTTCTTTTCTGGTAGCACTGTGTGATTTCCTTTCACCAGCCATCATTACTAATCAGCAGTCACAGCATTCGGATCTGCAAGTACAGTAAAACCCCATTAGTCGGCATATAACACCGAAATATGATAGGTAATACAAATTATAGTCATGCTCGATGTATCATATTATTATTAAAGTAGATTATATCAAATATTGTATTTGTTATATTATTTACCATATTTTATGCCTCATAAGACGCTACAAGTGGTAAAAGACACCCTATATTTAGCAAAAAATATTTAGGAAAAAAATATTTCGAAGATTTATCAGCCTGATAAAAAATATATTCCCATAACTTTATTAAAAGAATATTAAACAAAACAACAACATATGAGCCCTGAAGTGATTTTTGGAGACATTTTTCAGGAAAAAAGCATCTTATGAGGTGTAAAATACGGTACTATTATTATTAAAGTACCATAAATATACTATATTATTATTAAAGTAATATATACAGTTATTATTAAAGTAAATTAGCACAACATTGATAGTACAAGAAACCACAAAAGAGAAAGCAGCCAAACACCAGAACAAGCCAAACCACTAAAGTAAGTCTAAATAAAACATCAATATTACGACACACTGGATACTTAACAACATTGAAGAATGAACATAACCATGATTAAAAATATAGCAAGCATTTATCAACTAATTATTTTTTTTCCATCAGTTATAAGGGTTTGGAGGTGGGAGGCCTCATTCATCCTTTATGTTCAATATGGATCAGGCATTTTTTCCAAATTTTTCATCATCTATCTGCTTAACCACACTCCAAATGTCTCATTTGTTAATTTTCAAGTTCAGCAACCATGAAAAAATGAAGGGGAAAAATGTAGGGATGGGCCGGATAGCAAATTTACTGAATAACTGGATACCAGATATCCAGTGATGAAGAAATGCTGGATTCAAATATCAAATCAGATATCCGGTGCGACCAGATACCGGATATATGGCCGAATATCTAGCCAGATAGTTGCTGAAAAAACTGATCTGTATCTGAAAGTAGAGTAAGTTTTTAAAATTGGTATTTAACCCTTTAAGGACTAATGGTACAAATTGCTAACTTTTCAAATACATGCATTCATAACTTAACCCTAGAAAAAATTCAGGGCTTAACCCTCTAACACCGACTGGGTCGAATATGTACTGTTTCAAATACACGCATTTAGACAACCCTACAAAAATGTTCAGTGTTAAAGGGTTAAGATAATACATTGAGGTGAAAAGTCGCCAATATCCCATCAAATGTTGGCAACAGTATTGTTGCAATAAAATACACAAACAAAAAAATAGTATGCAAGATAAAAAATTAAATAAATTAATAATTATACTTGTTGAAAATATAAACAGGATTTTATTCTTATTGCTCTTGATTATTACAAATACAATAATGCAATATCTGTATCACATCACTAATATCGTATAATATAACAGGTGTATTAATACTATTGTTAATATTTCTTCATTTTTAATAAATGGCGACTAAGCAGGGTTGGCAGCACTCCTTTATCTCTTATCTGTCGCCGTTGTTGCCAATGTTTAGACTTTGAATTGTTGTCTATGGTCCTATTTTAATGATGAAGGAATACAATTGAGTATTTTATCAGGCAACATGGCATTTATGACACATTTGATTCACTGATAAATGTAAAGTTAATGTGTATAAACTGTAATGTGTATTGTGCATGTTTTGTAATTGTGATCCTATATTGCCATTTTTATTAATTAAGTTGTCATCTTTAGTATTAAACTATATTGTAATTTGTAAAGTTAAAAGCAAAAATGGATACAAATATATAATGTTTTATGGTTCGTTTACTTATTAGAAGATATAGGGCCTAGGCACCTATGTGAGATGCGAGATTACATGCCATTACAGCTATCCATTGATTAACGCGATTAATCCCGTGATCGCATCGCGTATATCAAAACGGTGTTGATCAAATATAATAACCAATAGGAAAAATTATAATTGATCCATGATCGAGTGTTAGGGAGTCTTCAAAAAATTTTAATATGCCCTTTTAACCAAATAAAATGATACACTTCAGAAGGAAAATAAAACTAATTGTGAACTACAGTAATTATTTATTGAATGTTTTATTTTTTAAGGAAAAATTTATTAAGGGTCAATTGAACCATTTTCACTTTTTTCTTCTCATCATACATTTTGCGATAACAGGCAATTTGATTCTCGAGACTTCGGCAAACGTGCATACTTCTGTTGACATCGGGATCCATATCCGTAAATAAGGGGCTGGTAGCAATTAATTTAATCGCAGTAATCAAAACTCGTGTTGATCAAAACCGCGTTAATCAAGGGATAGCTGTACTGATATAATTTGAAACTAGCAAGAATGTCTTGTTTTATATGAGGTTTATGAATGTATATTTTTATTTAGTCTCTTATTTGTGTAGGTATAGATAATTATACCTATTAATACTATAAACACCCAGGAATGTCTGTCAGTCTGTCACACTCGAAAAGAGAAGATTCTTGATATATATGGGCGATATTTATATTTTAATGCATTAGAAAAAGGCGTAATGAATTCTACTTTTAATTATAATTTTAAAAAGTGTAAAAAATATTTGCTTTTGCATTCAGCTTTGAGCCGAAATTTAATCTGCGGCTAAGTTCAAAAATTTACCAAATGAGTTCTTTTTATGCACTTTCATACTGGTGCTGCAACCATTACAGAATAAACATTGTATCAAGATTTGTGAAGCTTAAGATTTTTATGGCTACATTCTTTTCTATAGTTTTATTGACTGAATAATTGACTCCCCGGTAACTGGGGGGGCCTGCGGCTCCCCAATTACTGAGGCCAAAGGCCCCAGCACCACGGGCGTAGCTAAATGGGCCCATAGGGCCCACTTTAGCTAGTATAGATATACAGTAATAAACTTAATGTGACTGTCTAATGTATTTTATACCTTAATACAAATTACAAATTAGGGTAAATATTCGTTATTTTGCCTATTTTCCATGCTCATAGTTATCAGATGTTATAAATTTAGGCCAAGATAGTGTGTTATAAATTTTAGCCTAACCTAACCTAATTTAGGACTGACCACATTTCAAACATTTCATTGACGTTAGAATAAAGCATAAATTTTAGCCAAACTACATTGCAAAAAGATTAAAAAGAAATTTAGGCCAAAATGCTAAGTTTTATAAAAGTTTAGCCAAACTACATTGCAAATCTTTACATAAATATTTTCAAAACTACACATTTGCACAAGAAATTAATGTTAGATTCTTGCAAAACACCTCAAAATTAATCAAAAAAGCAAAAAAATTTAAAAAATTTAAAATGGGCAAAATAACTATTATTATTCCAAATTAGCATACAACAGAATCTATGCTTAAGGTGACAAATTTCTGAGTTCCAAATCTGTTGGTGAAAAAAATTTTTTTACCCTTGAATACATGTTCCTTGCCCGATGGCTTACTTTATGTAATCAGTTGAGGAATGTGAATGTCATTTTATTTCCTCCTTGATCATTATATTATGCTACTTATATATGGTACATATATATACTCTAAGCCCTAAGGTAATTTATATCTACTTTATTTTCCAGACTCTAAACTACTGAAGTATATACACTCTCAATTTCAATGCTTCTTTAAAGTCAGTTATATGGAAGCACTTCAAAACCTGTGGAATAGAAAATGAACACAAAGCAGAATGCTTGCTTTGTGATAAAACTTCTGTCCAACAATTTATAGTTAGAGGAAAAAGTACAAAATCCTACTCTACAAAGCCTTTATGGAACCATTTGAAAAGCAAGCATCACAGTACTTATAAAAGTGTCCAAGAAACAAAAGATGACAACACTGAACTACAAGTACAGTCATCATCACAAGCTGATCCATCTCAAAAAACTGAACCCACAATTGAAGCAACACTTGAACAATCCAAGATGTGGGACTTGCAAGATCCAAAAGCACAACAAATAAGAAAAATATGCAAGTACATTGCTGCACGTGTCTTTTCATTTGATTTAATGGATCATCATTGGTATTTTAACTAGTGATGGGACGATACCAAAATTTTTAACGATTCCGATTCCGATTCCACTAAAAAGTCTTGATTCTGATACGATTCTCGATTCCGATTCTCAATATTCTTAAATATAATTCTATACTTGTTTTTCTGGAAATTGTCATATTTTACTCTGGTAAGATTAACTATTTACATTATGAGTATGGTAATATAAATTATAATAGATTGGTTTAAAAATAAAAATCAACTAAGTTGTAACAATTCATTTTAATCTTCTTGATTACACATCATGGATATACATGTTTTAATGTATAGCTACAATACAATAAAAATAAAATTTGTTATCCTCTTTCATTTAAATTTTAAAGTTTACATTGCAAAACTGGTTCAATTAAAAGTTAAAGAATCGTTTTAAGAATCGGAAATCATGGTACAATTCTCTCGATTCCGATTCCGATTCCTGAAAAATGCTAGATTCTTCTGATTCTCGATTCCGATTAATCGTCCCATCACTAATTTTAACAATCTCGGCATCATGAACAGAAATGTAAAATTAACATCCATGAGTTAAATACTGTGATAATCTTTTTTTTCTGGTATCATTAGTAATCTACATTTACTCAGCAGCAGATAACATGATAGGAATATAGGCAGTTAACATTAAAACACACGCAAAACACAACACCACACTAATCAACATTTACATCCCACCAGATAGTTCACCTCAGGAGCCAGCCAATTACAATCCACAGTTACACAATCTGGCCTCTCTCACTAATGTCATCTTAGGAGGAGACTTCAATGCCAAAGACACTAGTTGGTACCTGCACAACCAAAGCAACACCAGAGGTGCCAACATAGCCACACAACTAAACAGCCTCTTCATTCTTAACAATACAGAAGAACATACACACACACCACATCAAGCAGGATACTCAAACTCCTCCCCAGACATAACGTTCTGTTCCCCCTCACTAGCAACACATACACAATGGAGAACAGAAAAACAACTGTCATCAGACCACCTGCCCATCATCATTACAACACATTCTACACTCTGCCCCAACAGCCTTAGGCACACTTACAGAAATTACAAGAAAGCTGATTGGGAACAGTTCAAAATACAGACTGAGGAACAATTCACCACATTAAACAGCACACCCATCATAAACATCGATACAACACTCAAGACATTTAATCAGATCATCAATAATGCAAACAAATACATACCGAAGGGCAACATTAGGAAATACAACCCAAATTACACTAGAGAAATAGCCCACCTCATAAGGCAAAGTAACAACCTCAAATATAACACACAAACCCCACACACAGAAGCCATAAAACAGCAGATACAACAGCTCAACACAGAAATAAACAACAAACTCAAAGAAAAACAAAAACATTTTGGGAATTCATAACAACATTAAACCACTCCACAGATACATCCAGGCTATACAAGACTATAAATGGCATTACCCACTCTAGCATCTGCATTCACACTTCACACGCAGCTATCTGTCGCAGCCAAAATAATATCCCAACATACACACAACAAGCTAACATTCTAGTTTATCACTACGCAAAGATAAGTCACTTAAACAAAGACAACAACCACAAACATGCAGACAGACAAACAGCCAGACACAAGAAAACCTACAGACTCAACACAACCATTACACCCTTCAATACAGACCAGACCACCAAGATCAAAAACATTAAGAATTCGAAGGCTACTGGACCAGACAACATATCTAACATACACCTTAAACACTTGGGCCCACAAGGAATACTAGCTCTCACAAATATCAGCACATATTCATACCAACACTGTATTATTCCTGACATATGGAAACAAGGTAAAATTATTACACTACTCAAACCAAACAAAAATCCAACAGAACCAGCTTCCTATAGACCCATTACTTTACTATGCACACCTTCGAAAGTAACAGAAAGACTAATCTTACAAATCACCAACCCACACATTCCACTATCACCTACTCAACATGGATTCAGACATCACCACTCAACCACGACATTACTCACTAACCTCACGCAGCACATCATGGATGGCATCAACTCCAGATGACCAGCTCAATGTACACTATTAGCAACAATAGACATTAGTAAAGCATTTGATGCTATCCCACACTTCCCTCTCATAAACAAAATACTCAACACAAACCTGCACAATAACACCAAAAGGTGGCTGAGCAACGCAACTATCTTTCAGGAAGATACTCACAGGTCACATTTAATGGCAAGTCATCCAAAAACAAGCTTTTTCCGAACGGGGTCCCTCAAGGCTCTGTTCTCTCACCAACACTTCAACTTATACATGCATGACATTCCAACACCCATAGATAACAAGCTTACCTTATCATCATATGCACATGACATCACTCTAACATCCACCCACAACAACATCGACACTGCTACAAATAACCTACAAACATACATAAACAGTATACAAGACTGGCTCACACACAATAGACTCAAAGTAGTGCCCACAAAATCAACCATCACCTTGCTTACAAGCAACACAAAAGAACACCAGGTAATTCCACAGCTTACACTAAACAACATCAACATTCCACACAATCACAGGACCAAAATACTTGGGGTCACATACAACACATCATTATCTTTTGCAAACCATGTTCAGGATATTAAAAACAAATGTACGTCACGACTTAGCACGCTTAGGGTACTAACAGGCACAAACTTTGGACACCAGCAGGAAACATCACTCATATACAAACAATATATTCACTCAGTTATGGACTATGTTAGCCCATGCTGGGCACCCATTATCTCAAACACACACATAAACACCTTACAGACAATACAAAACAACGCACTTCGTATCATTACAGGATGCACTCAAACACCACCAATAGAACACCTGCACACAGAAACAAAAATACTGAAAGTTAGGGAAGAATTAGACATGAGGGGAACACAATTCATGGCAGTAGCGACAACTAACCCACAACACCCTTGCCACTACATGTACAATCACGCACCGACACCTCGCACCATTAAGCTAACACCAGACACATTATAACCAAATACTCCATTCCATACCACGCCCCACAGACATCACACAGTACAGAAAACACACACACACACACACACACACCTAACCCACAAAGCACTGACACGACTCGGTCCGAATGCGGTCCTAGGTGCGAAGCCGCCACCCATTAACAGGTCAGAGATCAGCCTGAGCAGATCGGATCGAGTTAACTTAGCACGATTCCGATGTGGACATCACCCCAACTTACTAACATATAAACACAGACTAGACAACTCCATAGACGACACCTGCCACCTGTGCCAGGACACACCACAAACAATTGAACACATTATGACAGACTGTACAGCTCTAGCACAACAACGAACACAACACAACATCACTAGTGTGCTGAACCTCTGGTCCACTCCGAAGAGGGCGATCGGTTACCTGCGTGCCACCAGCTAGCTCGATCAGGGTGGGCTGATCAGCTAAACAACAACAACAACTCAGCAGTAAAATTAAATTAAATATTTAAAACATTGTTTTATGTTTGACTGTTAACTTTATATTTTTACTATTCTAGAATAAAATTAATAAGTGTTATACCTGTTTCATAATTTGACAGGTGAAATGATGGTATTGCGCTGGTTGAAAGAGAGGGGTCCAAAAGGCTCTCGTCATTTTCAGCACCATGGTACCCTATGCCATGCAGGATGTACTTTTCAAAGAGGATCATGCCAGAAATATATGATGAACTGAAAATATTATTAAAAGAAAAGCTTGTTAGCGCATCTCACGTTTCTTTTACTACTGACATATGGACTAGTGCAACCAACAATGAGTCCTTTATTAGCCTCACTGCACATTTTATTTCTTCTGGCAATATGGAACAGGAGAATTATATGTTATGCACAAAACATTTTCCTGACTCTCACACAGGAGATAACATTTCCGAGATTCTTAATCAATGTTTTGATGGATGGAATGTGAAATGAAACCAACTTCATGTTATTGTTTGGGACAATGCTGCTAACATTGTAATGGGAACATGTCAGTAATGTAGTAGCTAGCTATATATTAATGTTAGTATTTATTAACTAAACTAGCCCTTGAGGTAGAATTCTTCTACATAGTTTTTTATCATAAAATACTGAAGGTTAATATTAGAGAAGTTGCATAAGCATATGAGTCTACCACACAGATTATCATTTCTGTAATATGATGTAACAGATATTTAATGCAGCTCATTGTTAACTATTATAACATAATAAGTCCGATATTTTATTCTGTAATTTTGTGCAAAATATGTATTTTACATTGTAGGAATGACTGAAGCAGAAGGTGTAGCATGCTTCATATACAGGGCATCCCAAAAAAATGTATACACACTTTAAATAATTATAAAGGCAGTGTTTATTAAAATACATTTCATTTTCAAAATGCAATAGAATCTACAGACATTATTTAATTGTTTTGTCAACGCCTGTTTTCAAACTGACGTCCATTCTGGTCCAGGCACTGCTGATAACGCGAAGCAATGGAATCGCAAACATCACGAAACATTTCGTTTGGTATTTGTGTGCATTCTCATTCAATGGCTGCTCTCAATTCAGCGACTGTTGCAGGTTTTATAGCGTAGACTTTGTCTTTTAAGTATCCCCATAAAAAAAAGTCTAGTGGTGTGAGGTCTGGTGAACGCGGAGGGTATTCTACAAAACCCCTTCGTCCAATCCACATCCACATCGTGCCAAGTACCACTCGCAATACTCCACTCTTCGGTCCGGATCATCTTCATTAATAGCATAGACTAATCTTGGAATGTAACTTTTCCATTGACAGCGCTTCAAAATGCGTTGGACAGACGATTCTGAAATTCCTACCTCACGACTCGCTTGCCGCACAGATTTTCTTGGACTTTGGTGATACGTTTCCAGTACTCTTTCTTGCTTTGTGGGGCTTGTCGATGTCCGTGGTCTTCCGGAATGCTTCTTGTGGACATTCTGAACAGTTCCATCGGCTTCAAACTTATCTCTAATTCGAGTGATGGTAAGTCGCGTTGGTGGATCTGTTTGAAACTCCCTCCTAAACTGTCTTTGCACTTCAACTGCGTTTTCACACTTCCAGTAGCATTTTAGAATGAATTTCCTTTGTTCAAAGCTTAGTCTGACTGCCATTATTAATTCTAATGGGTTTAACTTGGAAAGAAAGAAACATCAATTGAGCTATCAGCTGTTAAAGTGTGTATACATTTTTTTGGGACGCCCTGTATACACTTCAGCTAGTGGTACATGAAGCCATCCTTTCTCAAAGGTCTGTTGCTGACAATCGCAAAAAGGAGGAGAATCATTGCACACTTCAGTCACTCTTCCATTGCTTATACAAAACTGAAAGCACTACAAGAGAACTTGAAGGTTTCTTCACAAACTTGTGCAGGACATACTGACACTGGAATTCAACATTCTATATGTTAGAAAGACTTTACAAACAAAGGCAGGTAGTGACAGCTTACACTGTTGAGCACGACATTCCAACACTTTCATCATATCAATGGACGTTGATTGAGAATGTCATATGCATTTTGAAACCATTTGAAGAGATGACCAAACAAGCTAGTTCTGACCAGGAATGTATAAGCTATGTCATACCTGCAGTAGCAACACTGCATTCGTATCTGTCTAAACGTCAGAAGGACAGTGGAATTCAGACCATGAATAAGGACCTGAAAATGGCAGTAGAGAAACATTTCATGAAGAAGATCAGTGATAAAGGAAATAATTGCAACTTAGAGTTAGATCAAAATTGCTTTTCTGTGGCAACACTTCTTGATCCATGGTTTAAAAATAACTTTTTAAAAAATGAACAAGCTGTAATAAAACATGTAATTGATGAGCTAATGCTTGAAGATAGAAATTATTCTAAACAGAAAAGTAAAAGCAAAAAGATAAGCCAGGATGATGCAGAAGATATCAAAGAAGAGAGTACGGTAGTAGCATCCTAGCAGAAGCCCACAAAGATATATGGGACTGCTTTAATGAACTTGCCCAAGTTAGCACTGAACAAGACACTGACAGTAGCAATACTGATGATCTACAGATCTACAGAAGCTAAGGCTAACAAAGACACAGGGCCGGATTAACCATTAAGCAAAATAAGCCCATGCTTAGGGCATCAAGGGAAGGGGGGCACCACAGAAATTTTCCATTGTCGGATTTACCATGGATTTATTATACTATTATAATCGCGGCTTATAGCCTATAAGCTGTTGAAAACTGAATTATATATATTCATATATAGTATTTCTTTTTTTTCATTGTTTGAATTTGTAGTGAACAACAACCCTTTTGAGAGAATAAATATATTTCGTTGTAATCACACACTTTACACTTTGCGTTATTATTTTGTTTATATCAAATCTTTGAGCGCTATATTAAAAATACATATAGATTAAAGGTATTCTCAGGGTTGTAAAAAGATGATTGATGCTTACCCAGAGGACTTGAACACTAATTTCTCTGCTGAGCTTCAGCAGTTTCACTCATATGTGTGCCATAAGTTCAGTGCAAAAAAAAATGTAAAAACAAGATTCAGTCATGCTGAACTTTATAAAATAATTGTAGAAGACAATATTGAGTGTGCCTTCCCAAATGTAGAAATTGCCTTTCGTATATTTTTAACATTAATGGTCACAAATTGCTCAGCTGAGCGTTCATTTTCTCAGTTGAAGTATATTAAAAATACCAACAGAACAACTATGCAACAAGGCAGGCTGGATGCCTTATCTCTACTAAGTATAGAAGCAGATGTGTTACGTAAGATTAGTTTTGAGGATCTGATCAAAGACTTTGCAATTAAAAAAAGTAGGAGAAAACTTTTCAAATATAAATGAAGTGGAAGTATACAAAAATAAACATTATTTTCCATCTTACTGTAAGTTTTGTTTCATTTCAAAAAATAAAATTTTATTTTATGGTTTATTTTTGTTTATATTTTGAATTACATATATATGGGGCACCAAAATCTTTTAAGTGCTTAGGGCCTCTAAAGGTCTTAATCCGGCCCTGCAAAGACCCTAAGATCCACTCTAAGGTTAGCCCGAGAGAAAGGAAAGAGTAGGGGGGATTAAGAGAAGAGAAGAGAATAAGGGGTTAAGTAAAGAGCAACACCTATCATTCGTGGGTTAACATTCATTCAGAAAAAGAGAAAAAAGACTCACCATCATCATCCGCCAGCCACTGCCGACAAGTCAGAAAAATAGTCGGAGAGAATAGGAGAGGGGTGAAAGATGAAAAGAAGTAAAATAAGAACGCTTACAAACAATGCAAACACAGTCTTAACTCACAGTCATACCATGCAAACTACAAACATGCAAGAAGAGAGAGTTACAGACATGCAAAGTAAAAAAGTAGGTAAAGTTAAACAAAAAGTGGGTTAGTTTACGCTACAAGCTACATCTACGTTCGTGTTAGTCTAATTTTTTTTTATTTTTATTAATAATTTTATTGCTGGCATCACACGCTGGCATGTCACAAGCTGGCATTCATCGTCAACAGACTCATCCCCGAGCACGACCACTAGAGCTCCTGTTGCTAACTTTGTTTTTTTATATTAAACAACATTAATACCTTTAAAATGTCTGTCAAGATGGTTCTTAAACATATTAACGCTGGTAGAATGAACAACTGACACAGGAAGATTATTCCATTTATCAATTACTTTAAACATAAAGAAGTTTTTAGCGATATTAGTAATGAAACGTCTGCCACGCAACTTAAATCCGTTATTGCGAGTATTACTATTATCAAAAGTGAACAATTTGTCAAAATTTACGTTATTGATGTTATTAACAATTTTGAAAACTTCAATAAGCTCCCCCCTTAATCTTCTAGTTTTGAGTGAATACAGGTCTAACTCTTTAATCCTATCTTCATAAGGCTTGTTGCGCATTGATGGAATCAGTTTCGTGGCATGACGTTGAACCCTTTCTAACCTATCAATATCCTCACGCAAGTACGGGCACCAAAACTGAATGGCATATTCTAAATGAGGCCTGACTAGGGACTTGTAAAGGGGCAATATAATATCCTTCGATTTAAATTCGAAATTACGCGCTATGAAGCCTAACATCCTATTAGCTTTTGCGCAAGACTCCAGGCACCGGTTCCTAACCTTTAAATCCTTAGATACGCGTACGCCTAAATCTACTTCCTCGTCAACGCTCGTTAACTCCCTATCATCCATCGTGTACGTGTAATTATTGTTGCGAGAACCTATATGCAAAACTTTACATTTGTCTACATTAAATTGCATCTGCCACTTATCTGTCCACTCCATTGTGGAGGGTGAACCCTTTCCCCTTTTAGTTCTCAGCCCTTTCCCCTTGGCCTTGATTATTATTATTTATATACTTATTAAATTTCTTTGATTTTTGAATTAAATACTTGTTATAGATGGGATTTTAATGGTTCTCTCTTTCTTTCCAGAAAAAAAAAAAAAAAGAAAAAAAAAAGTATGTTATATGTTAATATGTAAATGTTAATAACAAACAAATGAAAGAATTGAATAACCAATAAGTCTTAAATACATATAAATAGTAAAGAATTAATAATTATTAAATAAGTAAACAAACATTTTAAACAATAAATAGTAAGAAGATAATAAATAAAGAATAAGTATGTTATATGTTAATATTTTAACGAATGAAAAGAATAAACAATAAGTTATATATAAAGAAATGGTAAACTTGTAAACAAGGAATGAGGAACAAAACAGTTTTATTAAATTAGTATGGGAAAAAGAGTGAGAGTTGGATGGTTGCTTGTTAAACCCTGTTAGTAAACGGATAATAAAGTACTTGTTTAATGTTAACATTTTAGCAAACAAAAAAAAAAGAAGAATAAACAAATTTAGTAAAAGAGACGCTTCTGAGGTTTAAAAGTGTCAGCGTGTGTGTCAAAACTTGAGTTTTGAGAAGTGGGGGAACCAATTGGCGCATGTGTGGAAACGTAAATAAAAAAAAATAGTTTAAGTGTGTAATTTGACAAGAGAAAATAAAGAACATAACAGAGGAAACTAAATTCTGGCTGGATTTGTCTGAGAGGCTGAAGACCGTTATTGGACCAAGGGAACTTTAAGTTCTGTTAGGAAGGGGATGCCGGTGATATTGAAACACTAACAGAAGGAAGCTATTCTGGCAAGACCTGTGAAACAAGTGAGAAACTGTTGGTGGCACGAGCCAGCAGTCGTGGAATCGGAGGTCTGGGCGGCGAGCCTGGATCCAACAACCCTTCAAGGTAAGCAGCCTGGTTTCGTGGAGGTCTTAAACAAAAGAAAAATTCTTATTCATGGTGCAGCCATTAGGTTAATCCGAATCCCACCACATAAAATAAGTGACGCCCGAACAGGGACTTCCACTCAGGAAAGTGGGTTGTTTCCTGGTTGGGTTGTATAGAAGAAGAGTGAAAGGGTAGTTGTTGGTTGGGTGTAGTAGTAGTAGTAGTAGTAGTAGTAGAGTAGAGTAGAAGTGAAGTAGGGTAGCATCTTTAGAGATGCCTACCAAGGAGGAGTTAGAAAGGAGGTTGAGGGAGATGGAGGAGGCATTAGAGGTAGAAAAGGCTAGGAACCATCAGTTAGAGTTACAGAAGGCAGAATTAGAGAATGTTTTGGGGAAATTGCAAAGTAGATTAGAGGAACAGAGTAAAGAATTAGTAGTTTGTCGTCAAGAGATGGAAGAAAGGATGACAGAGTAAGAAAGAGATGGATGATGGGTTAAAGGCAATGGTTAAGAGAATGAGTGAGTTGGAGGGCAAGCTTGATGGGAAAGAGAAAAAGGAAGGGAAGGGGGGTTTTGAAGGGGAAAATAGTAAGGGTGTTGGTAGTAAGAAAGGGGCACATCCAAAAGATGTAGCAGTTGGGGGCCTGGAAGGAGAAGGGAGTGAAAGTGTGAGTGAGGGGAAAGAAGAAAGACCTTACAAGGTGATGGTGCATTCCACCCCTAAGGAGGGTAAAAAGAAGCTTCAGGGTGAGGATCAGAGGGAGAAAGGTAAGAGGATAGAAGGGCAGGCTAAGAGGGGCAAGGCAGGAATGAAGGGGGCTCGGAGGGCATCTGGTAAGAGGACTTCTCAGAAGGTTCAACGCTGCATTAGCGCAGATGACTCCCTCTATTCCAGCATTGAGGATAGTATGTATGAGAGTGAGACTGAAACCGAGAGTGATACGAGTGAGGGTGTAAGAGTGCATAAGGGAATCTTAATTAGGGAGATTCCGAAGGTTGCAAAATTTAATGTTTATAGTGGGAGAGATGTACAAGAGTTTTTGAAAGAGTATGAACGTTATTGTAAGAGCAAGTATCCAGACGCTCCTGAGTATTGGGTGAAAGAGATGGGTGACTGTTTGGAAGGTAGGTTGCTAGAGTTTTACAATGTTGTTGTAAATTCAGGAGTGCCTGTGAAGTATGAGGTGTTAAGGGAGAGATTGGTGGAGCAAGTGTTAAGAATAAGAGGGGGTGTGAAATATCGAAAGGATGATGATTTTGAGAGAGCAAGGATGCAGAAGGGGGAGAGTATTGATTTGTATGCATTAGGGTGTACCATTTTTGGGTCATTTTCAAAAGGTCAAGGTCCAGGAGTCTAATGTTGTGCCAAATGATGTCCTAAACACGAATTTAACAAGCATTTTCTAATCCAACAAATTTTGAATCCCCCCCACCCCCTTGAAATTTTGCCCATCCCCTTTTCCTAATAACCCCATATATCTAAATACCTATCAACTTTATCGAAAAATGTTATAGAATAAAAATGATTTAGAATCAAAAGTTCTATTAGAAAAGTTCATCAAAATAGAAATGTACTTAATTTTGAAAATTTTCATTTATTTTAAAAAAATTTAAATTAAAATTTTTTTTTGCTTGCAGTGCCTTCTTCTTAAATAAGGTGTTACCGCCACCTTTGAAGCATCACCCCAATGCAGCTTCGCGGCGATGGGCTTTGTATTTGCTAGTTATAATGCAAATCATAATTAGTTTTTATTATAACTAGCCTATACAAAGTGAGGACAACCTCAAAACTATATATATATAAAATAAAGCTAAAAATTAACACTATCTATAGTTGTGAGGTCCTCCATCGTTTTTTTTTTCCTTTATTCAACACTTTCCTCAAAAAAATAAAAAGAAACAAGTTTCCTAATTAGAAATCATTGATATAAGAGCTTTTTAAACATAAAAATAAGAAAAGACAATTTATGGTATATTTAATAACAAAAAAAAATCAGCCTCTTCTAAATTAAAACAATCTCTGCAAATAAAAATACCTAATCTATCTGTTAATGAACTATTCTTTACTGAGTTTCATTCTTTTAAGAGTCTCTTTACTAGGATCAGGAATTAGTCTTCTATTCTCTTCCACAATTTGCAAAAGACCTTGAAATTCTTCTTCATTTTGACATTTGTCATGAAAGTCTTGAACCAGCTTGATTCCTCTTTCAGCGGTATCATTGACTACTCTAATAGATGAAAGAATGTTTTTTAGTTTGTTGTAGTCATCGACCTCTTCCCATGTTGATGCTGGTTTCTTTATCCATGAGTCTGGTTTTGACCCACAGCATTGAAATAAATGCCATGAAATTGGACCTACTAGCTGATGAAGCTTTGTGTCTTCCTTTAAAATGGGGAAAACAGGTTGCCCACATACATAATTTTCTGGAACTGGATATTTGTTTAAGGATTTTGCGATCTTATCTTTTTCATCATTACTTAGCGATCCAAAGAAACTCAAAGGGACCACTTCCTCCGTCAAATACCAGTAATGATTGGCAAAAGATTTCAAAGCAGCATTTGCAACTTCCCTATCTTCCTTCTTGTAATTCACCAAATCATGATAAAACTTCAGATCATTAGCTGGACTATCTAGTGAATTAGAACATAAAAGCCAGTATTTTCCATAAATTAATGCATTAAATAGACACATTCTCTTTAATTTCTTAATCAATGATTCATCATATGATGCTTGGTGGGCAAAAGCATACATTTTATTTGTATACAAAATCATTGCCATCCATCTGGCACGTGCATTGCACCAGGTTTCCGCCAATGACTGTTTTCTCTGGAAACCTCTCCTAAAAGCATTAAAGTTGTTTCAGCAACTTCCTTATAGTCATCACGTGGAAAGCAGTCAGATTTTCTTAAACATTGGGTCATAAATTCTACACATTCTTCCTTTAGGCCTCTTTGATACCTTGATTTAACATCAAGAACATTGTATGTAGATTTCGTATTAATTTTCTATTTAGACTCGCGAAATTCTTTGAATAACTCAAACTCAGGAGATTTACTTGGGCCAAAAATGGTTTCATACACAGCACACAAAACTCTTTCAGCCACATGATGGCGGCATGCTAACCAAATCAATTTCTTTTGCAAAAGTTCTTCAAGTAACTTACAGGAACCTTTCATCCATCCTGAATTGGATGCAGTGGTATCAAATGATACTCCAAAGACATTTTGCTTCAAGTTCCATTTTTCAATACTTTGAAATACAGAAGTGGCTTGAGACAATCCAGTGGAATCATCTATTATAGAAACTGCTAAAAGTTTTTCTACATTTGGGTATCCAGTAACAAGTATTGCAAGGCGGTCTTCTTGTTCTGAACATGATTTAGTAAGCAGCTTGCTATCCCAATGTACTAGGCAGTGATCAGGAGGAGTAAAATCCTTGATGCAAGTTTCATATTTTCGTTTTCTTGTCTTTCGAGCGGCTCTTGCAGATGTGGTCCTGGAGAGAGACAGTTTTTCAATATCCTTGCCACACCTAATGGCTACTGCAGCAGCAAAAACAGTCCGTTGTCCAATAGAGAGATTAAGTCTGTCTGCAGTGGAGGAAACCAATGGCGAGGCAAGAATATTTTTGGGGCTGGAAGCATTTGAAGGTCCTGCTGTAGGTTCTGTCAGAAACTCTTCATAGCTGTCTGTCTCAGAACTGGTCGTGCTAGAAAGAAGGGTCTCTGATGTTCTGGCTGTAGCACTCACTTGCTTCACTGATTTATGTTTCTCTTTGCGTTTCTTCTCTTTCTCTAATCTAATGTACTTGCACTGTACTTTTGATGCATAATCTGCATCTAGCAAACCTAAACATGTTTCTCGTTTTGTTCTTTGAGCTTCTAAGAATGAAATATCATATGCTTTCTGAGGCTCAGTTCTCATGCGGTCTTTTTGGATTAATTCAACGGCATTTTGAGAAGAGATGTCAAAAAGGGAATCCATAATTTTCATGAAATTAGAGAGTTCATTTTCAAAGCTTGCTCTTTTTTTGTGCTTGATTAAATTATTATGCATTTCTTCTAGATTTAACAGCATCTTCCTGCCTTTAGGGTTTTTACTAATATCTATAGTAGGAATGCATGCTTTTTGCCATATTATTAGTAGCTTCTGTAGAACTTCATTAACAGTAGAATCTTTTGTAACTTTTGGACCCTTATACTGCATTCTCCGTAAATAAATAAAATGGCTTAGAACATCTTTATTGGATGGTAAAACAATTTTAGATGAACTCATAATATCAGCCTGCAAGCGACCAAGAATAAAGTCATGCTGTTTTGTAGCTGTTTGACTCATTTTTTATTTATTTTTCAAATAAAGCAGTCTGAAAAGAAACAATAAGAGTAAAAACAATGCTTGTTTATTAAAATTCAATGTAAAAAGATTTTTAAATTTGGATTATACTCACAATATACTCAGAAATAATGTAACTTAAGCACCTTATTTTATATTAATACAATAAGGTGCTCTTGGACAAAAGAAAATGAAAATTTTCAAAATTACGTAAATTTCTATCTTAATGAACTTTTCTAATAGAACGTTTGATTCTAAATCATTTTTATTCTATAACATTTTTCGATAAAGTGGATAGTTTTTAGATATATGGGGTTTTTAGGAAAAGGGGATGGGCAAAATTTCAAGGGGGGTGGGGGGATTCAAAATTTGTTGGATTAGAAAATGCTTGTTAAATTCGTGTTTAGGACATCATTTGGCACAACATTAGACTCCTGGACCTTGACTTTTTGAAAATGACCCAAAAATGGTACACCCTAGTATGCATATAGACTTGAAACTTTGGCGAGAAAGAAATTTGGAGATGATGGGATAGATGAGAATAAAAGGTTGGTAAGAAAGTTGATTGAGACAGTGCCTGAGAGTGTGAGGGAGTTTTTGAATATTAAGAGGAAAGAGTGTGTAAGAGTGAGAGGGACACGTTTGAAGTGGCATGAAATCTTGGCATTGTTAGAGGACCCAGTATATGAGAGTGGGATTGGGCGTAATAGGGAAGCAGATGTGCAAATGGGGACAGTGATGAGGGAGGAACAAGTACCTGTGTTTCCTAGTTATGCGGAAGCATTAAGAAATACTAGGCCAGGGCAACCTCCAGTTAGCCAAGCATCCAGGGCCCAAAACCCAATGGAAATGCTGGCTAACTTTGTGAATGAATTCACAAGGGTGTATGGAGGGTCGGCCATGCAACAGCCAGGGCCTCCTCCCACATCGGGTCCCAGAATGAATGGTCCAATGCTGGGGCAAATGTATAGAAGGCAAGGGCCTCAAGGCCAGTCAAGAATGAACGAGCAAAGAGGGCCAGTGAATGGAGGGAATATGGGGAATGTAAGAGGGTGTGCATATTGTGGTAGAGGGGGACATAGTATAGAGACCTGTAGAAGAAGAGTGGGTGCGTGTTTTGCATGTGGGCAGATGGGACACATGGCGTATGAATGCAGAACACCTGGGTATGAATGTAGGGCATGTGGGAACTTTGGGCATATTGCTCGGTTCTGTCAAGCCCGACAGCAGGGTGCTCCGGCACCAGTGGGAGGGAGTCCTGTGTCTCATGCAGCAAATCGGCCAGTGTCAGCCATGCCAGCTCCTCAACCTCAGAGGCAGGGCCCTCAAGGGGGTGCTGCCACTGGAAATGGCGAAGCTGGTTCCAGTACGGGAAACGCATAGAGCAGGGGCCTCGCATTAGGGTTGGGGTCCCTGCTTCTCTGAATGATGAATGTGTATTTGAGGCATTAGCAGGATGGTGTCAAGTGAATAAGGAAGTGAGAGGAAGTGAGAGCAAGTGAGAAAAGGGCAGTGTGTATGGTTATTCCTGTTGAATGGGAAGGGAGTGTATGGAGGGCATTAGTGGATACAGGATGTTCACCTAATTTAATAAGTAAGCAAGGAATTGAATGTTTGTGTAAAGAGAATGAATTAGGAAGAGTGAATTGGGGAGTAACTGGGGAAATTAAAGGGGTTGGGAACATCCCAGTACGAGTGTTGGGAGAGGTGCAGATTAAAGTGATGGGGTGTGAAATGGAAGAATGTGTGCTTTATGTGGTTGATAAGGAGAGTGAAAAGTATGACATGATTCTGGGGTATGAGTTTTTGAAAAAGAACCGATTGGTGATCCATCCTGCTAGACGTATGATTGAGTGGAAAAATGAGTTGGGTAAGTGTGAATTCTATGTGGGGAGAAGTGAATCAGATTGGATGAGGGTAATAAAAGGGTATGAGGTGAGAGCATCTGAGTGTGTAAATCTGGAAAAGGGAACCCCAGCATTGGTGCATGTTGAGTGGCCAGTGAGTGATGATAGAAAAAAAGGGCAGGGAAGCATGATTTTTGTGAATGGTATGGATGCATCATATAAAGTGAAGAGAGTTGGGCATGTGTATGATGGTATAATTGATGAGAGTAACCCATGGATTTGTGTGCAAGCTAGGGAAGATTGGGGGTGCACGGCGAAAGAGAATAAATGAGGGGGATGTGATAGGGAGAGCGCATACAGTGATTGAGGAATTATGTGAGGAGGGAGAAAATGGAATACAAATGGATGAACAAGGGCAAGAATGTGGGGAGGAATGGATGACTGAACAAATCAGAAAGGAGGTGATTGTTGGCGAACAGTTGAGTGAGAGTGAGCGAATGCAGGTGTGGCAGTTGGCAGGGGAGAAAAGGAGCGTATTGGCCCGAGGAGATGATGATCTCCGTTTAACAAAACTACCTCCCTTCAGGATCCAGTTAACGGATGAGACTCCGATCTACCAAAGGCCAAGACGGTTCTCCCCACCAGTAATGAATGAGATAGAAGAGCAGTGTGAGGAATTAGAGAGAATGGGAGTGATTGAACAGAGCACAAGTCCATGGAATAGTAGAATAGTGCCTGTGCGGAAACCTGATGAAAGGATTTGCTTGTGTGTGGACTATCGAATGGTGAACGAAAGGACAGTGAAAGACAGGTTTCCGATGTGCTTGATAAATGAAAGTGTATACTCTTTGCATGGAAAGAGGGTGTTTAGTAAATTGGACCTATTGAGGGGATATTACCAGATGCCAGTTGAGCCAGAGTCTCATCCCATAACTGCTTTTTCCACAGCCAGGAATCATTATGTGTTCCATGCTCTCTCATTCTGACTTACAGCTGCACCTGCTGCATTTCAGAGAGCAATGAATCATGTTCTTGGTAAGTTTGCAAGGGAAAATGTCATCTGTTTTATAGATGACATTTTGATTATGACAGAGACGTTTGAGGAGCACCTGAAGATAATGAGAGAGGTACTGCAAGTGTTGGATGAAGTCGGACTACAAGTGAAACCAAGTAAGTGTGAGCGGTTCAGGGAAAGTGTGGCATTTCTGGGGCACAAGATGAGTTCGAGTGGTATACGAAAGAGTGGGGAGTATATGGAAAAAGTCAGGGAGTTCCCGAAACCTCGGACAGTTCGTGAACTTAAATCTTTTCTGGGACTTGTAGAGTTTCAGAGGAAATTTATAGCAGGCTGCTCTAGGATTTCAAAACCCCTGACCGAAGTGACTGGAATGAAAGGTAGTACTCAGTTGGTGTGGATGGAGAAGATGAATGAAGCGTTTGAGCAATTGAGAGTGGAAGCAGCGAAAGATGTGGAGTTGGCTTATCCAGACCTGAGTGAAGGAGCGAGTTTGCTAGAATTGTATACAGATGTGAGTGGATTTTGTATGGGTGGGTGCTTGTGCCAGTTGCAGGGAGAGGAAGGACAGGAAGGAAGGAGAGTAATTGGGTATGTATCTAAAGCATTCAGTAAGGCAGAGCGAAAGTACAGTATGATTGAGAGAACTTGCGGCAATGAGGTTTTGTGTGAAAGTTTTCAAGTCATTTTTGTATGGAATGAAATTTATTTTAAAGACTGATCATCAGCCCTTGGTATATATGGAGAGAATGAAAGTTGTGGATGGAAGAATTGCTAGAACTTTGCTCGAGTTGAGTGAGTTTGATTATAAGATTGAGTATGTGCCAGGGGAGAGGAATTGTATGGCTGACCTTATGTCAAGAATACCTGGGGTGAATGAAAGGTGTGAGAAAGAGGTGGTTGACCCTGAGTATTTGCCAGTTGGAATAGTAAAGTTGCATGAAAGTAGAGTGGGGGTGGCGACAGTTTGTTTGAAAGTGTATGGTATGGGTTGAAAGATTTGAAATTGGATGGGTTAAAAATGAGAATACCAGGGAGTGTGAATGAATTGCGGACCTTGGTTATGAATGAAACGATTAAGAAACCAGAAAGGATGGGTGTTTGTAAGGTCCGCAATTATGTACATGAGCTGAAAGCCATGGGGAGCCCGGGTATTTTTCCTTTTCAAGAGGTCCTCATGGTGGTCAGCTCATTGTTTAGTGTTGAAGTGTATGTGCATTATGGTAGTGATTGTCCAATTGTGTATAAAGATGAAAGGATTGAGGAGAAAGGAGCCCTGATTTTGCATTTGCAGTGTATTAGTGGTGTACATTACAATTGGGTGAGTGAAAGGAAGAGGTATAAAAGTATAGTGCCAGGTGAAAATTTGGAAAGGGTTTTGGATGAAGTTAGAGCTGCACAGAGAGAGTCAGAGGGAGAGGGTTGTATGGAAGTAGGTATGTTAGAGGGGCCATGGATGATACGTGACCGTGTGGATAAGGTAGAGCTCAGCCCTTCTGTTGTACCAGTAAGGGTTTCAGGAGGTCCTATTGAGCTCTACAGGGATCTTGTGGATACAGGTGCCCAAATCAGTCTGGTGAATGAGCAAATATTGTGATTTAGATGAAGAGAATGTGCCTGTATCCCGAGAAAGAGTGGGTGTGAGAATACATGGTATAGGAGGGGGAACAGTCACGTCACATGAAGCTGTGCAGTTGAGGGTGGGATTAGGTGCATGTAAAGAGGTATGGGAGTACAAGTTCATAGTCTTGAAAGGGGAATCAATGCCTTGGGATTTTCTACTGGGAATTGATTTCCTTGAGAATATGAACTTGAGTGTGGATGTTGGTCAGGGATCAGTAATGAGAGGAGGAGAGCATGTGGTCAGTATGGGAATGTTTCCGAGCACAGGTATAGATGCTGTGTTAGTGGGAGCAATTGAGTTAGAGGTGGAAGACCAGTGTGAAGTGTTGAGAGATGAAGATATTTTAGATATGCAAGAGGGAGATGAGGTGATATGCAAGTTGAGAGAATATGTGTATAATGGTACAGATGTGAGAGAGTGGTCAAAAGAGGTGGAAGAGTATAAAAGGTATGCAAAAAAGTTGGCTGTATGGATGGGAGTGCCATATTATATGAGGGTAAATAAGGTGGGTGAGACAGAGAGTGTGCCAGTGATGACATTTGAGGGTATGGTAGGATTGGTGATTATTACACATAGGATGTATGGGCATGTGGGAAAAAACAAGTTATGGGAATTAATGAAAGGAATGGTTTTCCACCCAAGGCTGGGACTGGTTGTTGCGGAAGTGGCAACTACTTGTGAGAGTTGCCAAAAGCGAAAATACCAGTCCCAGTATAGCTGCCCCCCAGTGCGAAAGATTGAAGTGAAAGAACCCTGGGAGCTTGTGGTGTTTGATATTGTGAGTATGCCGAGAACGAGTAGAGGGAAAGTTGGAATATTAGTAGGGGTCGATCACAAGAGTAAGTTTGTGTATGTTGCTGCGTTAGAGAATAAGACAAGTGAGCATGTTGCAAGAGTGATGAGAGATAGTATGTTGCCAATGATGCTTGGAAAGCCGCGTAAGTGTTTAACAGATAATGGGCCTGAGTTTAGGGGTGCTAGTTTTGAGAGAATGGGATAGAGCATGTTAAAATAACTCTGTATATGTCTGCTTCGAATGGTTTGGCTGAGCGAAGAGTGAAAACGATAAGTGAAATGCTGCGTGTATGTACTGAGGAAGGGGCTGAGTGGGATGCTGAGTTGGCAAGAGTTGCCTGGTGCTACAATTCAACATACCACTCAGCCATTCAAACTTCCCCAAGAAGGTATGTGTCTACATTTGGAAGGTTTGTGCAAAAGGATATACGATTAAATGAGAGTACATGTGATAGATGGAGAGAGGCTGGTGTGCATTTTCGGTCATTTGGTGTTGGTGAGCTTGTTTTGAAAGAGGTGCATGAGACTGGAAAAAGGAATGAGTATAAGTTGGCACAAAAGTTTGAGGGTCCATTTGTGGTGAAAAAGGTATGGGAGAATGGGGTAACGTATGTGATTGAGAGGGAGCAAGAGAATGGACAGTGTGAAGAAGTAAGAGCACATCATCGGCAGTTGCGCAAATGGCGAATACCTCCAGAGTACATTGTATGTCACCCAATGTATGATATTTGTGAGAGGATGGTGTAGTGGGGTTCTCTTGAATAACATCTTTTCTCCTTTTCTTTCAGGATGCAACCCCCATATGGGCGGAGTTAGTCTTGCTTAATGCCTGACTAGCTCAGTAGTCTGGTTTAGTTCCATTCTTGTCAGAAAACTTTGCCTTAAATGTTCAAGTCATAGTTGGCTTCCACTTGTGGAAGTTCTAGCCTGCCAACTAAATTTAAGAATAAGAAAAGTTCAAGAAAAAAACAGTGTGCCTTGTGATAATGGACATTGCCTGTGCATAACGGTGTGCAGGTTAAGGTATTTCTAGCTTCAGGTTTAGTTTCTCCATGGCTTCACTATAATAGATAGGTATGATTGGATTGACCTCAATTCTAGCTTAAGGATGTTAGGTCCAGTGAGGTCAATTGTGTTTTCTAATTGTACCATTCTGGTATAGGTTAAGTTTTTTTTCTGTTAATGGAAATTCCATTTTTGTTGTCCAGTATTTTTGTCATTGTAATTGTAAGCACCATTCAAGTTGGATTTCCATTTCTTGATCTTAAGCCATGTTTAGTCTCAAGCTCATAACCCATTCTAGTTCTTGTAAATAATTCAAGTTGGATTTCCATTTCTTGATCTTAAGCCATGTTTAGACTCAAGCTCATAACCCATTCCAGTTCTTGTAAATAATTCAAGTTGATTGCTAATAAACTTAGAATTCTACCAACTAGTTTTTTTTCAGCCTTTGTCCTTATAGACTGGGGTTGTCACTTTCAAGGACTTACAATTCAGAGGGTAATATCTGCTTTTCTCGTCCAGTCACATTTAGTTTACTTCACAGCCAGTTTGCTAAAATCTTGCTTGCTTGTTGTGTAGGCCCATATTCAGTTGAAGTCCTCAAGTATTGCTGGGTGCACATTGCACACACCTTTCCTGAAGCCAGGGCTTTCCAGGTTTTCAAGTGGACCTGACTCAGACACAGTGTTAATCTTTGGAATAGCTAGCGGGTCGAGTCCATTTCTTGGTTCAGCCGTGTGGGAGTCTCGTTTGCCCCTCAGTGACAGTCAGTGGAGGTGAGAAAAACTTCACTGCCCGGGACCTTCTCGTTTCCCGTCATCAAGAAGTAGCCAAGTTACGGTAGTCTAGTTAAGTTCATTCACTTTCCCCGCAACATATTTGGTGCCCAGACCCGGGAAATTACGCCGACTAGTTTACTGAGGCACCCAGCGAGATACCCGAGATGGCCGAGTTTCAAGAATTGCAAGACCAGATCAGTCAGCTTATGGCTCTCATGACCCAGCAGCAGAAGACCATGGAAGAGTCAAAGCAAGCATGGGAACATAAGTGGAAACAACTCGAGGACGTAGACACAGGATTAAGGACTAAGTATGACCAATTATCAAGGGAAAACACTGAATTGAATCTTCAGAATTCATATTGGCAGCAACAGGTGGACCAACTGATGAGGAAACAGCAGCAGAAGGATAGGCTGAATCTAGAGAGAGATTCTTATGACTCAATGCCTGAACTTGAGAATCTGGATGATGTAGAGAATGTCTCGAACAGGGAAGAAGGTACCAGCAGAGGAACATGAACTTTCAAGAAAGAAAAGACAAAGCTGGCATCTCCTAAACTCATCAAGACACAACGCAATAGATCAACCGGCTCCAGTTCCAGTTCTTCAGATAAGACCTCCAGTCTTCCAGATGCTGAGAGGAGGGTTAAACGTACTATGCGTTCCTCCACTTTCAAGAGTAACAACGGTTCAAGGATGGCACCAGGAGTTTATCCTACCAGTGCTCCAGATCTTGATGAATTTGATGTGTCAAGTGGAAGATCTTTTCCTGAATATCTAGAAGCCTTTGAACGTCATTGCTCAGCCAAGTTTACTTGTGAACGGAGAGACTGGACTGGAACACTTGGAAAACATCTAATAGGAAAGTTCAGGAATTTGTATAATGCTTATGGGGGTTGCAGTGTGGCATATGATGAGATGAAGGCTAGATTGTTGGCATGCTACAAGAGAATGAAGAAAACCTTCACAACTGACAAGGTGTCAGAATTCAAGAATGCGACAATGAAGCCTGGAGAGACACCAGATGTATATGCTGCAAGACTCGAGACTCTGGCTCACCAGGCCTTCCCAAATAAAGCACTCGAGACAAGCAAGGAGTTGAGGAGGAAGTTCTTGGAGACAGTTCCAGCTGGGCTGTCACAACAACTGACCCGGATCATCAATGAGAACAAGACCTTGCATAACAAGAAGGTGACTTGGTCCAACATTCAGGATTTGGTGGCCATGCATTCAAGTGATGGACCATCCCTTCCAAGGCAAGAAACCATTGAGGTTTTCCCGGTGCAGATCCCTCCATCTCCCAAGCCTTCCAGAGAGTCATCCAGACACGAGACACCTAACCAACAATATCGAAACAACCAAGGTTATGAAAAAGGACAATGGAATGGAACTCGCCTCTTCCATTCTGGGAATAAAAATGGAAATCAGAAGTCCTCAGGTCAACGTCAAGGAAGGGATCGTCAAAAATCTCAAGATCGAAATCAGCAGGGAGGACAACAACGTTCTCAGGAGCGTGAAAGAAACTCGTCAGTCAAGATCCCAAGAAGATACGGAGGTCAAGGTATGTCAGTGGTGTGCAAGGAAGGGACACCTTCAACAGGACTGCAGAAGATGGAAAGGAGCGTGTTTTATGTGTGGTAGTCTGGATCATATGGTTCGAGATTGCCCTCGCAATCAGCAGCAACGGCAATCAAGCTCCGGGACATCACCTTCCTACCACTGTCCTTTGTGTCAAGGACCTCATCCAGGAATGTTCTGCCCTTCTAGAAGACAAGGTCAAGAAAATTTGTCTCAAGGAAACCAAAATAATGAAACTACCCACCACAATCAACAACAGTTGGGAAACTAATCAGTTCCAATGAGATCAGGGGCTCATTGGAAGCTGAAGTCCAATCTTCAAGATATGATCTTCAAGAACCCAATTATCATCATGAGATCCCAGCCAAAGATGACAGAAAACCTCTCCAGACGAATACCACCCAGACCATGGATTTAGCGTCTGAGGTGGGTGATGATGCCACCCCTGGACATCCAGAATTACCCAGTTTGGAACAGCAGTATCCAAAAACCACTGGAAATGAACTGAATCCTCTAGCATCTTCATGGACACCTAAACCAGCACCTCGAGCCCAAATACCTAGGTGTAACATTGCAGATGAGACGGTTCATGGTCCAGATATTCCAGGAGGTCATTTTCGAGGTGTCCGGTTTGCCGAACTTGAACATGCAGAAGTGTTAACCATTGATGTTACCCTTCAAGACACTAACATCTCAGGGTTAATTGACAAGGGAGCACAAGTTAGCTTAATTTCCAGTGAACTGGCACAACAACTTGGGATTCCAATAGATACTACAGATATTTCCAGAATTCAAGGTGTAGGTCCCGATGCTTCAAGGGAAACTATGGGTTCAGTCCTACTCGCAGTTTCTTTGCATGGCATTGTAATGTCCCCTTTCAAGTTTCACATCCTTCCCACGTTGGATTTTAAATATCCCATTTTTCTAGGTTTAGATTTTCTGCGGGCTAACAAATTACAGATTAGTCTAGCGCGTAGACGGGTTTCAGGGAAGAACACTGATGGTTCTACGTGGGAAATTTATCTAGGTACGAATGGAGAAGAGTGCAAAAGGATTTGTTACAAGGTTAAGTGTTGGGCTGTAGAAGGTGTGCAGGTGAATGATTGTGGACCTGTAGAAGTAAAAATTCAGTGGGAACCTCAAGGAGTAAATGATGATGGTACATGTCCATTAGGGCGGAGTGAAAAACTCATTTTTCGAATTTTCAAATTGGCTAGTGCAGAAAATGTGTGGAGTAGTGAGGAAATAAGCTGGTATAAATTTAAAATCATAACATTAATATCTTCAGGTGCCACAATGACCTTCAATATTGAAAAAAATTGAAAAAAAAGCAGATTTTAACCAATAATTACAGAAGAGTCCACGATGCACAATAGACAAAAATTTATTCACACTTGTATAAAAATAGCTCAGTCAACCTTTAAAAAAAGTTTCTATTCTCTAAAAACAGTTTTCTATAGTCAGCTCACTCAGCTGTCACGTGAGTACCTCGGTTCAGTGTAGCTGTCGCTCTCGTAGCAGGTGGGTGTTCTGTTGTTGGCGTTACTCAGATAGTCTAAACTATATTTCTTATATATTTTGCATTTCTGTATTGTGTTGCCCTAAGTTTGCCATGTACTATTAACTGAAATTAACGTATAATTGATATTAGCTCTTTCTTTTTCAGATTTGTATACTTTCAAAATGTCTCGAGTTTGTGCAAAATCAACCAGGGCCTCAACTGAGTGCCCCATGTTTGGTATGGGGGAAGATTTGTGGCACAGGAATCTTCCTACATACGAAGGAGTTTTTAAATATTACTTGTTTGTAAGAAACGATTTGAAACAGAATACTAATAAAGATCCTTCAATATCTCAAATATTAGAACAAGTTGTTGATAAATTGAAAACAATTTGGGAAAGTGCTTCCGTCCCAATTCTGTCAGACAGGCGAATTGAAACAATGTTCAGAAGCTACCACGAAAAGTATCGTGTCATTATGAAGCCATACCAAAGCAGAAAAAATTCTGAAGCTTACAAAGCAAAGATTGATATGTTCAAAAAAGAAGCACACACGAAACTTTTTGACATTGCAGCGTGCAAGTGCAAAGTACTAACACAATGTTCTTGTCCCAAAGAAAAAACGGTTCCAAAGGAAGAAGTGACGTTCCTCTTAGATCAAAGGAGTGAAAGAAAACTGTTTATTGATAGAGTAGATATTACACTCAAAGAAAAAAGCATCTACGTTGCTAAGAAAGCAAAAAGAAGCTGTGAGGCTCACCAAAGAATCTTCACAGGAGAAATTGCAGGATACAAATGTTGAATTATCATCATCGACATCAAATAGTGAAAGTGAATCTGGCAAAATATCAGACAATACATTTCCAGAGCCAGTTAGCTCGAAGAGAAAGCTCGAACAACCTGAAGAACAATTATTCAAGAAAAGGAAAACTACAAATCTACCTTCAGTGGCTACTGCTTGTGACAGGACTGCAGTTTCAGATCGAGCTGCAGCATTCATTGTTAGTGCAGTATTGCAAGATATTGGAGAAGTTTCTATTGACAATACATCTGAAGTAGTGGATAGGAGTAAAATCAGAAGAGAAAGACAAAAGAAGAGATCAGAAATTATGAAAGATCAAAATCAGGTCCCAATCAGAGGAATCTATTTTGATGGTCGAAAAGATT
Source organism: Bathynomus jamesi (assembly GCA_023014485.1). NCBI lineage: Eukaryota > Metazoa > Arthropoda > Malacostraca > Isopoda > Cirolanidae > Bathynomus > Bathynomus jamesi. Next base: position 38,744 of record JAJOZX010006901.1, on the reverse strand, counting down.
CTACACTCTTCCAAGAAAAAAAAAGTCCAAAGTATATCAGAAGAAGGTAACAGAAGAACATATCACTTTAGTGAGAGAACCTGGTTCAGATTATTTGGGCCATTATTCTGTGAATTCTGGATCAGCTGAAGAAATATGTAAAGGAATGTTTGAGTATATTGGAAATAATGACATGAACCTGGAAAACCTTGTTGCCATTGGATGCGATGGTGCAGCAGTCAACACTGGAGAAAAGGGAGGAGTTATAAGGCTTATAGAATTGAAGCTGAAGAAGCCAGTTCAACATTTAGTGTGCCAGCTCCATGCCAATGAATTGCCATTACGCCATTTAGTTGCAAAGCTGGATGGAAAAACATCTGGCCCCCGCGGATTCACCGGTCCTATTGGCAGGGAATTAGAGAACTGTGAGAGTCTTCCTATTGTCGAGTTTGAAAGGATTGATGCTGAGGAACCAACTGTAGACTGTGAAGATCTTAGCACCGACCAAAAATATCTAATTGATATTCATCAGGCCATAACAAAGGGATATTGCTCTCCAGATCTTGCTCATCGTAGTCCAGGCAAAATGGCACATTCACGATGGCTGACTACAGCAAATCGTTTGCTTCGTCTATACGTTTCAACTGTAAGTCCATCTGAGAACCTCATGAACATTGCTTCTTTTATAATGAAGGTCTTCATCCCAATGTGGTTTTCTATTAAGCAAAGTACGTCTTTTGTCAATGGCTCAAAACATGTTTTCAAAACTATTGAACTAACAAGAACACTGAATGACGAAGTAAAGGATATTGTAAACCCTGTCATACAAAGAAATGCATTTTTTGCAAATCCAGAAAATATTCTAGCATCAATGATTCATGATGACCGCAGCGCCATAAGAGAATTAGCGTGGAGGCGAATAAAGAAAGCAAGGCAAACAAACAAGGAAAAAGTTGTGAGGCGTTTCACAGTACCTGTTATTCAATTTGAAGCTACTGATTATACTGATTTAATTAATTGGCAAAAATGCATTGTCACTGAACCACCTGTGACAAGACACCTGACAGAAAATGAGATTGAAGAATTCATAGAAAACAAGAGTACCCCTCCATTCGAGAAATTCCCTTGTCATACACAAGTAGTAGAAAGAATGGTAAAATTAGTGACTGAAGCATCATCAAAAGTATTTGGATTGAACGCGCGAGATGGCTTCATAAGATCAACACTTCAGTCACGTAAAAAAATGCCATCATTCGAAAGTAAAGCTGAATATAAAGTTTAAATAAAACGTTAATAGAAAAAACATGCGCAAGGATGGGTGGTTGGGAGGGCATGGGTGGAGCTCGACACGCAGCCACCTCCTCGTGGTGAGTTCTGGATTATTTAGATCATTAATCAAAAGAACAATGATCTAAATAAACTAAGAGCTGCGTAATTCAGTAACTATTTTGGTAATTGGAACACTTAATATATAATAATAACAAGTAAGTTTCAGTTATTGTACTAATGCAGAATATAAGAAAATCATTATATTTCACTTTTTTCGACGGCTTTGTGGCACCTGAAGATATAATTTCGCAGGTCTAATAGTTATGCACAGTCATTATCTATAGCACCCACATATTTTCCGCACTAGCCATATTTGAATTTCGAAAAAAAGTTTAAAAACCTCATTTTCGATCCGCCCTAATGTCCATGTTCAAGAAATTCGGGTGAATGGTTCTATGATGGGACAGTTTCAAGCGTGCATCTTGTAAATCTAGATTGCCCTTCCATTCTAGTCTACACTACAGGGAAACCTATTGGTAGAATCAAGGCAGAGACATGATGGGACACATTTACACTCTAGTTGAACTCGATCCTACACCAAATCCAGAAGACACTAATGATACAGTGACACATCAAGTACATTGTGTAGGTATGGAATCAGAAAATGATGATGAGTTGGTCTCATCTTTTCTGGAATGGACACCAGAACGTCTAACTTCAGAAATTGACTTACCTGAGCTGGATTCCCACCAGAAATCTCAAGTTTATAACTTGCTTAATTCCAGAAAAGCCGTTCTTAGTCGGGAGATTCTGATGTGGGGACTGCTCAGATGACTCCACACCGTATTGAGTTATACGATGACACGCCAATATTTCAGCGACCAAGGAGATTTCCAGAACCGATTGATCAAGTCATCGATGATCAGTGTCAAGAACTTCATCAGCTAGGAATTATCGAGCCTACAACATCTCCTTGGAGTGCTCCAGTGGTACCAATTAGGAAACCAGATGGATCCATACGTTTGTGTGTGGATTACCGTAAACTGAACAAGGTAACCAAGCCTGATAGATTCCCGATGGCAAACTTGACAGACTCTGTCTACAGTCTACATGGTGTCAAGTTCTTTACCACCCTGGATTTAGTCCGGGGTTATTATCAAATGCCAATCGAGGAGAAGAGTCGAGATTATACAGCTTTCTCGACCCCTCATGGACACTGGAGATTCAAGAAACTCAGTTTTGGATTGAAGAACGCGCCTTCAGCCTTCCAGAGAGAAATGCAAGGTGTGCTGAAGGGATTTTCAAGGAAGAAGGTTCTAGTGTATATTGACGACATTTTAATTATGGAAAAGTCATTCGAGGCCCATCTCCAGCTAGTTGAAAAAGTCCTCAAGGTTTTAGAAGAACATGGTATCAAGATCAAACCACCAAAGTGTAGATGGTTCCAGTCGACAGTTCCATTTCTAGGTCATATAGTCAGTTCCAGTGGATTGTCAAAATCGCCAGAGTATATGGAAGGTGAAGAACTTCCCAAGGCCCAAGAACATCAAGGAACTTCGAGAATTTCTGGGCTTGGTGAATTTCCAAAGGAAGTTCTTGCCACAGTGTTCAGCAGTTGCTAAACCCTTATCAGAACTTACAGGAAGATCAAGGAATTCAGTTATCCAGTGGACACCAGAGCTGGAAGAATCCTTCCAGACGCTCAAGGCAGAGATGCAAAATGAGGTAGAACTGGCTTTTCCTGATTATCGGAAACAGCAGAGAAATTGAACTTGTGGGTGGATGCATCAGCCATTGGTGCAGGTGCTTGTCTTACTCAAGTTCAGGATGGTCAAGTTCGAATCATTGCTCACGCATCAATGACATTTTCTAGTCCTCAGAAGAAATATTCGGTTACAGAGCGTGAACTAGCAGCGATGCGCTGGGGAGTCAAGACCTTCAGAGCCTTCCTGTACGGAATACCATTCATTCTGAACACGGACCATCAAGCATTGTTCTATCTCCATAATATGAGATTAGTCAATGACAGGCTTGCTCGAACAGTTGAAGATCTTGCTGAGTTTGATTTTGAGCTTCGTTATGTTCCAGGCAAAGACAATCAAGCTGCAGATGCGTTATCCAGACACTTCCAGGTTGAGCATGAAGAGGGCACCCCAGCAATTTCGGCAGAACTCCCCAAGGGCTTACTTGTAAGATTTAAGCCGGAGGGGGGAGGTGATTCCTTGATCGAGTGTTTGTGGTATGTTCTTGTTCATGACTTAGATCGTGAAGTTCCAGAGAGTCCAGTATTTCTTCGAAAGCAGTTGGTGGAAGAGCTGCTAAGTCATCCTACAACGTACGGAATCAAGTTGAATAGCAAGCAGAAGCAACATCTTCGACTTATGACAATTCCAGGGCAGCCAGCATCACCAGAGATCTTGAAAGTTTTCTGTGAGATGTATCAAGTGGATGTTGTATTGCACTTTGGTGCTGAAAACCCTCTAATTTACCACCCTGAAGTCAAGAATCAGCGTGTAACAGAACCCTCAGAACTTCTTGATAGGGTGCATGTCCAGTGTCTAGGTGGTGTTCATTTCAATTTATTGAGTGAATCCAATAAATATGTTCAGTCTTGTCCCGTCTTCTTGACTTGTTTAAATTCTTTGTATGAGAGAGACTTGGATTCAGAACCAATAGGGGCAGGTTGCTCAGTTTGGAGATCGAGAATGGCCCAGTAGAATGTGAAGTCAATTTTCCCACCCTTGAGGTGGATATTGCTTGTCCACATTCAGGTGCCTTTAGAGCAGTTGTCCCACTTGCTTGTCAAGACGAAACCTACTGTGCTTTATTGGATTCTGGAGCTGAGATCTCCCTCATATCTCGAGTAGCCTGGCGTGAAATTTTAGGAAATTCGAGGGATTATTCACAAGATATTCTGGTTAACATTCAAGGTGTGGCTGAAAAGCAGGTGGTAGTTTATAACTATGTACAACTTACTGTGTCACTTGGCTCTAACGTAACTATTAATGATCACCCATTTGCTCTTGTTGAAGATCAAGCTATTCCTTGTTGTTTTCTCCTGGGTGCGAATTTCTTGTCTGCCGCCGGGATTGACCTGGATTTGTCCACTGACAGGGTCATGAAGGAGGGTGAGATTCTCGCTACTTTTCTGGCAGAGTTGGAGGAACCCTCCAGTCATCAAGAACCGCTGGTAGTTGGAAATTTGCGTCCATGTTCATTTCTAGATGAAGTTAACCTTGAGGTTCTTCAAAAAAGTGATCGGGTGTTGAGACAACTTAAGTCCTATCTAGATAAGGGTGGTTTTGGGTATTGTCCTAAAGCTCTAGTGAGATATCGTCGTTATCTTAAAGATATCTACTTTGAGAATGGTCTTCTAGTTAAGTACGAGGAACCAGAAAGGTTTCCCCAAGTTCTAGTACCTTTTAATTTCCTGATTGAGCTGGCCATTACTATCCATCTAGAATGGCACACATAGGCCGAAACAAGGTCTTAGATGTTTTGTCTGGGGAAGTGTTTCATCCTCAGTTATATCAAGTTGTGCAAGAGGTGGTCACATCTTGTTCCCAGTGCCAGCTCAATAAGGTTTCCAGCCAGATCAGGGCTCCACCTACCCTGAAGATCGTGACCCAGGCACCATTTGAGTGGTGGCTGTGGATCTAGTATTGTTCCCCAGGACACCTCGGGGAATCTAGGATGTTTAATGGTGGTGGACCACTACTCCAAGTGGGTAGTGGCTGTTCCATTTTCCAACAAGACTTCCAGTACCATTGCCCGTCTTTTGAGTTTCGAGTGTTGCCCACTCTTTTGCGCCGGCCTTGTCGGTTGTTAACTGATAATGGTCCAGAATTTAAGGGTCAGGAGTTCGAGCAGATGTTATCTCGATACGGGATCACTCACGTTTGCACGACCCCAAACCATCCAGAGAGCAATGGTGCAGTCGAGAGGGTCAACCGTACCATTGGTGAGCTTCTACGGAATCTTGTTCAAGATTCTAGCTCGTGGGATTTGAATCTCCCAATGGCCATTATGACCTACAATGGTACGATTCATTCCGAGTTGACTATGTCTCCAGCCCAGTTCTTGTTATCATCCGCTCATCCAGATCCTATTCCAGTTTCTATTCCCACTCCAGTTCAAGAACAGTGGTATCCAGGACATCCTGGTTTTTGTCCCTTTACCAAGGGGCAACTTGTCATTCGAAAGGTTGTTCCAAAGGTAATCTAGTTTCTAACAAGTTTCTGCCCAAGTACTGTGGGCCGTTTCAAGTTGATCGAGCGGCAGAGAATGGTGTGACCTATGTCATTTCACCAGCTTATCCAGATCAGCAGCCACACTTATCCATGAGTCGAGTTCATCATTCTCAGTTGAGGAGCTGGAAGGAGGCTCCCAATTTCTTGAAGAATCATCCTAGTTATTCCAGGTTAGTTCAGGTTCCCTGGGCTAGCATGGAGGAGGAGATGTGAGAGTTTTCTAGGGTTTGAAACCCCAAGTGTTCCAGTTTGTCCCCAGGCTTTTCTGTTTGTGGGACAGTTCGTCAGAAGATGAGACTGATCTCTTTGATTCTAGTAGTGATTCGAGCGAGTTTCTAGGATTTCCAGATCAGAATAGGGTTAAATCTAGACCATGGCTTGCTGATCTGAGTGAAAGTTCAAGTTCTTCAGATTCTTCTGAATGCACTTCAAGTTCTTTTGAACTCGACTTTTCTGGATTCCCGGATGAGGTGCCATCCAAAGTGAATCCTCCAGGTATCCTGTCTAGCTCACCCAAACCTCTGACTAGGCCTCATTCTCAACAAAAAAATGTCACTTTGGAAAGGGTCAAGACTACCTTGGTAGTGATTCTGAGAAGGAAGCTTGTTCCCCAGTGGAGGAAATCAAGGATCTGTCCCCTATTCCTCATAGTGCTCCTTCAAGTGCTGTCTGTTAAGGTGTGATAGATCCTGAGGAATTTCCTGGGAGTCTAGATCCAGAAGGTGATGGTTCAATAGGTCCAAGACAGAGTTTTCCATGTCCCAAATGAACCTTAACCCACTAGTGATCTCCAGAACTTTCTTCCTTGGTGGAAGCTCTGGAGAACACTTTAGAAAATGTGCAGGATGATGAGGAGCAGATTTACCAGCTGTTAGGCCAGCAATTAGTTTCTCAAGAGTGGCAATTTAGCCCGGTAACTGGTTCAAGGACTCCCAATAGATTAAGTTATCCTCAGTCAAAAATATCTGTTCAGAAACTAGGGCTTTATTACAAGCTAACAGTAAACTAGCTCATGAATGACTCCAGTCTGTTGGGAGGGGGTTGGGAGTAATTCGAGAGTTGGCTGGTGATTCTCCTCCATAACTCATTCCAGAAGTCCTGAAGGAGCTACCATTAGTACCCTCTAGGCCTCTGGAATATGTTCATGATTAATTTAATTAACAAAAGTGATTTTTTTGACCTTGTCTAATTATGTATATATGTATATAGGATTATGTATTGTATTTAAGTTGATGGTACTATGATTATATTTTCGATGTTAAAAATAAGTATTTCTAGGTTTAATGTAAGTGTATCTAGTTTTTGTAACGGCTTTACGGAGCCTTGGTTAAGATATATATGAAAATAGGTATATCTTGCTGTACCGTAATGTATAGGTAGGGCCTAGCTAGTAAAGCCATGGAGGAAGCTAGTGTAAATTTTTTTTTGAACAAAGTGACTGCACATAGTGATACTGAATACCATACCTTGAGCTTGGTTAAGTGCGGTAATTTTTGGTTTGCATGCCTCTGCCTGACTCATGCACATGCCCTCACTTGTCACCCACTTTGTACTTGCTTTGAGTGTCATGCATACAGCTTCCGGTGTGTCCCTGTCCTTACCTGCCTCCAGTCACCCCCAATCACCCCAAATCACGCTTTCCGACTTCATGGGAGGTGTTTTCAGGGAGGGAGCCATTATTGGCTCTTCCACTCTTCAAGAATCAGCTTGAGGGGGGGTCTTCCAGGCCTTGCTCCAGTATGCACCACCATTCTTGTCTATAGGAGGGTTCTGGAGGACTGCTCATCAAGAGGGGCATGGCCAGCCCACGCAGTTACCTCTAGCCTGGAGCAAGCGGACCCCACCTTTGGTAGGGATGTCTACCAATCAGGAGGTATGGATGGGTGGACCAGGGCCAAGGTACATTGATAGTGATGGGCTAGTGAGGATATTAATCAAGGACATTAATTGTGCAGGTGGCTTCAGTTTCAAGCAAGGAGGATTGTGATTAGCCTCTTAAGGAAGAAATTGTATCCAGTTATATTGTAACTAGGTGGGTTTTGAAGGTGATAGAACCTTATTATCATTGATTCATGTATGTATATATAATTGTCTAGTGTTTAGTAGCCATGGAGAAAGGAAAACTTGGAGCTTGGTGTCAGGATGGGGAGGTGGCAATTCCCTGAAAGAATGGATGTGGGAGAGGGCTTCGCTGCACTCACTGTTTGAGTGGTGGTACTCACCGCTCGAGGGGGAGTGTAGTGGGGTTCTCTTGAATAACATCTTTTCTCTTTTTTCAGGATGCAACCCCCATATGGGCGGAGTTAGTCTTGATTAATGCCTGACTAGCTCAGTAGTCTGGTTTAGTTCCATTCTGTCAGAAAACTTTGCCTTAAATATTCAATTCATAGTTGGCTTCCGCTTGTGGAAGTTCTAGCCTGCCAACCAAATTTAAGAATAAGAAAAGTTCAAGAAAAAAAACAGAGTGCCTTGTGATAATGGACATTGCCTGTGCATAACGGTGTGCAGGTTAAGGTATTTCTAGCTTCAGGTTTAGTTTCTCCATGGCTTCACTATAATAGATAGGTATGATTGGATTGACCTCAATTCTAGCTTAAGGATGTTAGGTCCAGGGAGGTCAATCGTGTTTTCTAATTGTACCATTCTGGTATAGGTTAAGTTTTTTTTCTGTTAATGAAGTTCCGTTTTTGTTGTCCAGTATTTTTTGTCATTGTAATTGTAAATTCAAGTTGGATTTCCATTTCTTGATCTTAAGCCATGTTTAGTCTCAAGCTCATAACCCATTCTAGTTCTTGTAAATAATTCAAGTTGGATTTCCATTTCTTGATCTTAAGCCATGTTTAGACTCAAGCTCATAACCCATTCCAGTTCTTGTAAATAATTCAAGTTGATTGCTAATAAACCCTTAGAATTCTACCAACTAGTTTTTTTCAGCCTTTGTCCTTATAGACTGGGGTTGTCACTTTCAAGGACTTACAATTCAGAGGGTAATATCTGCTTTTCTCGTCCAGTCACATTTAGTTTACTTCACAGCCAGTTTGCTAAAATCTTGCTTGCTTGTTGTGTAGGCCCATATTCAGTTGAAGTCCTCAAGTATTGCTGGGTGCACATTGCACACACCTTTCCTGAAGCCAGGGCTTTCCAGGTTTTCAAGTGGACCCGACTCAGACACAGTGTTAATCTTTGGAATAGCTAGCGGGTCGAGTCCATTTCTTGGTTCAGCCGTGTGGGAGTCTCGTTTGCCCCTCAGTGACAGTCAGTGGAGGTGAGAAAAACTTCACCGCCCGGGACCTTCTCGTTTCCCATCATCAAGAAGTAGCCAAGTTACGGTAGTCTAGTTAAGTTCATTCGCTTTCCCCGCAACAATGGAACAAAAGAAAGCGCTAGAAACCAAGAACATGATGGGAATCCAGGGTGAATGGATGGATGCAGATATGGAGTTCTTGATTGTGTCAAAGCGGGCAAAAAGGAAGAAAAAGATGAGAAGAAAGGGAATGAAAGGTGAGAAAGCCAGGCAGATAGGTGAAGTACATGAGCTGAAGGATTCCCAGTTGGACTCTGGAACAGCCGCAGGTGAGGCAGAGTTAGAATGGGATGTTCGGGACTTTGGTGGTTCATGGTGCCAGCCTGGTCCATCCGGGGAATTCTCGTTTGAGGGTTTTGGGGACCCAGACCTTGAGGGCCTTTCTTTTCTGGGATTTTCCGAGGGTGGAGGAGAAGAGAAGGGAAATCTTCTTCACTCAGAAGTGGAAAGACTGTGTCAGGGAGGGGCATTAAGAATGCGGGATTTACAATTCTTGAGAGAGAGTGAAAGGGAAAATGTATGTGAGAGAGAAAGGAGTGTAACTGAGCAAAGTATTGTGACCTTAATGGAAAGTGTGAGGGATGAATGGGGAGTAGATAGAGGTGAAGGAAGTATAAATGAAAGAATGAGGAAGAGAATGAATGTGATTGATTTTTGTGAGGAAGTGAGAATGTTATTGCTTGAAATAGAAGAAAACGTGTTGAATAAAAGCTTAGATGTAGAATTAACAAGTAGTATTAGAGAAGATATTAGAAGTAGATGGGTTAGAATGATAGAGAAAGTGCAACAGTGTTTAGGGAGTGGTGATGGTAATGTAGTATAAAGTATTGGTGTAGTGTTCTGTAGGAAAAAAAAATAGTAGTATTGTATGATGTGTGAAAGAGCAGGTGGTAGCCTATATTTTGAGGCCAGAAGCAGGGCTGTGCTTGAATGAGGAAGGTGTCTGGGTGAGTTCCCCAGACCTGCTGCTCCCTGGCTCTGGTGATTTGCTGCCTTGCAGGTTTCAACCTCATTCCTGGTATTGTAAATAACTATTGTAAATAACTATTGTAAATAAATATTAAAAAATGAAATTGTAGATATATTTTTTAGTATAACGTAAATTATTAAAGAGAAAGTAATTGTAGCCAGCTGTTAGTCCTAAATATTGAATGTTTGAATGTTTACTGTATTTGTTAAATATAAAGATTATTAAATAACTGAATTATAATTTAAATAAATAAATGAATGATTTATAAAGTAAATTTGTAAATATCTGTTATTCTTATGCTAGCCATGTATGTAATTAATTAATAATTTAAATGATTTAAAATTGAAAACAATTATTTTTTATAAAAAAAAAAAAAAAAAAAAAAAAAAAAATGAAAAATTGAAAAAATTACTTTTTGTGGAAAAAAAGTGAAAAAAAAGGGGGTTTCTATGTAAATAATTTGTTAATAAATATTTTTGTATAAAGATTGTAAGGAAAGGAAGAGAGAACCATATTAGGATAATGTAGTAGGTGTGTAGGCTGTATGGCAAGACAGGTGGAAAGGAGCTTAGGGGGGGAGATGTGGAGGGTGAACCCTTTCCCCTTTTAGTTCTCAGCCCTTTCCCCCTGGCCTTGATTATTATTATTTATATACTTATTAAATTTCTTTGATTTTTTAATTAAATACTTGTTATAGATGGGATTTTAATGGTTCTCTCTTTCTTTCCAGCAAAAAAAAAAAATAAAATAATAAGTATGTTATATGTTAATATGTAAATGTTAATAACAAACAAATGAAAGAAATGAATAACCAATAAGTCTTAAATACATATAAATAGTAAAGAATTAATAATTATTAAATAAGTAAACAAACATTTTAAACAATAAATAGTAAGAAGATAATAAATAAAGAATAAGTATGTTATATGTTAATGTTAATATTTTAACGAACGAAAAGAATAAACAATAAGTTATATATAAAGAAATGGTAAACTTGTAAACAAGGAATGAGGAATAAAACAGTTTTATTAAATTAGTATGAGAAAAAGAGTGAGTTGGACGGTCACTTGTTAAACCCTGTTAGTAAACGGATAATAAAGTACTTGTTTAATGTTAACATTTTAGCAAACAAAAAAAAAAGAAAAAAGAAGAATAAACAAATTTAGTAAAAGAGACGCTTCTGAGGTTTAAAAGTGTCGGCGTGTGTTTCAAAACTCGAGTTTTGAGAAGTGGGGGAACCAATTGGCACATGTGTGGAAATGTAAAAAAAAAAAAAAAAAAAAAAATAGTTTAAGTGTGTAATTTGACAAGAGAAAATAAAGAACATAACAGAGGAAACTAAATTCAGGCTGGATTTGTCTGAGAGGCTGAAGACCGTTATTGGACCAAGGGAACTTTAAGTTCTGTTAGGAAGGGGATGCCGGTGATATTGAAACACTAACAGAAAGAAGCTATTCTGGCAAGACCTGTGAAACAAGTGAGAAACTGTTGGTGACACGAGCCAGCAGTCATGGAATCGGAGGTCTGGGCGGCGAGCCTGGATCCAACAACCCTTCAAGGTAAGCAGCCTGGTTTCGTGGAGGTCTTAAACAAAAGAAAAATTCTTATTCGTGGTGCGGCCTTTAGGTTAATCCGATCCCACCACACCATAATCCTATTTACATCATCTTGGATCCTATTTCTATCTTCCTCGTTAACAACCTTACCGCCTATTTTAGTATCATCCGCGAATTTTGACACGTTACTAGTCAATCCTACATCTATGTCATTAATGTAAATTACGAACAGCAATGGGCCTAACACTGAACCCTGTGGGACACCGCTACCTACATCTAACCACCCGGATTCACTACGACCCTCTGCCTCCTAGCACGAAGCCATTCTTCTAACCAGTTAGCTACCTGACCGTGTATACCGTGTGCTTTAACCTTCACAATTAGTCTCCTATGTGGAACTGTATCGAACGCCTTTTTAAAATCTAAATAAATAACATCAGCTGCTCTATGCCTATCATATTCAGGCACTATTTCATTATAAAATTCTAACAAATTAGTTAAACAAGACCTATGACGTTGAAACCATGTGACTACTACTAATCAAATCTCTACTTTCTAAGTGATCGATAATACGATCCCTAACTACGGATTCCAAAAGTTTACTGACAAGTGACATTAAGCTAATGGGCCTATAATTGCTAGCTACTGCGCGGTCGCCTTTTTTAAAAATAGGCGTGATGTTAGCTAATTTGAAGTCTTCAGGAATAATCCCCGTTTCAAGTGACTGATTAAAAATCTTTGTTAAGGGGCCTATGATAACTTCTTTCAAATCTTTCAAATGTCTGGGATAAAAAGCGTCAGGGCCTGGAGCCTTGCTAACTTTTAGCCTATCGATATAATGCGCAATCTCAGCCTCGTAAACAGTTATTTCATCCAAAATAGTCTCGCTACTAAATGGAACAATATAGTCCACGTCGGGGACATTATTTACGTCTTCTACGGTAAAAACTGTCACAAAAAAGTTATTGAAAATACCCACCATCGCCTGAGTGTCAGAAGCCAAAGCGCCATTAACATCCACTAGAGGGCCTATGTTATCTTTTACCGGCTTACGATTATTTACATATTCAAAAAACTTTTTTGGATTATGTTTACTATCCGCAGCTATAAGTATCTCTAAATTATGCTTGGCATTCCTAACTGATCTTTTAACCTGATGTCTAAGCTCGATGATCTACAGATCTACAGAAGCTAAGGCTAACAAAGACCCTAAGATCCACTCTAAGGTTAGCCCGAGAGAAAGGAAAGAGTAGGGGGTGAAGAGAAGAGAATAAGGGGTTAAGTAAGGAGCAACACCTATCACTCGTGGGTTAACATTCATTCAGAAAAAGAGGAAAAAAGTCTCACCATCATCATCCGCCGGCCACTGCCGACAAGTGAGAAAAAGTCGGAGAAAATAGGAGGGGTGAAAGATGAAAAGAAGTAAAATAAGAACGCTTACAAACCATGCAGAGAGTCTTTAACTCACTGTCATACCATGCAAACTACAAACATGCAAGGAAAGAGTTAGAGACATGCAAAGTAAGGAGATAAGAAAAAAAAAAGTAGGTAAAGTTAAACAAAAAGTGGGTTAGTTTACGCTACAAGCTACATCTACGTTCGTGTTAGTCTAATTTTTTTTTTTTTTTTTTTTAATAATAATTTTATTGCTGGCATGTCACAAGCTGGCATTCATTGTCAACAGACTCCTCCTCGAGCACCACCACCAGAGCTCCTTTTGCTAACTTTGTTTTTTTTAAATTAAACAACGTTAATACTTTTAAAATGTCTGTCAAGACGGTTCTTAAGCATATTAATGCTGGTAGAATGAACGACTGACGCGGGAAGATTATTCCATTTATCAATTACTTTAAACGTAAAGAAGTTTTTAGCGATGTTAGTAATGAAACGTCTGCCACGCAACTTAAATCTGTTATTGCGAGTATTACTATTATCGAAAGTGAACAATGTCAAAATTTACGTTATCGATGTTATTAACAATTTTGAAGTGGATGTATCAGAAGTCCCAGTATTATTAAAGGGAAACAAAAGCAAGCACTATTTAAGGCAGAAATTGATAAATTCTTGGTTCTTCCTCTTATTTCACAGACTTCAGATTCATACCAGTGGTGGTGAAACAACTGTTGCCAGTTTGAGAAACTGAAACCATTGGTTATTAACCCGTTGATAGCTAGTTACACATTTTCTATCACTCGCGGATCCAAGATGGAGAGAGAGGGGATACTTTTATATTTTTTCAGATATAATTTTATAATTTTGGTCATTTTAGTGGATAAATACAGTAGACTCACAACTTACGCAGATTTTTCTTATGTGGTTTCAACTATACACTGGTTATAATTTTACAATTTCCAATTTCAGAAAATATAAATCCAAATTTCAAAAAAATAAAAAAAATATAAAATAAAAATATAAAAATTTTTAATTTTAATAATACTATAATAAATATATACAGTAATTAAAAATATAAAAAATAGGTGGCGCCACCCCATCATCCCACTTCTGTCTGTCTCAGTTCCCACACGTGTATCGTCAGAGTAACAGATGCCTCGTGTGTTTCAATTTAGTGCACTTAAACCTCTCTCATACTCATTCACAATGCCCAAACACAAGCCAACCTCTGCCTCTGGTCCTCCAGCGAAGAAACAACGCTCTGTGATGACCCTGGAAGAAAAAGTAGCCATGTTAGACTTATTAAAAGGCAGCATGTCAACTGCTGCTGTGGCACGGAGGTACAGGCGAAACAAATCAAGTGTGAGTGAGATCCATCAAGATTCAAGAGAGGGAAATTCGTGAAACCGTGTCTACAAGTGCCTCATTTACTGCTGCTTAGGTGACTAGCCAGGTTAGAAACATAACTCTAGTGAAGGTGGAGAAGGCATTAAATATCTGGGTGGAGGATATGAACCAGAAACGTGTCCCCATCGATGGCAACACGCTCAGGGAGAAGGCACTGAGTCTTTATGCACAGTTTAAATCTGAAGTTCCTGAGGGTGAAGCATCCACCAGCTCTGAGAAGAATTTTAAAGCCAGTGCAGGTTGGCTCAACAGTTTCAGGAAGCGTTTCAACTTGAAAAATATTAAAATCACTGGCGAATCGGCATCGGCGGAAAAGGCAGCTGCATGTGTGTTCCCAGAAGAATTCAGGAAATTGGTTGAGGAAAATGGATATCTTCCAGAGCATGTCTTCAATGCTGATGAAACAGGTTTGTTTTGGAAGAAAATGCCAACCAGAACCTACATTTCCAAGTCTGAGAAGCAGGCCCCCGGGTTCAAGGCTGAGAAGGTCCGCATCACCCTCCTGCTGTGTGGCAACACAGCAGGGCATATGATAAAGCCAGGCTTGATTTATAGGTTTGCCAACCCTCATGCTCTGAAGGAAAAAAATAAGAATCTCCTCCCCATCTTCTGGCAGTCAAACAAGAAAGCCTGGGTGACAGCAATGGTTTTCCTTGAGTGCCGAGTGGTTCCACAAATGTTTTATCCATGAGGTAAAGAGCTACCTAGAGAAGCTGGGCCTGCCTTTCAAGGTGTTGCTGGTCATTGACAACAAACCAGGCCACTCAGATGCCATAAAATTCGCACACGATGACGTCGAGGTAGTATTCCTTCCACCCAACTCCACCTCCATCCTCCAGCCTCTTGACCAGGGCGTGATTCGGTGCTTTAAGGCAGCATACACACATCTCACCTTCATCTGCATTCGCAATGCCATGGAGGATGGCACTAATAAGTGTGTTATGGCATGCTGGAAGGAATTCAACATTGCCAATTGCATCACTTTTGTGAAGGAGGCCATGGATGCACTGAAACCAGAGTCAGTTAATTCTTGTTGGTGGGCACTGTGGACTGTGAAGTGACTGTGTGCGTGACTTCAAAGGATTCCCTACGATCGACTCTGAAGTAAAGGACATCGTGAAGGTGGCCAGGGCTGTAGGCGGTGATGGGTTTGAAGACATGGTCGAGCAGGAAATTGAGGAGTTCATTGAAGGGCACAGGGAAACTGACTGATGCCGAGTTGGAGGAAATAGTGAGAGCGGACAAAGAAGACAGCAGCAGCAGTGGCGACAATGATGAAGAACAAGAAGAGTCAGCATGTTGGGATATACGCAAGTTTAGTGAATTGTTTCAGGTGGCCGAGCACTTAAAAAACTTTGTCTCTGAGTATGACCCCTCTATGGAGCGCAGCATCAACTTCTCACGAGGTCTTACAAGCCTTATGGCTCAATATAATATGTTCCAGCAGCTAAGAAACAAAAACAACAGCTTCCCATCAACATGTTCTTGAAGAAAACCTCAATCATCATCATCATCAGTAGATCAGCCAACACCCTCAACTTCTCGCAGTGACCTTGAACTTGAGCTTGAGCAGTGCCCCCTGCATCGTTATCTGAGCTTGACAATCTCCCCACAGTGATGTGGGAAGGGGATGAATAAGCTCAAAACAACACCCAGAAACACCCATCTCCGTAAGCTCATCATTCATAATTGTACATGTATGTTATAGTGATATGTACGTATAACAGAGTTAAAATATATAGTGATTTAAGGGTGATTTAGGGGATTTTTTTTTGGTTTCTGACTTTACGTGGTTTTTGGCTTTACACCGGGTCCCAGGAACATAACCCCCACGTAAGTTGCAAGTTTACTGTATTACATATATATTCAGTTGAGGATTTTGCTCAAAAAATGCTTTCCTTATTATTTACACACTGGCCAATATAATTTGTCAGCATCAAAACAAAATTTCCTAAGTCATGTTTTGATGTTTTGAGTTTTTGTTGCTAATGCCATGTAAAAAAAAAATTGCACATCTTTTGGTACAAATTTCGTCCTTGTAGGATGAACTATAAGAGTGATATTTGCAAAAATTCATATTTTCCTAAGTCATAAGTAATTTAATTTAGAACCCTTTTTCATTTTTATCAAAACCACAAAAAATGACTTAGGAAAATATGATATGACTGACGATTATGCAATTACATCACCACCAATAAATAACATTAAACACTCAATTACTTTTTCATGATCAAACACAATATTTGGATTTACACCAGAGTAAGAGCGCTGTAATGGAGGCTTCTCCAATGGCCTTTTGTCTTCAAATAAATTTGGAACACAAGTCCAGTTTTTCTCTAATTGAATAGGCTCATTTTCCCATTCACTCTCAACACTGGTGTCACTAAAACCACTAAGCCAATCATTATCCTCTTCCTCAGTAAGAATGTAATCAGAATCAGTGTCACGAACATCTATTTCACTCATTATGAATGTTTATAAGTATAAAAAGCAATTATGACAAACACAGGTCAACCACGCTGTAAACACTGCTCAAGGGCATAAATGACGCAATGTTCATAATGTTAGCCCCACCCACAAATTATACTCATTTGTGATTGGTTGAAAGATATGAGTCAATAAACTCCTCCTACGACTCAGAAATCCCTCAGTAATATTCTCCTAAGAATATTTAAGCGGTAGAAAAATTAAATGCATATGGATAACGCACGTTACCCATGGGATATTGGCATGTGCATCTCATGGATAACGCACATTTTCCATCAGGGCCAGTGTGTTAAGTATTTGAGTGCTCCTCCAAGCTCTGTTAGCTCCGAACGCAAATCTATACTAAAAATAGAAATAAGTTGGCTCCCAAAAATGCAGAAAAGTTATTATTCATAATGAGAAATATGATTTTGATGAAAAAATAAACTAAGTATTACATATAGTACAATTACTATAGTACTCTGTCATTCAGCAGCTCTCTCTCTCTCTCTCTCTCTCTCTCTCTCTCTCTCTCTCTCTCTCTCTCTCTCTCTCTCTCTCTCTCTCTCTCTCTCTCTCTCTCTCTCCGAGAACACTGAAGCGTATGTCCGCCTGTGTAGGGAAGTGAAGGCGAAGGTTAGGCTAGCGAAACATAACGAGAACTACGGGTGGCAAGCCTCTGCAAGGGGAGCCCTAAGGAGTTCTTCAGTTATGTTAATAGTAGAGAGCCCATTAGAAGCATGATAGGTCATTAAAGGACCGAAGCGGCGTTCTGCGGAACTCCGACGCAGACATCGCCAATGTGCTTAATGAGTACTTTGCGGGAGTGTTCACCAGGGAGGACACCCACATCATCCCCGAGCCAGGCGTGAGGCACGAAGGTGCTGGCCTGGATAGTGTTTGATGTACCGCGACAGTCGTTGCCGATAGAATAGACAAACTGAGCGCGTTTAAGGCTCCTGGGCCAGCCCAGTTTCTCCCAGAGTGTTGCGGGAGGTGTGCGACCAGGTGGCTCCCCACCTGGCTACAGTCTTCAACAAATCATTGGAGATGGGCCAGGTGCCTGGTGACTGGAGGGAAGCCAACGTGACCCCTATCTTTAAGAAAGGGGATCACGAAAGTCCAGGGAACTATCGTCCCATTAGTCTCACTTCAGTTGTAGGTAAATTATTAGAGGGGATAATAGCGGATAGGATCATTGACCATTTGGATTCCTACAAGCTGCATGTGGACTCCCAACATGGGTTTAGACGGCATAGGTCGTGTCTCACCAACTTGCTCGCGTTTTTCCACGTTATGTTGGGTGAGTATGATAAGAGTAGGGCGATTGATATACTTTATCTCGACTTTCAGAAAGCCTTTGATAAGGTACCTCACCGCCGGCTAATGGCGAAAGTGCGCGCGCTGGGTATCGGCGGGGAAATAGGTAGGTGGGTAGAAAACTGGCTGAAGAATAGGCAGCAGAGGGTTGTAATTAAAGGGGCTAGTTCGGGTTGGGCCTCGGTCACTAGTGGGGTTCCTCAGGGTTCCGTTTTGGGGCCGCTGTTGTTTATCATTTACATAAATGATATCGACGGTGGCATCGTCAGTCGGATCGCCAAATTCGCTGATGACACCAAGCTTGGGGCCAATGTTGGGACGCCCGAAGCGATCGAGGAACTGCGTGCGGACCTAGGTAGGATAGGAGAGTGGTCCGAAAAATGGCAAATGCCGTTTAACTTGGGTAAATGCAAAGTGATGCACATTGGCTACGCCAATCCCAAGTCGGACTACTCGATGTTGGGGAGTCATATCGAGGTGACTGATTTAGAAAAGGACTTGGGTGTGGTAATTAGCAGCGACCTTAAGTTTACGAAACAGTGCGTAGAGGTGGAAAAGAAAGCCCAGAAACTATTGGGTTATATCAGGAGGCAATTTCAGTTTCGGAACAAGGAGATTGTGCTCTCTCTGTACAATTCCCTTGTTCGGCCTCACCTGGAATATGCTGTGCAGTTCTGGTCGCCCACCCTCAGGAAAGATATTGAGAGGCTGGAGCGAGTGCAGGCGAGGGCCACAAAGTTAATCCCTTCTGTTAGGCATATGGGCTACAATCGACGGTTACGCGCCCTGAACTTGTTTTCGCTTGAAACTCAGAGGCTGCACGGTCAACTGATCGAGGTTTTCAAGTTCTTACGTGGGTTCAACGATGTTGATTTTAGAAGCATGTTTAGTTTAAATGATAACCCAACTCGCAACAATGGTTGGAAGTTGGATTTGAAACGGTTTAGGACTAATGTGTGTGGGAATTACTTTACTTATAAGATCTGTGACACGTGGAACAGGTTACCTCCAGAAGTTGTGAACAGTTCCTCTGTGGATCAGTTCAAGAAAAGGGTAGACAAAATCTTGCACACTATTTGAGTGTGTAAAGACATTTAGGACCTCAGTCTACGGAAATTTCTTTTCCTATAAAATAGTTAATATCTGGAACCAACTTCCCTCAGAGGTTGTTTCCAGTCAAAGTACTGAATACTCTCATAGTTCAAGACTAAAACATAAGAAAACTCTGCAGGAGATCGCTTGCACAGTGTCTCTGTGAGCAAGCTAAATATAGAGCTATTTATATATTCTCCACTTTCCTGTAAAATTTCCTTGGCTACTTTTCCAGGGTCAAGGTATTTTCTTCAACCTTTTTCCGTACCTGCCTCTGGCAGGGAGGGAGCGGAGGGTGGGGAGAGAGCCTTCTACTTTTCTATCTAGTTTTCTACTACTGCTAGGATAGTTGAAAGAAAAATAAACTTTTACAAAATTTTCCCTGGCACCCATTGCCATTGGTACCTCCTCGGTATGGGCCGCAAGGCCTTTTGAGGTACTTCTTTTCCTTGTAACTCCTTGTAACTCACTCTCTCTCTCTCTACTGCTGTCTCATGCGTGGGAAGAGAGGCTTTGGAACCTCTATAAATACCACCATTTAACTTCATTGTAGGTAAATAATTAGAGGGGATAATAGCGAGTAGGATTGTTGACCATTTGGATTCCTACAAGCTACTTGGGGACCCCAACATGGGTTTAGACAGCATAGGTCGTGTCTCACCATCATGCTCAAGTTTTTCTACGTCATGTTGAGTGAGTATGATAAGAGTAGGGCGATTGATTAGAAGGCCTTTGATAAGGTACCTCACCGCCGGCTAATGGCCGAAGTGCGCGTGCTGGGTATTGGTGGGGAAGTAGGTAGGTGGATTGAAAACTGGCGAAAAATGCCACAAAGTTAATCCCTTCCGTTAGGCATATGGGCTACAATCGACGCTTACGTGACACGGGTTCAAAGATGTTGATTTTAGAAGCTGTTTAGTTCAAATGATAACACAACTCGCAACAATGGTTAGAAGTTGGATTTGAAACGATTTAGGACTAGTATATGTGGGAATTACTTTGGCAAACTTACTAGTGAATGCGTAGCTACAAAATTGATCCCTTCAATGAGAATGGAAAGCTACCAACGGAGATTGGAGCGCCTGAATCTGTTTAGCTTAGAGACGAGGAGGTTGTGAGGTCAGCTTATTCAAGTCTTCAAGATGCTCAAAGGAATAGACAGGGTAGATTACAGAAACTTATTCTCACTTAATAATAATGGGTTTAAACTGGAACTAAAGACATTTAGGACCTCTATCTGCGGAAATTTCTTTTCCTATAAAATAGTTAATATCTGGAACCAACTTCCCTCAGAGGTTGTTTACAGCCAAAGTGTAAATGTGTTTAAAAATAGGCTAGACAAAGTACTGAACATGTTGATAGTTTAAGATTAAAACATAAGAAAACTCTGCAGGAGTTCGCTTGCACCGTGTCTCTGTGAGCAAGGTAAATATAGAGCTATTTATATATTCTCCACGGTTCCAGGACAACTCATACCCAGGACAACTCATACCCAGGACAACTCATACCCAGGACAACTCATACCCAGGACAACTCATACCCAGGACAACTCATACCCAGGACAACTCATACCCAGGACAACTCATACCCAGGACAACTCATACCCAGGACAACTCATACCCAGGACAACTCATACCCAGGACAACTCATACCCAGGACAACTCATACCCAGGACAACTCATACCCAGGACAACTCATACCCAGGACAACTCATACCCAGGACAACTCATACCCAGGACAACTCATACCCAGGACAACTCATACCCAGGACAACTCATACCCAGGACAACTCATACCTAGGACAACTCATACCTAGGACAACTCATACCTAGGACAACTCATACATAGGACCAGAGAAAAAAATGAAAAATTAATGAAAACATTTATTTTGTAAAATTAAAAATTAAATTTAAACATTTAGAATTCATGCAAGTTATTAATGAAAACATTTTGAAATGAAAACATTTATTTTGTAAAATTAAAAATTAAATTTAAACATTTAAAATTCATGCAAGTTATATACAGTATATATATATATATATATATATATATGATACACACAGACCGTGCATGGAACAAGGAACTCTTCTGGGATAATTAAATCCACTATAGTCTGAATAAGTAATGGTAAATGACAAATACCATAGTTTTCTTTTCATGATGCAAGCCCGACGTGGGCAACGGGTCTCTCGCAAAGAGGTCCCATAGATATAGCTTCCCTCACCAGCTATCTGCAAAGCAGACAGGATCCAGCTTTGGGACATGGATCTAGGGTTTAAAGCAGCCTAGCCCCACTACATTTAGAACCTCAATATAAGTAAAAGACTTGTTGCATTCACGTCGGATTGAATAAATCAAAGAAAAGGGGCAACGAGTCTTTTACTTATATTGAGGTTCTAAATGTAGTGGGGCTAGGCTGCTTTAAACCCTAGATCCATGTCCCAAAGCTGGATCCTGTCTGCTTTGCAGATAGCTGGTGAGGGAAGCTATATCTATGGGACCTCTTTGCGAGAGACCCGTTGCCCACGTCGGGCTTGCATCATGAAAAAGAAAAACTATGGTATTTGTCATTTACCATTACTTATTCGGACTATAGTGGATTTAATTATCCCAGAAGAGTTCCTTGTTCCATGCACAGTTTGTGTGTATCATAAAAAACTCAGGGAACCATTGGGTTCATTGAATGCCCAGTTAGGTCAACTGTACGCCCTTGACGATTGGTTAGGTTTAGTCGTGATATTTTCGTTAAAACTAACGAAAACATCACGACTAAACCTAACCAATCGTCAAGGGCGTACAGTTGACCTAACCGGGCATTCAAATTTTATCTTATGTAAATAATGGTTCTCTATTTATTATATGTTTGCAATAAATAATAAATTTGTTGTTATTGTTTTCTTATCTTATTTTGGTTAATTTGCAGAGTTTAAACTTTCGGGGTGGATATAGATGAAAAGATCAACATTGGGGTGGTAATTGTTGAAGAGAGTATGAGTTGTCCTAGGTATGAGTTGTTCTAGGTATGAGTTGTTCTAGGTATGAGTTGTTCTAGGTATGAGTTGTCCGGGTCTGAGTTGTCCGGGTATGTGTTGTCCTGGTATGAGCTGTCCGGTCACGATTCTCCACTTTCCTGTAAAATTTCCTTGGCTACTTTTCCAGGGTCAAGGTATTTTCTTCAACCTTTTTCCGTACCTGCCTCTGGCAGGGAGGGAGCGGAGGGTGGGGAGAGAGCCTTCTACTTTTCTATCCATTTTTCTACTACTGCTAGGATAGTTGAAAGAAAAATAAATTTTTAATAACAGGAACAGTTCCTCCGTGGATCAGTTCAAGAAAAGGTTAGACCAAATCTTGCACACTATTTGAGTGTGTAGAAAATTTTCCCTGGCACCCGTTGCCATTGGTACCTCCTCGGTATGGGCCGCAAGGCCTTTTGAGGTACTTCTTTTCCTTGTAACTCTCTCTCTCTCTCTATAGTGTTCGGTGTACCGCAACAGTCATTGCCGATAGAATAGACAAACTGAGTGCGTTTAAGGCTCCTGGGCCAGACCAGTTCCTCCCTAGAATGTTGCGGGAGGTGCGTGACTAGGTGGCTCCCCACCTGGCTACAGTCTTCAACAAATCGTTGGAGATGGGCCAGGTGCCTGGTGACTGGAGGGAAGCCAACGTGACCCCTATCTTTACGAAAGGGGATCACGAAAGTCCAGGGAACTATCGTCCCATTAGTCTCACTTCAGTTGTAGGTAAATTATTAGAGATTAGAGGGGATAATAGCGGATAGGATTGTTGATCATTTGGATTCCTACAAGCTGCTTGGGAACTCCCAACATGGGTTTAGACGGCATAGGTCGTGTCTCACCAACTTGCTCGAGTTTTTCCACGTCATTTTGAGTTAGTATGATAAGAGTAGGGTGATTGATATACTTTATATCGACTTTGAGAAAGCCTTTGATAAGGTACCTCACCACCGGCTAATGGCGAAAGTGTGTGCGCTGGGTATTGGTGGGGAAGTAGGTAGATGGATTGAAAACTGGCTGAAGAATAGGCGGCAGAGGGTTGTAATTAACGGGGCTAGTTTGGGTTGGGCCTCAGTCACTAGCGGGGTTCCTCAGGGTTTCGTTTTGGGGCCACTGTTGTTTATCATTTACATAAATGATATCGACGGTGGCATCTTCAGTCGGATCGCCAAATTCGCTGATGACACCAAGCTTGGGGCCAATGTTGGGATGCCCGAAGCGATTGAGCAAGTGCATGCGGACTTACGTAGGATAGGAGTGTGGTCCGAAAAATGGCAAATGCCATTTAACTTGGGTAAATGCAAGGTGATGCACATTGGCTATGCCAATCCCAAGTCGGACTACTAGATGTTGGGGAGTAATATTGAGGCAACTGATATGGAAAAGGACTTGGGTGTGCTAATTAGCAGCGACCTTAAGTTTATGAAACAGTGCAGAGAGGTGGAAAAGAAAGCCCAGAAGTTGTTGGGTTATATGAGGAAGCAATTTCAGTTTCGGAACAAGGAGACTGTCCTCTCTCTCTACAATTCTCTGGTTTGGCCGCACCTGGAGTAGGCTGTGCAGTTCTGGTCACCCACCCTCAGGAAAGATATTGAGAGGCTGGAGCGAGTGCAGGCGAGGGCCACAAAGTTAATCCCTTCTGTTAGGCATATGGGCTACAATTGATGCTTACGCGCGCTGAATTTGTTTTCACTGGAAACTTGGAGGCTGCACAGTCAACTGATCAAGGTTTTCAAGTTCTTACGCAGGTTCAACAATGTTGATTTTAGGAGCATGTTTAGTTTAAATGATAACCCAACTCGCAACAATGGTTGGAAGTTGGATTTGAAATGGTTTAGGACTAGTGTGTGTGGGAATTACCTTACGTATAAGATCAGTTCAAGAAAAGGTTAGACCGAATCTTGCAGACTATTTGAGGGTGTACAAAATTTTCCCTGGCACCCATTGCCATTGGTACCTCCTCAGTACTACTACTCCTTGTGTATCTCTCCCCACCCCCCACCCTTCCTGATATCAGCAAGCCTGTAATTCTCTAACTGACATTTCAATAAATGAACGCTAACACAATGTGTTAAACATTGTAAACATGTTGAATTTACCATCTCCCAGATAAGACATTGGTTGAATGCAATTAACATTTAAATGGTAGTTATCAGCTTAAAAGGAAGCCAATATATTGCACTGTTGCGTGTGTCACACACTTGCAAGATTACTACCAGAGTTTTCTATAATTATGGTTTTACCTAAAGAGTGTTGTTAGAATTGTCAACTGAATGATAGACGAGCAAAAATATCCACTGGCCCATAACATCATTGTTTTCTACTGGGGTTCAGTGAAAGGCAAAGAAAGTGCTGGTGCCTTTTGCAACAACTTATCATTGTGAGGCAGGCTTTTCAGCAATGATGGTCATAAAGAACAAACTGCAAAACTGATGGCACATTGAAGGTGATTTATGCTGTGCCTCAAGCTAAACTGAACACAGAATTCAGGTGTTAGTTCAGCAGAAACATTTGCATCCCTCACCCTAGACTAGTAGTTGGTGGTGACCAGACATGGGGTAATGGTAATAGTAATAGACTATTACAGGAGTTTTCAAGTAATAGCAATAGATCATAATTTTTTGGCCATAATAGTAATAGAAGGCAAAGTAATAGATAATAGTCTATTACTTTTCTATTACAGTGGCAATGGACATTGTGAACAAAGAACTGAAAAATGAACTAAATCTACTCTAAACTAAAATAAACATATGAACTAATATTGTGGCAAATTTTTCCTTTAATGAAGTAAAATTTATCTAGACCTGCAGTCTCTGAAATTGTAATTCGATCTAGTTGAAGCAAATATTTGTTATTTGGCTGCCACTCAGCCTCATCCTAGATCTGTGAGTGCAGAGCCCTCTGCCACTCAGCCTCATCCTGGATCCATGAGTGCAGAGCCCTCTGCTTCTCAGTCTTATCCTGGATCCCTGAATCCACACACTGCTATATCACCAGCTCAATACCATCTCACACAGGGTACTCCCAAGGGCCCTTGGTGAATCAGGATGCTGGGAATGCAGTTGGGGCTCATGATGAGGAGGCATCTTGGACAATGGTGGTAAGGAGGGGCTGGAAGCTAGCAACCACTCCGAGAACTGCAACTACTGCAGTAGCCTATGGTGGTGTGGTCCCTCAAGGGGGTCTGGTCCCACTCATGCACCAGCTAGCGGGAGTCAGCCTGTGGCAAAGGCTGGCAGAGAATGGCAGGGTATCATAGGGGCTGCCAAAACAGATCATATGATGACTGTACCAACAAAGATGCAAGCATTTTTATCTCAAGATGTAAACCTGATCTTACAGCTGAGGAGCTGCAGGCATTTGTGGAAGATAAAGTGAACCTTCAGGTTACATGTAGGAAAATTGACTCCAGATGGACTACGTACAGTTCCTTTCAAGTTACAGCAGTCTGTGATGATCCAGGGATATTTATGGATCCAGCAGTATGTCCAGAACAGGTATATGTATGGCAGTTCTATAAGAAGGAAAGAAAAACACCTGCAGCCCCTCTCACAAGTGCTGGAGAGTGTAATTATGGAGACATCATGCATCATACTGTGGAGGAAAATCCAGCTAGGTCTAATGCTGTAACTGCTGCACCTGGTATAAGTAGAATTCAATGTGTAGAGATGGCTGGCAGAACTCTTATCTGTAGAGGCCTAGGCTTAGGCAATAACAGCAAACACAGGTGGCTCATAATTGATAAGCTGTTAGAGGATGCTGATATTCTCTGTCTGCAGGAAAGAGGACTTAAAGGACTTGAATAGCCTGTTCAATAACTTTCATGGGATTGGGGAGGCCACCAGAGATAAACAAGATGGTCTTCTTGCAGGCCACCCACCTGGTGGGGTAGCTATTCTATGGAGGTTGGGGTATGGGAAATATATTAGTGAATTAAAACTTGGTTTGAATTGGCTAACTGGAATAGAAATTTGTGTAGACAAAAAATTTGTATTTCTGTGTATCTATATGCCTTTTCAGGCAGTTGATAATGATGATGATAATGATGATGATGATTACCTCATTTAATTGGGGCAGGTCAGCAGTATTATTGATGAGTTGGATATGACATGTGTAACTATTATTGATGACTTTAATGCTAATGTGCTTAATGATAATTCTTTGTTTAGCAACCACTTAAAAGCCTTCTGTGAAGATAACTTGACCCTTTCATCCATGTGTAGTCTTCCTGGTGATAGCTTTACTTATGTTAGTGATAGTTGGCACACCACCTCATGATTGGATCACTGTATTTGTATGTTCATTATACACAGTGATTCACTGGCCTACTTAGTCAGTGCTCCAGACAACTATCTCTTAATCTTCTATGGACCACTTGTATAATGTTTGTACCTGTTGAGTCTGAAATAAAGTGTTTGTTTGTTAACACACTATTTAAATGCAATTAGAAGCAGACAAAGATCCTTTTCAAATGAGTGAAGTACCCCACATACAAAAGTAATAGTAATAGATGACCAAGTAATAGATAAAAATTAAAGTAATAGTAATAGAAGGAATCAAAATTAATAGTAATAGAAACCCAGTAATTGACCCCATGTCTGATGGTCACACATTTTGCTTGCTTCCTATGTAATGTTGTAGCCATTCTTTGACCAATATCGTGTGTGTTTAAATTATACATAAGGCACTGTATATATAGAAATATACAGGTATTATGTTTATAAAATTTGAATAAATATTCTCATGCTCAGTAAAATGAAGTTCCCTGTGCTTTTTGCAGGGGGGAGTGGGGTAATTTCCATTTGGTGATTAACCAAAAGGGATAATCACAAAAAAAGCTTGGGAACTACTGTGTAGCAGCTTAATGACCTTTTTCCAAATGGTTTCCATATTCCAACAATTCCACCTGACTTTTAACACATCATGTGACACCACATGACAGTGGGTTAATAGGTATGGTGACAGAATAAGCTCGCACTATTCCTGAATCTTATTGAAGCAACTACTCTACAGAATGGATCATCACCAGAAAATTGCTGAAAGGGGAAGAATCATCAGTATGAAGGCGAGTGGCCTGTCTCCAACAAAAATTGCAAGAGAACTTGGAATTTCTAGGAACACTGTTTATATACTGTATGGTTGAAGCAGTGGCAAGAGGAAGGGAATCTACAAGATCACTGCAGAATGGGGAAACCTCAACTGACAACTGCTGCGGATGATTTGAGGATCTGCATTGTTGCCAAAGCACATCCCTTTACCAATGCTGTTACCATATAAGGGAACAATTGCAGCTTGATGTTTCAGCAATAACAGTAAGGCAATGGCTATATGAAGCTGGGTTACACCATCAGACCCCAGCTATTAAGTTAAATCAGCAACATCAAGAGAATAGACTTCAATTTGTTCAGCAACATGTTGGCAAAGGACTTGACTTTTGGAGCCAAGTGATATTTACCAATGAAAAGACCTTTTCCTCCCCATCCCATAGTCATCTTTGTTGGAGGAGGAATAATGCTCAATACTCTCAACACGCTCAATACTCTTAACACGCTCAACACGCTCAACACGCTCAATACTCTCAACACGCTCAATACTCTCAATACTCTCAACACGCTCAATACTCTCAACACGCTCAATACTCTCAACACGCTCAATACTCTCAACACGCTCAATACTCTCAACACGCTCAATACTCTCAACACGCTCAATACTCTCAACACGCTCAATACTCTCAACACGCTCAATACTCTCAACACGCTCAATACTCAATATGCTTTATGAGGAAGCATGTAGTGGTCATGTCACCTGTAACATTGTAGGGGTTGTGAAGTTTTTCACAAAACCAGACATAAAAGCAATAGGCTTGGACTAGGTTCCCAAGTTTCCTTATTAACACTTTCACATCCACACAAGTGCCTATTTCTTACCTCCTAACCATTTTAGGCCTCAGTAATTGGGGAGCCACAGGCCCCCCCCAGTTACCGGGGAGTCAATTATTCAGTCAATAAAACTATAGAAAAGAAAATTGACAACTCGAAGACTTTTTGAAAGCTGTAAAAATATTTAGTCTGTAATGGTTGCAGCACCAGTATGAAAGTGCATAAAAAGAACTCATTTGGTAAATTTTTGAACTTAGCCGCAGATTAAATTTCAGCTCAAAGCTGAATGCAAAAGCAAATATGTTTTACACTTTTTAAAATTATAATTAAAAGTAGAATTCATTACGCCTTTTTCTAATGCATTAAAATACAAATATCACCCATATATATCAAGAATAATCTTCTCTTTTCGAGCGTGACAAACTGACAGACATTCCTGGGTGTTTATAGTATTAATTTAATTTTACTACAGTATATTGTTTTATAACCATAACTCTACATTTCTTTAATGAAAATTGCATGATATAGATAATGAATTATAAAAACTTATGAGACAAATAAACAAACCAATAAATTTTATGAAATTTATTATAACTGTAAACAAATATTCTAACAATATTCTAATAACTCTTGTTATGAGAAGTTGAATAAAACCTAGAGGAGATGATGGAATTGCTTCTTGCATTCCTGGATAATTGTAATAAAATTATTTAACACTAACACACTAAAAGAATATGACATGCAAAATACAGCTCTGCTAAACCTAAAAATCATATGAGCAACACATCTTCCCCCTTAAATGTCTAAATAAACACCAAGTCTTCACCCCTTTGTTGTCCTACAGTACATAAATACACATCCTAAAATAAAACTCAATCTTGAAATGACAGAAATTGCATCAAAACATGACAACTTTAGATTTTTTTTTACCAAATGACACAAAATGAATCATTGGAACCTTTATGCAAAAGCATTTTTTTACACAACTTGCGTCATTGGAATGCAAAAGTGTTAATGGCCATCAGTCATTTGGTCCCATTTGTATTTGCTGTGGGCCAATCCCTTGTATTTTTATTCTCTGTGTCCCTCCCAGTAATTTAATTTTTCCTGTTCATTCTTTTTAACCAATCCAGCAGTGGATTAGTCAGTGCAAGGGTTTTCAAGTTCTATCTGGTTGTCTGGAGTTTTGTTTGGCAAATATTGTTTAAATCTAAGAATTCTCAAGTTTCTCTCTCTCTCCACAGAAGTCTAGTTAAATATTAAGTGTTATTTAGCTATAAAGTATTTGACAGTAAGTGCTCTGGACATTGCTCCTGGAAGATACAGCATAAATTGCTGTTGGAAAGCCTATTAAGGTATTTATTTGTTAAGGGTATTATGATTCTTTATCAGAGTTATTAAACATTAAAATTGTTCACAGTATCATTAATGATTAAGATAATTGTTAGATAATGATTGGTATTCATTTAAATTATAAATAAGTATGGGCATGTGTAATATATATTTAACCTGCTTAGGATTACACAACAGAGTTTTGATTATGGCTCCAGCTTAGAGTACCTGCCTGAGTACCTTTCAGCTGCATTTAACCTAATCCTGTCATTTTTGTCACTTGTTACAATAATCAGATATAGCTTGTTTAGCATTATTTGTAACTAGTATTTAACTTCAAAGATTTGTTTGTTGCTCATGCTTGGTTTTATATTGTTTACAGGCTGCTTAAATTATGTGGGATTACATTTGTCATGATTGTTAATGTCATTCATACTTACTACTTTCATCATTTTCATTTTATTTTTAAGTCATTTATTTTTATTCTATATTCGATCAATATCAATCTATTTTTACCAGCAATTAATGATGAAGTCATGTTTCCAGTTCTTATTTGTGCGTTGATTGTTATAATTTACTATTATTGTTTAATTGTACCCTGTGCATGTAACTAATAATTTTTTGTTGTCTAGGCAACCAGTGGGAACCAGTTCAAACTAGTGGGAAGTCCACCAACTAATTCAACTAGTCTAGACACATCAAGTTTGGATTGTGGACCCAACCTAGTTAGACCTACGAAGTCCACTGGGGTTGTGTCAGCCACAGTTAGCCACTCCAGGTCTGCCACTGCAATCAGGCTTGTGAACTAGAAAACTATTATCTAGCCATTTACTTAGAAATCTGATCACAGGGTCAAGTTTGAAGTGTAGCTGGGCTGGGAACCAAGTTTCACATACTTTAAACAAACCATTTTCTGTGCTTGTCTCCCACTTACTTTCCATTGTTTTTCTCTACTGAACCTCATTAATAATTATTATTTGTTTTCCAGAGTTTTTCTGTCACTTGTGACATATTGCCAGTGTTAGCATTTTATATTAAAAATTGTATTTATTCCAGCTATAATAAAAGGAATAAAAAATAGGTCAGTTTATTTCAGTTAGGTTTGCCTCAGAATTCTGGTTCCTTTCTTGGACCTTGAGTGATTGGGATTGTTTTCCTGTGGAGATGAAAATCTAACAGAGATTCTTGGAATGTAGCTTACAGTTAATGTGTGGAGTGACCCTCACTAATCTCCTAGAAATAGACAGCTGATGTGAGAAAATCCTGACCCAGAATAAGTTGATTTGTTTAGAATTTATAATTAGCATAAGGATCAGAATTAGACTAAGTAATTGATGGTGAAGTGCAGTTAGCATAGGATCCAGAACCTAGTGTGTGCATGTGTCCATCATCATACTAAGTAGGATGTAAGGAAAACCAATACCCAAGAAGATAATACAGGATAGTGTAGAATATTATCCCCTTACTGGACAATTTATTGTCACAAACCCAGAAACTTAAAAGGGTGCTGGGTGACTTGAAGAGACTGATAATTGGGGACTACAGCCTACTCAGCCACAGCAGCAACATGTTGGGATGGATTCATCTGTATGGTGTAGGAGAGCTCACCAAAATGGAAGGGAGGTTTACTCAAGATGAGAATATAGAAATTTTCAGAGAGGTTATGCTTCCTTCTGTGCATGCATATGCTCTGCCATTTCCTGAGTGAATCATTTTTATCCAAGACAGGTCCCCATTTCACAGCATGGATCATCACACGCTGGTTCTCTGAGCAAAGAAATATCAACCTTCTGGATTGGCCTAGTAAGGGTTGTGATATGAATCCCATCAATAATATATGGGCCAATATTGTAAATGTGTGGGAAGCAGCAGAGGAATGAACAACAGACCAGCTTTTACAACACACATTTAGTGTGTGGAAGGTGCATTGACGTATGAAACCTACAGATACCCATCAATCTGGTAATTTTGTTATTAAAATTTAATATGCATCAAAACATTGTTTTTCATTCATAAACCACCTATATATGTATTTTTATATATCAGGTTCTTGCTCTGTCTTTGTTATAACCAAATAATATCTGAATCTCATTGACATCCCCCTTGTTAATAACTATATATCCCTTTCTTGAATTTATATTTAATTATTCATTTATGTTTCCTTAGTAATATGTAAGTCAGTGATGAATGGAAATAATTATGTTCTAAGGACATTTGGCAATGAGTCAACCAACCAATCAGCACTCACTCATTCCCAGATTTATTCATAAAATGTTTTAACTGTTTGTAGTACACACAACAAATATATGCCAGGTGTCGCTATCTGTTCTCAAGAGTGTCCTACAGATAATGAGTGCAACTGTACAAAGTAATTAGATCCCTAATGTACCCTGTAATCATACATTATAAAATACTACCTGAATTAATGAATCACTATATTAAGTTACTCTTCATTAGTTTTATATGATGTCTATATAGTATGGTTTTAGTTCATCTTAAATATTATGATCTTACCTTCCTCCTCTACATTCAAAGTATGAATAGACAGAGGTGATGCCTGGAGGATACTGCAAATGATGGCCGCACTGAGCAAAGTAAATGCAAGAAAAGCTCAGTATTATGAAAAAGAAAAAATATGTATAACCTATGATACACTTCATATATACGGTAAGCCTACAGTTTGTTCCATGTATCAATAAACACACTTATCTGAAGAAACCAAATTATTTTATAATCTATACTCAGGCTATACAAGCCTGCAGTCCTACTATTTGAGTAAGATATAAAAATTAATCTGGGTTGGAAGGGGTTAGCATAAATGGTTGACAGGGGCAATACTATAACATAGGGGGCTAAATGACTCCTAAAAATCAAATGAATTTAAAATTCCTATCTTTAAAAATGGCTAATACAGTGATCCCCCAACTTGCACGAGGGTTCCATTCCTGAAGAAGCTCATGCAGCATGAAACTGTGCAGGTCAGAACTATGTCCCCATAATATAAATGGGGTTAGGGAGAAAGAAGTTTTAAAAAATATGTATAAAGCAACTTTTACCTGAATAAAAGCTTTTAAACCATTGTACAATAATAATATTACATGTAAAATAATATATGACAAGTATAAATAGTAAAAACTTGTAAAAAAAAAAAAAAAAAAAATTTCAAAAACATCACTATAAAAATAATGTACTAATCCAGAAAAGCATGAGAAAGATGACTTGAGATAAACCAGCCAGTTGTACAAGAGATGCGCAACTGGGCATGTTGCTGCCAGCTACAAATGCTAAAGCATTATACATACTGTGTATGTATCATATGACGAGTCACTTTTGCAAAGCAATACAGCTACAATACAGGAATTTATTGAAATTCTTTCAGAAGCCATTTTCTCCCTCTCATCATCATCACTACATTGCAAAATCTCAGAGTCAACACATGAATATAAAACAATCTTTAAAGTAATGATGTACTTGTACTAAGGGATTCTGCTGAAAACTATTCATTTATTACTCAGGATGCCCCTCAGAGTTTTCACTGGACAAATGATCAAGCAAAACACCACCCATTTGTAGTCTTATCACAAGAAGGATGGGGAATTAAGCCACACTAGTTTATTGCATTGTCAGTGACTGTCTTGAGCACTCAACTTCAGCAGTTCACACTTTTCAGCAATATTTGATAAAAGATATAAAAGCTAGATTCCCCAATGTACAAAAAGTCATTTACTTTTCTGATGGATGTGGTGGACAATATAAGAACAGATTCAATTTCATCAATCTCTATCATCATGAACAGGACTTTGGTGTCAAAGCTGAGTGGAATTTCTTTGCCACAAGTCATGGTAAAAATGCGTGTGATGGTATTGGAGGAACAGTAAAAAGAGGTGTAGCAAAGGGTAGTCTACAACAAACTGATGCTGGTCACATTCTGACACCAAGAGCTTTGTATGATTTTAGTACTAAGCATTTCAAATCACTAACTTTTTTTTTGTTACTAAAGTAACTAAACAGGAGGTTGAATCAAATAAATTACACCTGTCTAATAGGTTTAATGGTGAGATGAATCAAGGGCACAAGAGGCTGCCACACAGAATTGTACCAAAGTCAAGGAACCAGATACAGGCTTATCAAACATCCGATTCAGAAAATCCTACATTGTTTAGAATAAGTAGAGTTGAACAGGGTGAGAGCAGTCTGCTAGTAAACAAAGATACTGAGTATCATATTGGCCAATATGTTGCTCGCAAGTATGATAGTAAAATCTGGCTTGAAATAATCAGACAGTTTAGAAGAATTTGCTGATTACCAAATTAGCTTCTTAATATCTTCAGGAGGCCCTAATAAATATCATTTTCCAAAGAAGGAAAATATTTGCTGGGTAAGACAAAGCAAAATGATTCAACCTATGTCCAATCCAATTATCCTGCATGGTATTAAAATTGCCTACTCTTTCCATCCAAGAGAGATCAAATTAGTGGAGCCATAAGAGTTTTTAGTACAGTATATTATACTCACCCAGTTGATGTTTGTACTTCTAAGTTACTGTCATACAAGTTTAAGTGTGTACAGGGAGTCCTCATTATCTGAGGATAATGGGGACCAAGAAATCATCAATTTAAGTGAATCCACTTAAAGCTGGGACCTAAAACCCATAAGAAATGATGAAAATAAGGTTTAATTGGGACCTTAACACAAAAAATGACACTCAAAATTATGGTTAAACATTTGTAAAATACACTTTTTAAACCCTTTTATGTACCTCACCTTATAAAATATGTTAAACAGCAAATTTTTATTGTCTTACCTTGAAAAGTAGGAGGAGTTGGGCTTGATTGGATGGATGCAAGAGGAGGAGGAGGAGGAGGGTCATCTACTGCCATCTCTTCATTTCCCACTATATGGTAATTGGATGCTGAAAACCAGAAGGACCTGGTTGAGGTTCAGAATCTTTTGTGACTGGCTTGGGATGCACAAAGAATGAATCAAGTGTTGTTTGCTTCCCTTCACATAATTTCGCTGATAAAATTGCATGGTAGCCTGATAGCAAATCTTTCATTCCACATTCAACTTTGGCAGCACCATCATAAAGATCAACAATTTCATCAGCTTTCCCAAAGGCTTCTCATAGGCCTTTAACTGTCAATCCTTTATCTTTGGAAGTTCAGCAATGTCATCATCATCATCATCAGCTCTCACTTCTTCAACTGTTAGCTGATATAACTCTGCTAGCTCCTCATTTGTTAATGGCAATGAATGAGATTCAAGTAATTCTTCGACATCATCATCTTCCACTTCATGGAATCCCGCATCTTTTGCAAACTTTGCAAGTTCAGTGTGCATCTGGTTGACATCAAAGCCTTCAAAGGAGTGAACAGCATCAGGATAAATTTTTCTAGTAATAATTTATCAAACAAGTCGAAAGTTCCTTCCAATTTTGGCCAATAAGCTTAACACAATCAAAAATATTAAAGTCCTTCCAAAAATCTTGCATATTATTTTCATTGGCTGTGTCAGTTTCAGCAATTAATTTCCTAAAATTGAGGCATAAATAATGAGCCTTCAAAACACTGATTACTCCCTGGTCCATGGGTTGCATTACCAAAGTTGTGCATGGTGACAAAAACACTTTTCACATTAGGACAAACTAACAAAGTCAAGGACTACTAGCAGTATGCTTTGAAGTCATGGCTGCAACAATAGCACAGAAAATCAACAAAATCAGAATGAAAACACCAGAAAACTGTGGATGGGTTCAGCACTGGCAATGGTTAGTGAGAGACAAAGTGCGTGGCATTGGGGTTGGGGGTGGAGTGTTGGAGGTAGGGTGAAGTGAGTGAGACAGCGAGTCCAAGGGAAATTTAAACAGTTTTCCATTGCACTTCTGCATTCCACATACCTTATCCATGGGAACCTCACCTCTTAAGTATGGGGAATGTATCCATATGGTTCTACAATTATTTGGCCACATAAATGTGGGGGACTCAGATAATGAGGACCCCCTGTATATATTCTTTCTAGTACAGGGGGTACTCGTTATCCGAGTCCCCACATTTATGCAGCCAAATAATTGTAAAACCATACGGATAAACTCCCCGCACTTAAGAGGTTTCTGTGGGTAATGTATGTGGAATGTGGAAGCACAATGGAAAACCATTTAAATTTCCCTCAGACTTGCTGTCTTGCTCGCTTTTCCCTACCTCCAACACTCCACCACCACCATGCTCCATCCCCAACCCCAATGCCACACTCTCAGTCTCTTGCAAACCATTGCCAGTGCTGAACCCATCCATGGTTTTCTGGTGTTTTTATTCTGATTTTGTTGATTTTTTGCATTATTGTTGCTGTTTAACATACTTTATTAACATATTTTATAAGGCAAGGTACATAAAAGGGTTTAAAAACTATTTTACAAATGTTTTACCATAATTTTGAGTCATTTATTGTGTTGCGGTCCCAATTAAACCTTATTCTCATTATTTCTTATGGGTTTTAGGTGCCCACTAAGTAGATTCGCTTAAATTGGTGATTTCTTGGTCCCTATTATCCTTGGATAATGAGGACCCCCTGTACTTAGTCACAGTTCGCAGGCTTCAGTTGAGAAATTTGCTAATTATAATGTTATGTTATGTTATGTTCAATGAGTTCATTGAACTGTGTGCTGTAGTACTCTGTATACATTTTAGAACAAAAACAAAATGCCATTGCTAATAATTCAATTGTTTCATTCTTGAAACAAATTTACAATTAAATAAATACAGTACTGGTAGTTACATATAAGGCAGCATTCTTTTCAGGAAAAAAATTAAATTAAATGCAGATGCAAATCATCATGAAAATGAAAATACAATTTTTTTCAGTGAAGTTATCACTATTCAAATCTCAAAAAACACAGTTTACACCTAAATACACAGCAATTTCTTAAATGCCACTTATACAGAAAGAGTTTGGGCTATCTGATATGAAAATTCTTAAAAAATCCATTGAGGTGGGGGGTAAAACTCCCCATTAATAATA
>JAJOZX010006900.1:150000-229072 GCA_023014485.1 Bathynomus jamesi | reverse complement strand
ATGCATTTCGTAATTTTCGGCCGAAAAAATCGCTATTTTCATAAAAAAATCCTGAAAAAAGACAATTTTATTGAAAAAAGTAAAAAAAACATGTACAGAGTCAAATAGACACATTTAGATCCCAAGATCATCATAATTTTCACTGTAAGAGCCCTTAGAAGCAAAGGAAGGCCTCATCTGGCGGCTTAGGGCTTTGGCCAGAATGTGTTTGTGCCTTGATTCGAGTCCATAAACAGTATGGGAAGCTTCAGATGTTAGCTTCACGGCCCTTTCAACACTCTGAGAATGTGAAGGCAGATCAGGGAGCTCCAGCTTGGTGCCATTCAGCAATGCTTCTTGAAGCTCCTGGTCAGAAAAGTCTTCTGTGAGAGCAGGTTCACAGATGCCACTTTGAGAAAGGTTGATTAGTTCTGACCAGTGGGTAGCTTCAATGTTGATGGCTGTGATCTTCTTCAGCCTCTTCTTGGCTGGCTTCCCACTTCTGAAAGAATAATAATTAATTTATTTTTTATTCCAGTTTAAGATTTAATCCCCATTAGTCTCAGAATTGCTGATTTAATTTAACTTAAATTAAAAAAAAAAAAACCCGAGTTCTATAAATCCCCATAATCGAATTTTTTTTCAGAAAGAAGGTAAGATTATTTCCATTATCAGAGGAGAGGGGGGGAATTGGGATAAGAAAATGTGAAAAAAAATTCGATTATGGGGATTTATAGAACTCGGGCCTTTTTTTCATTAAATAAATCCCCATAATCAAATTTTTTTTCACATTTTTTAAAATCAATAAATGCTTACCTGATGGACAGAATTTTCTTGAGAGCAGCTTCTCTCACTTCCAAGTCATCAGACTTCATCATGGAGTACAGCACATTCTCGGGCAGCAAGGCAAAAGCATTGTACTTCAGGTTCTTGAAAGCAACACCCTGGATTTCTTCAGACTGCTGCTTGATCCTCTGGATCATGTTGAAGATGTACAGCTGCTGATTGTGGAACTTGCTGTCCCTTTTGATCTCAAACCAACTAACTGCATACACTTCCACAATGAACTTGATGGCCTGGTAAAGCTTATCCTGTAGTTCTGGAGGGTAAGCACCTCTGGTCCACAGACACATCAATCTAATTGCCAAAGTCAACCATCTTGCATGGTTTAATGGTCCAATTTTCCAGGCAGCAAATCTTGGGTTGACTTTGCCCCTGGAAATTCCAAGCACATACTCCAAAAGAAGCCTCTGGTCGCTACTGAGATCATTCAGTGTCTCCTCAGCAAATTCCATGTCATCCAGGGGGCCACTGAGTTTGGTGAATTCCACTTGTGGCAGATCTTGGTAGTCAATTTCACAGAGTTTTCCCAGCGGACCAGTGAAAGCAGTGGGACTTTTGGTACTGCCATCAAGATACTTGAAAACAGCTCTGAAAGGAAGCTCATTCTGATGGAGTGAACAGCCAATGGTGTGCAATTTCCGCTCAATTTTATTTTCCAGAGCTGTTACAAGGCCTCCCTCCCAGCCAGTGTTTGTATTTGTGTTGTCAAGGAGGACAGCTTTTAGGGTATGAATACTGTTAAACTCCTCCAAGACACTAGCAACTTCTTCACCAAGAAGAACTCCAGTCGCACCTTTAATTGGGATGACTCTGTGAGTAAGATATGTTCCACTTTCAGTTCCCGGCTCCTTTGTGAAAGTCAAATGGTGCTCTTGTCCCTTTCCTTTCCTCAGTTTAGTCTCCCCATTTTCATCCTTAACTTCTCTGTACAGCAAAGTGTCCTTGTCAACTTTCCCATCAACCCCAATACAGACTAACTTTTCCAGACCCTCATTGTGCTTTTCATCACTTTTCACTTTCATTCTATCTTTTTCCCTGTCCATTTTCGATTTATCAACTATTATCTGTTTCACATCAAGGCCAGGCTCAAGCAGGTCCATAGCTTGTAAGTCCAGGAGGAAGGCATTAGCAAGACTTGCCCCAAGATTGGAAGAAACATCACCCCTGATCAGTTCCATGGCATATCTGGGGGTTTTCAAAAATCTGTAACCTCCACTTGGGTGCCTCCTTGGCTTGAACTCTTCAGCTTCACCACCAGATGGCAGAAATGAAAATAAAAAATAAATTACTAAAGCGAAAATGGGGGAAAATAGGGGAAAAAGTTGGGAAAACTATGGGTAAAAATCGACGAAAATGGGCGGAAATAAGAATAAATTACTTAAACGAAAATGGGGGAAAAAGTGGGAAAATAGGGGGGAAAAATGGGTAAAAATTCAGGTAAAAAGTCGGCGAAAATGGGCAAAAAAAAAAAAAAATTACTAAAGCGAAAATGGGGGAAAAAAGGGGGGAAATAGGGACAAAAAGTAGGGATACATTTGGGTAAAAATGGGATAAGATATAAGAAAAAATATATTACCTCTCCTGATTCTCCTGAGCTGGATTCAAAAGAAATATCTTGTGAAGGTGTGGAGGCAAAAGTGGCCGAATCCACTTCCTGCTGCTGTTAAATCTGGCTCTGTAATCTTTCTGCTTCAGCTGCAGCCCTCTGGTCTCTCTTCACGGCAGCTTTATCCACAGATCCCAGCTGGAAAGAGCCCTTGGGTCCTATTTTGGCCCTCTGATCTCTCAAGTATTCCCTCTCCTCTACTGGAACCTGAAATATTAAAGTATATTAAATAGCGGATCTAAAATAAGAGATAAAATCCTGAAAAAAATTGATTATTAATTTCTATTACCAGGGGGAGTGAAGGAAGATTACAGGAGGAAAATGCGGATATTTTTCAATTACAAGCATTGAATTTCCTTCCATTTAAAAGGCACCTAATCGTACTAAGTTAGGTCAGTTAAAAGTTTAAAAAAATAATAGCATTACCTTCTTACTGGGAGGACAAGTGCAGATTATGTGCTGTGTTTGACAATTTCTTTCTTGCACTTCACAGCATTGTCATCACAGGGACGAACAGGTAGCTTACAGGTGCAAGCAGAAATGTCAAAAAGTTTATCCAGCTTTTCCTCCAGATTCTGCTCCTGGACTGTAGAAAGAGGTTTCCTGTTTATCTCTTTTGCTTTCTTGAAGCACACTTTATCCACCAATTTCACTACATAATATTCCTCATACAGGGGCAGCCGCGGGTTCACTGCCTGCCAGATCTCAATCACATCCGTTGCTATCATTTTAGCAATATCATAGTATTTCAAGTTCGGGTGGCTGTTTTGGAGGAAATAACTGTACTGAATAACTTGGCAGAGGGTAGGAGGCTCTGTTTTATCCAAAGGGGAAGGCTGGGCACTGAATTTTTTGGCACTATCACTTCGAGTTAACACTGCAGACTTCCGTTTTTTTACCCATTTTTATGAAATATCTGAAAATAAACACAATTAAATGAACGCATCATAAAATAACTTAATTTAATACACATTTTATAGGTAAATATCATTAAAAAATACAAAATAATAAGCTAATAAACATCTATAATGCATTTACAATAAGTTTCAATCATCGTTTTGTTAAAAAAGCCGAATTTTAATTGATTATTTTGATGAAATAAGGTCCGATATTTTGTTTGTTTACATTGCGCGAATGCCGCGCGCGCGATTTTATGCGTAAAATTCGGCAATTTTACAACTTGAAAATAATTAACAATCCTCAAAAAATACAATCATTTTCACAAATATGAGTTGGTGCAACGTTTTTTATACATTAATACCTTTCTATCTAGACTAGTCCAAGATCACAGTTCCAAAATCAACCTACCTTACTCTGGAGTGACCCTGTTATTGTAAAATTTCTCGATCAGTTGCATATCCCCGAAGTTGTATGGAATCCCTTCCGGCTACAAGG
Source organism: Bathynomus jamesi (assembly GCA_023014485.1). Classification (NCBI taxonomy): domain Eukaryota; kingdom Metazoa; phylum Arthropoda; class Malacostraca; order Isopoda; family Cirolanidae; genus Bathynomus; species Bathynomus jamesi. The sequence continues at coordinate 225,249 of JAJOZX010006900.1, read as the reverse complement.
ATATTTTAGTAATACGTGTGGGGTGTACTGTCTTTCATTTCTCATGCATATGTCACGTGGTAAAGACTATAAATTTTTAAAAATTATTCGACCCATGTCACACTCAACGAAACGACGAAAGGGTATGCAGAGAGATAAAAAGCCGTTTTCTGATTGTGCGTACTCGTTGTATAGTATGATGTTTTGTTCGTGTATATATATATTTGTAACCAATAATGTTAGTTTGTATATTCTGTAGTTTAAGATGGTTATTGTACTAAAAACATGATTTCTTTCATTTAATAAATTGATGAAAATACATTGTCTTCTTCCCCCAAAAAATGATCGAAACATAAAAAAAATACTTACATTATTTCGTTAATGATGTGACAATCGTTGGGCTGACTGCTCGGTAAATCTTCTACCTCCGTATTCAGGTCCATGACATGGGTTTCTTCAAAACGAAAAGATTGTATAACACGTGTCAAATCCTCATCGGACCTTAAAGGAGAAAGAATAATTCATTAGTTCATACTGAATCTTTTTTAATAAAAACCCAAAACATATGCAGAGTATACATATAGTAAGAGTATTACAATGTGAAGATATCTTTGAACCGCTCAGAGAAGTTCCTTTAAGAGATAATTCCGAATACCTAAATGAAGCATTTTTAATGTGATGAGATGAGTTACTACAACCCCCCCATATATATGATGAAATAATCCAGAACAGTGCTCTTTCTGACAGGCACATTAAATAAATAACAAGTTTGCGAATAATTGGCTACAAAAAATAAAATTATAGGCACTTACATTTCTACGGCAGTCACTTGCGTCGGATCGTAAGGAGCGTCATTGCAAATATCATCAACGGTTTGCGATGCAAATAATCCATCCCGGTCAGCTGCGTTAAAAAGATTAATTGTGGACAAAGCTACAATGTCACCATCTTGATATAAATCCGGTAAACTGTAAAGGTAGACCTGTTCAAAAATCAACTTTTTCTTATTTTCATAGGTTTCTGTACATTTTCCCATGCTTTTTGACCTGAAAAAGCCGAAAATCACAACTATTTTGACCTAGGATGTTGGGAAGCATTGCCGCATGGAGCTTTAAATTTTCTGCCTTGAAATCGGCCAAAGCGCCAATTCCAGGGTCCCTTGAATTATGTTTTGCACTTTAACTTTTGATCTAAACAAGATAGAGCAACAAATTAGGTATCAAATGAAAGAGCATAAAATTAATAAATAATAATAATAATATAATAATAATAATAATAATAATAAATAAATAATAATTAATAATAATAATAATAATAATAATAATTATCTATCATTTTTCAGGAAACAACAGAAACTCAATCAGAATCTAGAAAACCATCTACAAGTTACAACTTCACAATGGCATTAAGCAAGGAGCTGAGGGAGCTCCGTGGGCGCACAGTTGATATCTCAGAACCTCCACGTACTGTCCACAGGCAGGTGTCAACTGGGCCATCTACCAGATCTCTCACTGAAACTTTCCTGGTTGGATACCCTTCAGCTTTTATCAGTGGTTCCCAGCTTCCCACCAACAGACAGGCGTTCCAGTATTTCCTTAATCTTCAGAATTTACCGGAAAATGCAGGGAGGCCCATGGTTCAAGACCTTGCATATGAAACAGTTGAATCTATCATCCCATTCTGGCAGATGGCTAGGATCAAGACAATGACCAAGTACAACGCAATGAAGCTCTTCATGAAACTACATGAGAAACATCGTGCTCTGGTGAAAAGCAAAGGAAGAGCAAGTAACCCTGGAGGAAAAAGAGGAGCATTTGTGCTGGAATTAGACAGCCTGTTCGATATAGGAGCTCCAGATGCAATCCAGGAAATAAAACAACAGTTATCTAGAGAGAAGAAAGATGAGGATATCAGGTTCTACGAAGACCAAAAGACTGAGAGGAAAGGTCATATGTCTGGTCATGACAAGATTTTTGAGACAAGATCCCTGCAGCAAGCAGCGAGGAATGAAAGACTGCAGCATAGACAAGAACAAGGTAAAACTAATTACTTTGAACGTTACAAAAAGTTTAAGTTTTACTCCATTGCGATATTTAGCATGTACTTAACAATTACTGTCTTAACATGTTGTACTATTTTACAGCTGCAGCAGAACAAGAGGCAGTTGTTCATGTGGATGACATTACCTGGGGTGACTCAACTGACAACGACGCTAACACAGAGGACATGGATTACCATCAGCCTCGTCCTGGATGTTCTCACCATCAAGACACTGTGACTAGTGTGACTTTGACGTTTCCAAGGAAGGTCATGGAATGTGATGTCATCTGCAATACAGCTGATCGTCTTGGTTTATCAGACAATCAAGTTACTGCCATGGTTTCTGCCACCTTGAAAGCTGGAGGGGCTGATCTGGATAACTTCGTCATCTCAACCTCAACAACACGTCGCAACAGAATGCTGTCCAGGTATAATATCAGCCAGAGTCACATGTCCAAGTTTTGTGAAAACCCCCCACAGTACGCTGCCTTACACTGGGATGGAAAGTTGCTCAAAGATGTCTTGGGCAGTGAACCTGGAAGTACCTCAGAGACTTTAGCTGTGCTAGTGTCTGGTCCACCTTCATACACTGAAGGAAAGTTATTGGGAGTACCTGTCATCGACAATTCTTCTGGCACAGCTCAGGCTGAGGCTTCAATGGATTTACTGGAGACATGGGAACTTACGGATAATGTTACTGCCCTTGTTTTTGACACTACATCCAGTAACAGTGGAGTTCACAGAGGAGCTGCGAAACTGCTAGAGAAAATGCTGAACAAAAAGGTGTTTTATCTGGCCTGTCGACATCACATCCTGGAAATCCTAGTAGGAGCAATTTGGGAGAAGCTGTTTGGGAAGGTGAAGGGGCCAGATAATCCCTGGTTTGAGCATCTGAAGGATGTTTGGACGGACTTGTCCAAGGAAAACCCAAAGATACTGGCTATCAACAGCAAATGGCTGAAGAAAAGAAGAAGAACAGTGAAGAAATACTCCAAGACATTCTAACAGCAGAAAGGCTTCCAAGAGCCGACTACAGGGAAATGGCTGAACTGACAGTCGTTGTTCTTGGAGGAACGCCTCCTCGAGGTATTCACTGGAGTCGACCAGGCGCCATTCATCAGGCCAGATGGATGGCCAGAAACCTGTACTCCATGAAAATGCTGATGTTTGCAGATCAACTTGAGTACGACGAAGACACTGTATCAAAGCTGGAAAGACTCAACACCTTCCTTGCGCTGTTCTACACTCCTGTATGGATGATGTCAATGTCTGCTGCAGATGCTCCCGTGAATGATCTAAGTCTAATCCAGGACATGTTGAAGTACAAGAAAACTGACCCAGAGCTTGCTGATGCAGTACTTAATAAGATGGAAAACCACAAATGGTACCTGACGCAGGAAGTCGTGCCATTTGCCCTGTTCAGCAGTAGATTGAGTGACACATTGAAGCACGACATTGCTGCCCAGTTACATGCCACTGAGAAGCCAGACAGCTTCAGAACAGGAAAGCCTCTATTCCAGAGAGTCACAGCTAAGACCACCCTGGTTGATCTCATTGGCCCAGAATCACATTTCCTGCTGGACACACTGAACATTGGATCCGAGTGGCTTCTGGAACCTGTCACGTCTTGGCCACAGAATGAGGACTACAGAAAAGCGTTGGACTATGTTAAGAATCTGAAAGCGGTGAATGACATTGCTGAACGTGGTGTCAAGATGATGAGCGACTTTGCAAATGTCATAACAACAGATGCCAAGCAAAGGGACTATCTCCTTCAAGCTGTGGAGTTCAACAGACGCCGCTTTGACAGTTTCAAGAAACAAACTCTCAACAACTGACTGTGTAAATGTCATTATGAAATTAATCATCATGTAATGCTTTCACTTCTTGATCGATTAGACTTGTGACAAAATGTTAATCTCAAATTTGTGTCATGAATACGGCGCCTTGTCTGCCTTGAGTGTGAGAAAACGAATTTTGTGATATTTCTGAAATCTTTGTATGTACCAATGTGCCATTTCTTGTTCCAAGACTATCATAATTGTATAAGTTAGAAAGAGGATTAAAAACACTTTAATTTGGTGCCTATTTTGTTGCTCTATCTTGTTTAGATAAAAAGTTATAGTGCAAAACATGATTCAAGGGACCCCGGAACTGGTGCTTTTGGCCGATTTCAAGGCAGAACCTTAAAGCTCCATGCGGCAATGCTTCCCAACAACCTAGGTCAAAATGGTTGTGATTTTCGGCCTTTTGGTCAAAAAGCATGGGAAAAAGTACAGAAACCTATGAAAATAAGAAAAAGTTGATTTTTGAACAGGGCTACTGTAAAGGTCTTGATTCATGGCGGAGGGAATGTTTATTCACTGGTGAAAATAACTACTGTGACGCCCAGCTGAAAATATTTCCTTTTATATGCATGATCCCTAAGCACCACCCCCAAAAACTAATAGGCGGTTCGTAAGTTTAATGATTAGTTGTCAATGTAACTGGGGGGGGCTATGATAAATTTGTGTACCAATCGTAACACCTATATTACGGGTCCATGCTTTGGACGTTCTGATTGGTCGACTAATAGTGTCTTTATATTTTCTCCGTAGATTTAATGTTCACATCGTGTATTCCCACTTGCAGTCTCTACCACGATAATATTTGCATTTGCGCCCATACTTTTCTCGGTTTTTCCAATTTTAGAACCCACTCCTTTATGCAATATCCCTCACCCTTTTGCAACATTGATCAACATTTGCCATCTCTATCACGACAATATTTTACATTATTATTTTCTGCGGTCATACTATTTGATCTTCAATTTTTTCCCATTTTGGATAGGGAGATGGACAACTTGAGCGGCTTCAAGTCGTTATAGGAATATCTTCATCAGAGCCGCTCAGCTCAGTACCACAGGAAACAAAATTAGCGCCGCTACTCTTTATGATCCTGACATAGATCATTACCAGAGACAGCACAGTAACATCCGATGACACAAAGATTATTAGAAAATAAGAAATCTAGAAGATCTCTACAAGCAGAATGCTTTTGTGCATTATTGTTTTTTGCGGTCATGCTATTCTCAGCTTTCCCAAGATTCCTGACTTGTGGATTTGGTTATATATATATATATATATATATATATATATATATATGTGTATATATATATGTGTGTGTGTGTGTGTGTGTGTGTGTTCATTGCCACTTGCAGTCTCTACCACGATGGTTTCAAATATTTGCAAATATATGTTTGCGGTCATACTATTCGATCCTCAACTTTGATTAATGTATTCGGCTTGACTTTTTACCTGCCAATTCTCGCGTAGGAGTGTGATTAAATTGTGTTTAGCTCATGAAAATGAATGTCTGCTTGGGTTGGTAGATAAATGGGCGCCCTAGGTATCCTAGTGGTTAAGACGCTGGGGTGCTGGTTGAGAGATCGAGTCCGGGCAATGACGTTGTGATTTCAGCCTGCCCGTGCTGCAGCTTAGTTTGGATTCCACGTTAAACTGAAGGTCTAAGGCGGAGTGAAAAGCTTGACCCTCGTCAAAATGAACAATTCGGTGAGAAGGAAAACCGAGTTAGCTATTATTATTATTATTGTAATTTGCAACCCTGCCTCAGGGAGATCGAGGGAGGAGGACGGGTGGGTCACTGTTAACAGGCGCCCTTCCCGAAGGTTTCCTCAACCAATCTCCGCGGCGAGGCCACCGATGAGGAATCTCACCATCTTTGTGTAGCGAATTCAGCTCTCGAACGAAGCAAGCGATATTTGACACATGATGGAAGAAGTCATTGGTGTACACAGTATATTGATAGTTAATAAACTAAACACGAAATCTCCGTATTATAACTCATTTAAAGTAATAATTAAAGGTGTAAATTCGCATTTCACCCCGTATAATATGAGTCAATGGCCAGATGGTATTATTGTTAAGGAGTTTATTAACTTTTTCAGGAGATTTGATAACAGGCAAAATAATAATAATAATAATAATAATAATAATAATAGGCGCCCTAACGGTAATGCCTGAAAGTTGTACTGTGTATAATAATAATAATCTTACTAATAATAAATTTTCTATCAGTCATGGCGGATAACTTGTTGAAAATAGTCTCATATAATGTAAGGTCAGTGAGGAATTCAACTGTAGATGTTCATAAAATCTGCGACAGTGCAGATTTGATACTCCCGCAGGAGCACTGGTTACCTAAGCAAGAGCTAAAATTCCTCTCTACCATCCATGATGACTTTATGTACCATGTGTCATCAGCAGTACATCTGTCAGATGAATGTGGTGTTGCTTTCTTAATAGGGAAAAATTTGTCAAAACATATAAAATTTTTAACAAGCGATAATGTAAGGTTGTTAGGCATTGAATTACAAGTGAACAAGATTCAATGATTGCATATTAATTGTAAACTGTTATTTACCATACAACAACGGCAGTAATCTAGATGAATACATTGATCTGCTGTACAAAATTAAGTCATTATCAGCTAACCCCAAATATTCTCACTGTATAATAATGGGGAACTTTAACGCGCATGTGAACTCGGAATTCTTTGTAGAATTGGGTAACATGTGCGAGTCGGCCAATTTAAGTATAAGTGATGTAGATGTATTAGGGGTAACCAGTGGTAATTTTACATACGTTAGTGATATGAGTGGTACCACCAGGTGGATTGATCATTGTCTCACTAGTAATAATCTAAAGGATCGAATTGTTAGAGTTCATATTCTGCATGATTCCCTTCTTTGTGATCATAAACCATTAGAAATATTAATTAACTTCACCAATTTATGCGCAACACGACTTAACAAGAATCAATAGGTAAGAATAATCTGTCGATTGGTCCAATGTTAATATGCAGCAGAGAATAGAATACAAAGCCAGAACAAGTCACCTCTTTAATAATTTAGAAATTTTGCATCTTGCCTGTAATAATCCTTGCTCAAATGATTCTCACTGTAAACTCATAGATAGGTATTATAGTAAGATAATATCCCTGTTAAGAGAAGTAGGAAGCCCCCTGATTAAATCTTACAACTATCATACTAAGATTATTCCTGGATGGAATGATTTTATTCCCCCCCCCTGAAGAGGGAATCGAAAGACGCCTATGATTTGTGGTGCTTTCATGGTAGACGCAGATTAGGATCAGTATACATGAATATGTGTAGAAGTAGGGGTCAGTATAAGGCAGCCATAAGGCGATGTAAACAGGAAGAAGAGTCTATTCGAGCATCAAAAGCCTGTAAAGCTCGCATAAATAACGATAATAACAAATTTTGGAAATTTGTTAAGAATCAAACGGGTATCAAAAATGTCCTCCCTCCGACAATCGATGGGGTGTCGGGGGAGGATGAAATTGCAAAGCTGTGGAAAACCCACGATTCTAACATTCTTAACAGTGTGAGTAGGGATAATCTTAAGATAGATTGCAGCGAAACGATTGTGGGAGGGACAAGGGAAAATACTTTGATATCATTTTCTGAAGCAAAGAGCCCCCTGGTTCTGCGTCAGGGATAGATGACTTATCGAATGAGCACTTAAAATATGCAAATGACGTAGTATGTCTGCATATATCATTGCTCCTATCAGCCATGCTTGCTCATAGCTATATCCCTGCAGAGTTCATGAGGGTATATATCTTGCCCTTGGTCAAAAATAAGTATGGAGACATTCTGTCCAGCAATAATTACAGGCCTATTGCTGTCGCTTCCTGCTTCTCGAAACTACTTGAAAAACTCTTGTTACTCCAATTTAATGATTTCCTATGGACGTCTCCTAATCAGTTTGGCTTTAAAAGGTCCCACTCAACTGACATGTGTATCTATGTACTTAAAGAAACAATATCTAAATACATTGACAGTAATTCAACTATTTATAGCTGTTTCCTAGATATAAGTATGGCATATGATAGGGTGAACCACACTATTTTATTTGCAAAACTAGAAGACAGGAAGGTTCCCATGTACATATTAAATTTATTGAAATTTTGGTATTCCCACTAATCTTTCACTGTTAGGTGGGCAATGTACTATCCGAGTGTTTTGGCTCCTCTTGCGGGGTGAGAGAAGGTGCCTTGCTCTCCCCAATGCTGTTTAATGTGTATATTGACGGATCAATTGCTTCACTTAATGAGGCAACAGTGGGATGTTGTATAGATAACACAAGGATAAATGACTTAGTTTATGCCGATGATATGGTATTAATAAGTCCCTCTGTTAAAGGTCTAGATCGGCTACTAAAAGTCTGCGAAGTGTATTCGCAGAAACATGATATTCTTTTTAACGTTACAAAAACTAAGGTTATGCAATTTCATCCTAAAAGCTGTAATCAGCCAGCTGATATAAGGTTTAAAATGAATGGTGAGGTAACTGAGGAAGTACAAGAGTTTAAGTATTTGGGTCAAACTATTACCAGCTCCTTGAGTGATGACTCGGATATAAGAAAACAATCTCGAAGCCTGTGTGCTAAAGCGAATATGACCATAAGGAACTTTCGATTCTGTACAAGTGAAGCTAAAGACACTCTCTTTCGTACTTTCTGCAGTAATATATACGGACAGCAACTCTGGGTGAATTATAAAAAGAGGTTCTGGCAGAACTCTAAATTTGCTGTACAACACTACAACAGGTCTTTTAGACTCTTACATAAATTACCCCCGAGATGTTCAGCTTCGCAAATGTTTGCTATCCGCAATGTCCTGAGCTTCCCGGAGGTAACAAGACGTGCTCAATACAGTCTAATGCAAAGAATTAAAAAATCAACCAACCCGATCATCCAAGCCATCCATGAGTCCTGCCATTTATCCTCTAAGCTATGGAATTTTTGGTAGAAAACGTCTGTCGGTAGCTCCACTTAACATTACAGTATTATTTCTAATCAATTGTATATATTTCCATCTTTAGTATATGAACTGTCATTGTATTAATAATATTTGTCATATGGACTATAGTCTGCCAACAAACGTTTTCATTTTCATTTTCATATATATATATTTTTTTTTTTTGGTTGCATATGGGAATATCATAAGGAAAATCATTACTTAATCAAAGGCTAATTTAGCCTATAAATAATTTGGAAAACAATCACGTGATGCTTATGTATATATTTAAGTTCAGTTTTTAACTTCAATAATAATGGCAATAATCAAAACAATATTTGAAGTATTTGAAGTGAAGTGTGACGAAAACCAGTTTTCAGATGAGATGTGGTTTGACCTACATTCCATTCTTGCCTTTTGGGCTAACTTCGAATTTTAAGCTTATATATAACGTATGCCTTCCTTGTCTTTCGAATTATAGGTAAAATAATATTATTTTTATAGCATATTTAAAATTGTTTATTATCAAATTTAATATACAGTTTAGTATATCTATTGCATATTAAACCTGTTTTCATATGGGAAATTTAATATAAATGTGTACATATTCATTCTTTCGATTTGAGAATTTATATAAAGATGGATGAAAAATTGTCCGAAAAGTGAGAACCGTATCTTATATACATAGGTTTGACAAAAGTAAATAGACTTTTTCGGTTTGGCTTTAGGGTAAATGACTGTACTGATATGTGCTTTTATACGCTAAAGGCAGTCGTCCTAAAGTACAAGATGTCAAGTAGCATTGTTTTTGACTGAACCACCTTAGACCTACAGTTTAGACGAGAAATCCGTAACATGGTACGGAATCCATCACTAAATTTTTATTTTATTCATGTTGCAAATAGTAAGAAAAATGCATGGTGAGGGATGTTTGCTTGCATGCTTTCATATGGGGAGTTGGCTAAAATTTGGGAAACTGAACAAAGAACGGGAAGTTTGTTAAAATTTATTGTTTAACATAAAAGTGTATATAAGGACTTCTCGTTTAATTCTTTTATCAATTACTTTAATTTCTCTGAAATTTAATTATAATAAATATTAAGATGAACGATTTCTTTTTGCTAAGCCAATTGTCTAGTGTATTTCTTTTATTGTTAATATTGGGTATCGTTTAAATAATTAGTTCTCTTGCTGAATAAAATTAAGGAGAAAGTCAATTTTGCCTTTAATAAATAAGTAGTTAAATTAAATAGCGGTATCTGGTACCCCTCCATATATAAATAAAAACATTACTTGGCAACTCAACCTAATAAGGTATACCTGAACAATTAAAAACACTATTTGGCAACTCATGTAAATAAAATTAAAATAAATGGTGGTATCTAGCAACCCCCTCCATATATAAATAAGTGGAATCTGGCAACACACGACCCTCTATATAACATCTGCTTGGCCCCTGGACGCTCATAATGCGTCTGGCTCCAGCCAGGCGAACACATCCTTCCTTCTTAGGTTAAGACTACCTCTTTGGGGGGAGGTCATCCTCCGTTCTCCACCCGAAGCTCCCTCCCCTCTCCCCCTTGGCAGCATTGAGTTGTTGCATAACCCTACCCCCATTTTGCAACATTAACGTTGCATAACCCATCCCCCTTTATTGCATACCCCCCTCATTGCATATGCCCTCCCCTTTGCTGTATAACCATTTTGCAACATATTGCAATATTGACCAATGTTGCATTACAACATTCTTGCATTCTCCCATTTTGCGCCCATACTACTTAAGCCATAACTATGTTATGGGAACTGTAGTAAAGCCTATTTTAATACCAACCAATATGAAAGTTCTAATGAATTTGGAGTTGGGGAGAACAATTCCGTGCTTATGTGGTGTAGTTTTTTTTAATTTCTTTCCATGAATTCATAACTATGGGACTGTTCTTCAAGGTATAGGGACAATCACGCGACTTTTAATATTGAGACACCAACCAAACGGGCTCCTACTATCATGCCCCTTTCACAGTCAGTAACATTTTTTCCAAGCTCCATATTTTTATTTATTCTACAAGAACATAAAAAACCAATATGAACATATTAAAATAGAAGATGTTCTCAATATTATATACAGTTACATTTTAATTTAATAAAGTACATAATGCCATTAATGATACCAGAAAATATAGCATCGAAAATGCGAGTGTTTCCATTATTCTGTCTAACCCCTGTATATATTTTACGTGTTTTTTTTTCATTTTAGTGGTGTGCTATGGATAAATCGAAAAACGAAAAAGCGGTTCTCAATTCCGAAGGAAAAATGCAGAAGAGACCTTCATGCTGCAGGTTCTGAGTCAAGCCAGAAGAAACTCTGCTTTGCCCCCTTGTCTGCAACTAGTCAACGATCAGTCTCTGACGAAGAAAGGGGCCCAGAAAGTATTGACAACGCGAGTCTGATGCTGTCTAGGGGTGATATTGTCTGTGATGACGACAGTATTGCATCTGATGTTGCCACTCCGGCAGAAAACAAAGCCTCAGAGAGTGCAATGCAATGCGATGCTAGTGAGATGCTCCTCCATGCACTTAATGATATGAAAAAATCGTCCGCACCAACAATTGGAGGGCCTTCAACACCTGAGGTTAAACTGGAACCATTAGCTACGCCTCCTCACCAGCCATCACACTATCCCTTTCAATCGTGAAATCTATTTCCAGAGTGAAGCTGATGATGACAATATCCAGCGGAAATGGCTATCATATGTCGATAACAAACTGTTTTGCAGAATTTGTGGTTGTTTTCTACAAACCGCTCAAACGATTTTCTGCGTTGACTTGGTAAAGAGCATTTCCGTCGAGCCAGCTAATTGGTAAAACGACACGAGGTATCTCAACAACATTATGACGCTTCGGATATATACTTCTGGTGTCTGCAAAGGAAAGACATCATTTCACTGACTTCGGGATGGCAGAAAGCCATAGCTAGAAATAATATATCGTCAAAAAGTGGAAAAGAACCGCCAGATTCTGAATCGCATCACTGATATCATCAAATTTGTTGCAGCTCAGGAATTGCCTTATCGCCGATGCTCCGAAAGTGCACGTGACTTACTGGAAACAAACAAGCGTCATGGAAACTTCCTGAAGTTAGTATTGTTGTTAAGCAAGTATGACCCGCCACTTTCGTCTCGTGTGTCTTAATGTGCTGAAAAAGGCGTAGCACAAAAGAACGGTAGAGGGAATTTTGTTACCTTTAAATCAACTATTAATACCCTTATTATGATTCTGGCTCATCTGATCCAAGAAAAAATTGTAAAGATTATCAGTACAGATTGTAACAAGAAGTATGGTGTAATGATGGATGGAACTGTTGATGTATCTGGGACAGACCAGATGAATGATGTAGTACGGTTCGTCAGCAAGGATGGAAAAGTTCAAGAACGACTCTTAGGGTTTAAGGTAATAACTTCTGGCAAGGGCGCAGTATTATGGAAGCTGCTTTGTGTAAAACTTCAGAGACTCGGTCTGGAAATCAATAATCTAATTGGATTGTCATTGGATGGTGCTTCAGCGAATACGTCTGAAAACATCGGTGTTGTGAAGTACTACGCGATTAAGTGCCATCAGAATATTTTGTATGGGGATTTGCCCATCAGCAAAATCTTGTCATCGCTCCTGTTTTCTCTGATGTTAAGGAATGTCGTAATCTTCTTGGATTGCTTCAACAAACGTGTACCTTCTTCAATGACAGCTCGAGAAGGATTGACGTTTTAGAAAAATTGGGTCAATAAACACTGCACAGGCTCTGCCAGACTAAAAAAGCTGGTGAAATTGGGGAAAACACGATGGTGGTCATCTTACAAAACCATTACAAGAATTTGCAACGAACTCAAAAGCTATTTCATTCTCATTGGAACTTTGTGGGAGTTGAGCACCGAGCCGGAGAATACGTGTACAACTAAAAGTCTCAGTGATGGTCTACTGATTAACTGGATAACCTTTCGTTCGCTCCTTACTGCCATAATTATCAAGCAATTGCTCAAAACCTGCGAACCTGTACTGAACGGACGCATTTCCTGAGCTCTCTGATATTGCTTCTCTGTTGCATATTGCTAACAACTTTACTTTTGGAAAGTTTTGAATTTTATATTCTTGAGTTTATATTTACATTGTTATAGTTAAGTAATTGAATATTAGTGATTTTAAGCGATTTAGAAGTTTTCATAGCGTGCCGGCTTAATTTAACTTAAACTTGTGACGGTTATAAACTAATTTTAACGCGCGATGCCGTCGCAGAAAGCGTCGTGTGTTAGGTGTGGGGTAAACCGGTGGTATTCGGATTTTAAAGATTATGACGGCGGTCCTATGGCGATTACCGAGAGATCAGTTTGTTTCTTTTGCGAGTTAAGGGAGGAAATAGGTGAAATAAAACGCAGTGTACGTGAGGTAACGGAAAGACTTGCAACGCTTGATGAAGGCAGGGGTAGGGCTACGGTTGACGAAAGCCGAACCAATACTAACGTTGAAGACGTTAGTAATTTGAAGGGTGAGGTGCATAACCTAGTTTCTAGTTTAGGTAGCTTATCGGGAAGGTTGGATAAAGTTGAGGAAGGGGTTAAGGTTGGTCCGATATTAGTAGATGGAGAAGGATTTAGAGAAGTTAAGGGTGGAGCTAGGCCGCGTATGTTAGGTGATAGGAATCCCCCCTATCAAGGTTTCGAACCCTTTCGCCCATTTGGAAAGGGACGTGAATGAGGGGGAACTATTTTAATTGGGGATTCTTTAGTGCGCCATATGGACACAGAGTTCGTTGAACGGCATCCAACCAAGAGGAGGAGGGTCTGTCTCCCAGGGGCCAGGGTTGACAGAGTTAGAGACGAAGTGGACAGGATTGACGTTGCCTCCCGTCACTCGATGTTGGTGACGATGGTAGGGGGCAACGACTCGTATAGGCCCGATACGAGAGTGCCTGACCTTTTGGAGAGATATAGGCCATAGGGGTTAATTAGGTCCCTGTAGGCGAGGTCAAATAGGTCTTTAGTTCTAGGTATTACCCCTAGGCACGGTTTGGTTCTTAGGATTACGTCTAAAACGATATTTTTAATGCTAAATTAGAAGAGATTTGTGTTGAGGAAAATGTACCCTTCGTAAAGCTGTGGTCCGAATTCAGTGATCCTAGCCTTTTTATAAAAGATGGGGTGCATTTTAATGAAATAGGTTGGTTAAGTGACGAAAACGTACGAAAGCTGTATAGGTCGAAGCCTTCTTTAAACGTTGTGGGTCTGGGGAACGCGGGCCCGACGTGAAAAATAGTTTAAAACGCAGGCCCGTGGTAAAAAATAACTTAAACGTCTTTTATTGTAACGCGCGTAGTATTAGAAATAAATTAAACGAATTTAAGGCGATAATTTATTTCGGCAACTACGATATACTTGCTATCACTGAAACGTGGTTAAATACCGTGACTCGGGATTTGTTGGGGGAACTTGATATACCGGGTTTTAAACTCTTTACTAATGATAGGTTACATAGGATTGGTGGCGGCGTTTTGCTGCACAGTGCTTACAAGAAGTCTCGCGCCTCTGTCTCGTCCCAAGCTAGTCTGTTTATATATAGAGACATACCGTATATAGATATATATAGAGTATGCAGGGGATAACGTGTCTCAGTCCCAGCTATGGTAGTTGTCTTACAGTTAACAGTCCCAAGTGCAAGTTACGTTAACACCTCCACATAAACTACCCTGGACTAAAATAACATACGTGAAGCCCTTACCAACAAACCATTTAAAAGGTGTGATTTAAAAGCTCTCTCTCTCTCTCTCCTCTCTCTCTCTCTCTCTCTGATCACACCGCATCCCATCAGAGGTCTTCAGCAGGGACATCGGCAATGTATCCATATAACGTTAATAATAACCGAAACTCGGGGAAAATATACTCTCTGCCTTCCGCTCTATCCCAAATCCTTTTCTCTTAGTAACCTCTTAATACAAACTAATCTATCATATTTTGCGACTTTTTAACTCTGGTAGGATTCAATTCCATTCCTATAGTTAAGAGATACTTAAATTCATGTGTGTATTATGCCATATGATGTGCGTAATAAATAATCATTTTTAAATAGTTGGAGCGTTCAAGGTCATCTGTAATAATCTATAGACTACCCCTCAAGCCCACTCTCAACACTTAGATTCCCCTAAGACACAGGCGTCTTCAAGTAACATGAATGCGTAGAGATCTAAGGTGTTAGATTCCATATTATATAATTTATGTGCTAGGTTTAAGAACGCTGGCATTGAAGGATGGAAGGAAGGGATAGTAAAGGCGATAATAGGTTTAATGAAGGAAGTGGAATGAGGATGGAGGTAAGCGTTGCTATGTCGAAGGAAACGAGGTTGGGTGGGGCTGGATGTCTGGCTATGGTGTCGGAGAATTGACACAAGTAGATGGACGCTTTACTGGACAGCAATATTGCCAGATACTGGAAGAGGTGCTGCTACCCAGTGTTCGTGCGTATCTGGTTCCAGCGCCGGAACCATTTTACTTAATGGAAGATAACAGTCCCATTCATAGGAGTAACGTTGTGAGAGCGTGGTACGAAGGTCACTCAGAGATTATTAATCTAATTCTGCCACCACGTTCTCCTGATATGAATCCGATTGAAAACCTTTGGGCAATAATGATTAACGAATGGGAGCAACGCAATGAAAGAACTTTTAGCTCACACGAGGAATAGTTGGGAGAGCTTACGCCGAACACCAAACATTCCCAACAATCTGGCCTCTTCTATGCCGCAACGATTGCAAGAAATTATTGATGCCGGAGGAAGCTATACGAAATACTGATGTTAAAGCAATGACGTAAATGTGTATCGAATATATATTTATGTTAATATAGAATTTTATTATATTTTTATGTTTGACATCTATAAAAGTATATATTGTGACCATGAAAGAACTTTACTTATCCTTAGTTGGAATCTTTTCTTGCAATGTCTACGCTCATGGAAATGATAATATATGCATTGTTGAAACAAACTATGAGAAGGTAATAGTTTCAGGAAAAAAATAAAAACTGGCAACATCGAGGCCATCACACGTTTATGGGAATTGTCACATGATATGCTACCAATAAACTCTTATATACTACTATATACAGTATACTATATTAAGTAATAATTACGATGAACAAATCAAATGCAAATTTCCTGATTCACGGCCCACCAGTCTTGCTTTAGACTAATGACTTTCATAAGATGGAATAGGTTACCACTTAAAACAATGGATAAACTATCTATTAGTGAGACGACCGTGACTTCCTCAAAATGCGAGCGCGTGAGAGGTTCACTGAGGAATTTGGTCATTAGATTCTTCACGTAGGATATGTATCACAAACAACAATATTGACAACAATTCCCAACAATTACTTAATATCAACCATTGCATTTGAGCAAATAATTTAGACCTGCGTCAAAATAACTTAGGTATCATGCCATGATTTGGGATATTTGTCGAATTAGTCGTTCTCTATAGTCTACAGTATATATTGATACGGTATAATGTAATGCCCAGCTAATATTATGATGACTAGGATTGCTCCATAACCATCCCAACATCCCGAAACTTGTTCATTCTGATTCTTAATCATTTGTATTTTAAACACTAAAATGTAGCAGAAGTGACGTAATAATGGACGTCATTGATTGGGTTAGAGCAGTTATGTGCACCAATCCGAACACACCTCCGCTGCCATAAGGACTGCCCATTTTATACCTAACAGATATTGGATGCAAATTATCGAAAGTCCATTTATCGATAAATGATTGAAAAAAATTCGGATTATCGATAATTATCGATAAATTTTCTAATTAAATTAGCTGTCTCATTAATAGAAGAAAAACGCAAAATTATAAGAACAGATTTTAATGAGATCATTCTACATTGTGACAGCCATAGTTATTTAAACAGATTTTAGTTTTTTATCCTTATTAAGGAAGTAACATTTCAAAAAGCATAAGGCATTAATAGTGGCTGGAGAGAGACTGCATCGAATCTTCGTTATGAAAATTCCCGCTGAAGAAAATGCACGCTCTGCTTCACAGCTTGTAGGCTTGATGGTCCTTAATGCATCGTACAATCGATCTAGATTTTCGCTTCTCTTTTTCTTTACTTCGTACATTGCGAATTCACTGCCTGCATTGAACATAGAGGACTTACTTAAGGACTCGGAAGTTTTCGATTCCAATTTGCTCATCTCATGATGGAGGCATTTTTTGAAATCCTCCTCTTCGTCGTCTTCATTTACGTTGCCCTCATCTGGAGTTTCTTCAGCACTGCTTATATCCGTAAGAGGTTCAGGAAACAGTCGTAAATATATAGAAGTGGCATATTTCTTTAAGGAAAGAGAAACTGGAGAAGGCATCTTGAAAGTGTCAGACATTTGTTCATTTAGCGTAAACTTAAAAAATCAGGAAGTGATCTGAAATTATCGATAAATCTGCTCGATAATTATACGATAGTTGACTTTCATTTATCGATAAATTATCGATAATATTTTATCGATTGCAACCCCTACTAACAGACGAGCTTGGTACGAGACAGAGGCGTGAGACTTCTTGTAAGCACTGTACATTCGTAATTCCCTTAGGGCTATCGAGGTTAAGATAGATTTTCCGGCAGCAATTAATGCGATATGCGTTGAGGTTAGGGCGCGTAGTATTAGTTTTAACTTTGTTGTTGTTTATAGACCTCCCGTTCAACCCTCGATACAGATACTAGATTTTACTCACTTCTTGGTAACTTCATTGACAATCGGAATAGTATAATTGTCTGAGACTTTAACTGCCCTAACGTTAATTACGAGACTTTTACTGGTAATGAGGAGGGTTTGAGATTGATTGAGTTTATGGAAGATAACTTTTTACGACAGATGGTTACCGAACCAACGCGCGGTGACAATATTTTAGATTTGGTGATGACGAACGGCGAAAGTATAGTCGAAGGTTTAGAAGTAGGCGAGAGTTTAGGATGTAGTGATCATCAAATTCTTAGGTTTAAGTTATTAATAGAAAACATTAAGGATAGTAACGTAATAGAAGTCCCTGATTTTCGTAGGGCGAAATTTGATGGTTTTGCGGATAGGATGAGAGTAGTGGACTGCGATAACTTATTTATGGGTAATGACACAAATTTGCATTGGTAGGCGTTTTAAAGAAAGTTTTATGAATACTGAAAGGGAGTTTATTCCTCGTAGGCCCAAGCGCGCTAGAAATCATGGTAGGCCCAAGTGGTGCACTAGGGAAATAGGCGAGTTAATAAACGAGCGTAATAGAGCGTATGGACTTAATAAGCGCAATGGCACGGCAGGCAGCTAACTTTAATAGATATATCGAGCTTAGACGTCAGGTTAAAAGATCAGTTAGGAATGCTAAGCGTAATTTAGAGATACTTATAGCTGCGGATAGTAAACATAATCCGAAAACGTTTTTTGAATACGTCAATAATCGTAAGCCGATAAAAGATAACATAGGCCCTCTAGTGGATGTTAACGGCGCTTTGGCTTCTGACGCTCAGGCGATGGCGGATAATTTCAATAACTTTTTTGCAACAGTTTAGTAGCGAGACTATTTTGGGTGAAATAACTGTTTACGAGGGAGAGATTGCGCATTATATCGATAGGCTAAAAGTTAGTAAGGCTCCAGGCCCTGACGCTTTTTATCCCAGACATTTGAAAGATTTGAAGGACGTTATCGTAGGCCCCTTAACGAAGATTTTTAATCAGTCACTCGAAACGAAGATTATTCCTGAAGACGTCAAATTAGCTAACGTCACGCCCATTTTTAAAAAAGGCGACCGCGCAGTAGCTAGCAATTATAGGCCCATTAGTTCAACGTCATTTGTCGGTAAACTTTTTGAATCCGTAGTTAGGGATCGTATCATCGATCACTTAGAAAGTAGAGATTTGATTAATAGTAGTCAGCATGGGTTTCGACGCCATAGATCTTGTTTAATTTGTTAGAATTTTATAACGAAATAGTGCGCGAATACGATAGGCATAGAGCGGCTGACGTTATTTATTTAGATTTTAAAAAGGCGTTCGATACAGTTCCGCATAGGAGATTAATTGCGAAGGTCAAAGCGCACGGTATACGCGGTCAGGTAGCTAACTGGTCAGAAGAATGGCTTCATGCTAGGAAGCAGAGGGTCGTTGTTAATGGTAGTGAATCGGGGTGGTTGGATGTAGGTAGCGTAAATTTTGACAAAGTGTTCACTTTCGATAATAGCAATACTCGTAATAACGGATTTAAGTTGCGTGGCAGACGTTTCATTACTAATATCTCTAAAAACTTCTTTACGTTTAAAGTAATTGCTAAATGGAATAATCTTCCTGCGCCCGTCGTAAACTCTACCAGCGTTAATGTGTTTAAAAACCGTCTAGATAGGCATTTTAAAAATATTACCGTTGTTTAAAATTTAAAAACAATTAGCAACATGAGCTCTGGGGGTGGTGGTCGACGATGAGTCTGTTGACGAGTAATGCCAGCTTGTGACATGCCAGCGTGTGATGCCAGCAATAAAATTATTAAAAAAAATTAGAGTAACACGAACGCAGATGTAGCTGGTAGCGTAAACTAACCCACTTTTTGTTTAACTTTACCTGCTTTTTTTTTTCCCCTTATCCTCTCCTTACTTGCATGTCTGTAACTCTCTTTACTTGCATGACTGTAGTTTGCATAGTATGACAGTGAGTTAAGACTGTGTTTGCATGGTATGTAAGCGTTCTTATTTTACTTCTTTTCATCTTTCACCCCTTTCCTATTCTCTCCAACTATTTTTCTGATTTGTCGCCAGTGGCCAGCGGATGATGATGGTGAGTTTTTTTTATCTTTTTCTGAGTTAATGTTAACCAACGAGTGATAGGTGTTGCTACTTACTTAACCCCTTATTCTCTTCTCTTAACCCCCTACTCTTTCCTTTCTCTCAGGCTAACCTTAGAGTGGATCTTAGGGTCTTTGTTAGCCTTAGCTTCTGTAGATCTGTAGAACCTGAAACTTGGATCTCACTCAAGCAGTTGGGCTAGTTGATTATGAAATGAGCATAATCACAAACGACCGGTCGAAGTTTGATGAAAAATTTCAGGAGGCAATTGAGTTCCGACAGCAAGTACAGCAACTTATTGATAAAGATGAGAATCCTGATTTCGATGTCGTTCTTCAAGAAAATCTTCCAACTACTACGATATCCGGGAAGAGGCGTCGCTTTTTCGATGAATCAACACCAGGGACCCGGATTACTGATCCGATTGAAAGATTCAGATTAGATGTTTATCTTCCAGTCATTGATCGTTTGAGTCAAAAAATATCATCCAGATTCAGTGAAAGAAATTCGGCACTCTACAAGGAACTTTTTTATCTCAACTCAACCCCAACAATTACAAAGTGGTTACTGATGCAAATGTCAATTCATTTTCAATGAAATGCCTTGCTGAACTGGCAGAGGTGGATGAGTTAGAGCTGAAGCATGAATTAGTTCACTTTGCACATGTTCACCAAACGCTTCAGAAACCCATCCTAGAATCAGATCCCGAGGAGAAAAGTGATGATGAAGATGAAACCGTACATCCTAATATTGTAACTCCGCCTTTCCGCAAGGGCAAGTGTTCGAATTGCTTGGGATGTATTTTTCAACTCCTCATTGAGTACCGCTACCATTGCAGGATTTACAATCGTTTATACACATGTCTAAGAACAGCGCTAACCTTGCCATGCACAGTAGTATCATGTGAAAGAGTCTTTTTAAAATTACGTTTTATCAAGAGTCGTCTTCGTTCGCTTCTAGGACACGAACTTATGGAAGCACTACTTATTTGTTCAGTCGAAGTGGACATGCTAAAAGCTATTGATTATGTAGCAGTGTACCAAAAACTTTCAGAAACTTCTGAGATGAAAAAGTGCTTAATGGTTTGAAATTTGCTTATAAATATAAAAGTTGTTTTATGGATAATAAAGATTTTAGTTTCTAATTTTTTTTTTTTTTTTTTGCAATTATTTTTGTCTTCCATCATTTGCCTGATCCAATCACTTTTTGTAACACGCATTTTTTGTAAATTTTGTTTGAAGACTGGAACACATAAACATCTGTTCTTCGCCCCACTAAATTGGCACCGCCCACAAGCAGGTCTCAGTCCGACTCTGTATTAAGGTACTTGTATTCTGTATACAGAGCAGACATATTTGTAAGATAGAAAAGCACTGTATCACTAGGTTTTAAAGTAACTAATGGTTTTAGGCAAGGGGGTATCTTATCACCCTATCTTTTCTGTACATACATGAATGACCTTACTAACGAACTAAAATCTGCATGTACCAGTTGTCACTGAAGTAAAGAAAAAATAATCCTTTACTGTATGCTGATGACCTTATTCTTCTGTCACCCTCTCCTCATGCATTGAGAGTACTTATTAGAGATATGTGAACAATAGGGTATACAAAATGACATCCTCTATAATGGGGCAAAGGGCTGTGTTCTGATTTTCCGTGTGTAATCTACTCAATCATGTATCATGTGGGTCTTTTGAAATGAATGGTCAAACAATACCTGTCAAAGACCCAAATAATTGGGTCATGTAATTACTCATGAGATATGAGATGAGCATGAAATTGAGAGGCATTCCAAAAATCTGTATGTACAAGATAACATGCTAGTAAGGAAATTTGGTATATGTTCAAAATCAACCAAACTTATCATTTTAAAACTTACTGTACTGCATTGTATATATCCTATCTGTGATGCAACTATACAAAAACTGCTATGAATAAACTCTGTTGCTTATAATAATATTTTCCATAGGCTATGCAAGGAACCAAATTGGTGCAGTGCCAGTTTTGTTTACCTACCAGCCAATACCACCTACATGGAGCACCAGTACAACATACTTAGTACTGTTGTTTGCCTTCATCATCAAGCTTGGACCAGTCTAACTTTACATCTATCATTAACCTGTGATAACATCAGAATACAGTCAATATCAAACTCAATTAAGAAGGGTAGATGATTAGAACTAGTATAGGAATACAAAATTGCCATATTCAGAACTGCTTAATTTGCATCAGTTGTACATATACAGTGATCCAACCATGAGGTAGTGTGCCAACTATCACTGACATAAGTAAAGCTATCACCAGGAAGATTATATATAGATGAAATGGTCACGTTATTATCTTCATAGATTACCAAACAAAGACTTATCATTAATTATAATTAATATCTAAATATGTTTTATCCAACTCATCAATAATATTGCTCACCTGCCCCAGTTTAATGAGATAATCGTCTTCATTATTAACTGCCTGAAAAAGCATACAGATACACAGATTGACAAATTTTTCGTTGTCAACACAAATTTGTATTCCAGTTAGCCAGTTTAAACCAAGTTTTAATTCACTAATATACAGGGTGGTCCAAAAGTCCCTGTCTATTTTTCTGAAATAATAATAATTCTATTTTTCTCCACAGGTCATAGATGATGATCTACAGATCTACAGAAGCTAAGGCTAACAAAGACCCTAAGATCCACTCTAAGATTAGCCCGAGAGAAAGGAAAGAGTAGGGGGTTAAGAGAAGAGAATAAGGGGTTTAGTTAGTAGCAACACCTATCACTCGTGGGTAAACATTCATTCAGAAAAAGAGAAAAAAGACTCACCATCATCATCCGCCGGCAACTGCCGACAAGTCAGAAAAATAGTCGGAAAGAATAGGAAAGATTGCAGAACGGTCCTCTACTCCATAGGGAGGTAGAGCCCACTCTGCCGGAAAGGGGTGAAAGATGAAAAGAAGTAAAATAAGAATGCTTACAAACCATGCAATACATTCTTAACTCAAGAACAACACATTCTTAACTCAAAGCAACACATTCTTCCAGCTGTTGCAGACCGATCCTCCACTCCACAGGGAGGTAGAGGATGCAGCCCACTAGGCTGGAAAGGCGTGAAAGACGAAAAGAAGTAAAATAAGAACGCATTACAAACCATGCAACACACTCTTAACTCAAACACTATCATACCATGCAAACTACAGACATGCAATAAAGAGAGTTACAGACATGCAAATAAGGAGAGAAGGAAAAAAAGTATAAAGAATAACAAAAAGTGGGTTAATTTACTCAACAAGCTATAACTAAGTTCATGTTAGTCTAATTTTTTTTTTCCTGGCATATCACACGCTGGCATGTCACAATCTGGCATTAATCGTCAACAGACTCATCCCCGATTACCACCCCCAGAGCTCCTGTTGCCAATTGTTTTTTTATTTTAAACAACGTTAATAGTTTTAAAATGCCTATCAAGACGGTTTTTAAACACATTAACGCTGGTAGAGTTTCCGACGGGCGCGGGAAGATTATTCCATTTATCAATTACTTTAAACGTAAAGAAGTTTTTAGCGCTATTAGTAATTAAACGTCTGCTTCGCAACTTAAATCCGTTATTACGAGTATTGCTATTATCGAAAGTGAACACTTTGTCAAAATTTACGTTA
Source organism: Bathynomus jamesi (assembly GCA_023014485.1). Taxonomy (NCBI): domain Eukaryota; kingdom Metazoa; phylum Arthropoda; class Malacostraca; order Isopoda; family Cirolanidae; genus Bathynomus; species Bathynomus jamesi. The sequence continues at coordinate 201,887 of JAJOZX010006900.1, read as the reverse complement.
TCGATGTTATTAACGATTTTGAAAACTTCAATAAGCTCCCCTCTTAATCTCCTAGTTTCAAGTGAATGCAAGTCTAACTCTTTAATCCTATCTTCATCAGGTTTGTTGCGCAATGACTGAATTAGTTTCGTGCCACGACGCTGAACCCTTTCTAACCTATCAATATCCTCAGGCAAATACGGACACCAAAACTGAACGGCATATTCTAAATGAGGCCTGACTAGAGACTTGTAAAGGGCCAATATAATATCCTTAGATTTAAATTCGAAATTACACGCTATGAAGCCTAACATCCTATTAGCTTTTGCGCAAGACTCCAGGCACTGATTCCTAACCTTTAAATCTTTAGATACGCGTACGCCTAAATCTACTTCCTTGTCAACGCTCGCTAACTCTCTATCATCCATCGTGAACGTGTAATTATTGTTACGAGAACCTATATGCAAAACTTTACATTTGTCTACGTTAAATTGCATCTGCCACTTATCCGTCCACCCATAATCCTATTTATATCGTCTTGGAGCCTATGTCTAGCGTCCTCGTTAACAACCTTACCGCCTATTTTAGTATCGTCCGCGAATTTTGACACGTTACTAGTCAATCCTACATCTATGTCGTTAATGTAAATTACAAATAGCAATGGGCCTAACACTGAACCCTGTGGGACACCGTTACCTACATCCAACCACCCGGATTCACTACCATTAACAACGACCCTCTGTCTCCTAGCACGAAGCCATTCCTCTAACCAGTTAGCTACCTGACCTATGCGGAACTGTATCGAACGCCTTTTTAAAATCTAAATAAATAACGTCAGCCGCTCTATGCCTATCGTATTCGCGCACTATTTCGTTATAAAATTCTAACAAATTAGTTAAACAAGATCTATGGCGTCGAAACCCATGCTGACTACTATTAATCAAATCTCTACTTTCTAAGTGATCGATGATACGATCCCTAACTACGGATTCCAAAAGTTTACCGACAATTGACGTTGAGCTAATGGGCCTATAATTGCTAGCTACTGTGCGGTCGCCTTTTTTAAAAATGGGCGTGACGTTAGCTAATTTGAAGTCTTCAGGAATAATCCTCGTTTCGAGTGACTGATTAAAAATCTTCGTTAAGGGGCCTACGATAACGTCTTTCAAATCTTTCAAATGTCTGGGATAAAAAGCGCCAGGGCCTGGAGCCTTGCTAACTTTTAGCCTATCGATATAATGCGCAATCTCTCCCTCGTAAACAGTTATTTCACCCAAAATAGTCTCGCTACTAAATGGAACGATATCGTTCACGTCGGGGACATTATTTACGTCTTCTACGGTAAAAACTGTCGCAAAAAAGTTATTGAAATTACCCGCCATCGCCTGAGCGTCAGAAGCCAAAGCGCCGTTAACATCCACTAGAGGGCCTATGTTATCTTTTATCAGCTTACGATTATTTTTTGGATTATGTTTACTATCCGCAGCTATAAGTATCTCTAAGTTACGCTTAGCATTCCTAACTGATCTTTTAACCTGCCGTCTAAGCTCGATATATATATATTAAAGTTAGCTGCCGTGCCATTGCGCTAAGCTGCCATTGCGGTAAGCTGCCGTAAAAGAACATGTGATGGTAGTGACACTATATATCTAAAGGAAGAAGTGCAAAGAAATTTGAGAAAAATTCAAAAGAAGATTTCATAAACCAGGACTTACAAACAAAACAATTTGCAAGCTGGTCAATAAATTTAAAAGAACAGAATTTGTTCATGATGATGCAAGATTTGGAGATCTGGGTACCTCTCAATAAAATGTTGAATTGGTAAGAGATTCCTATGAAATAAACCCTAGAATGTCAATTCGTACAACATCACAGACTGAGCATACCAAAAATTACTGTTCTAATAGTCTCCCAGGATATTTAGCCAGCAGTCCTGTGCACATATAGATTGTTTTTGTGACCTTTATATTATTTTTAAAAATTTGCTATAATCTTCATCTACATTTACGTTAATAATAAAATAACAAATAAAATTTCTTAATTTTAAATTTGTAATAGCGTGGGGTTAGTGACCCAGCTAAATTACTAGGTTGCTAAACAACAACAAAGGCACTTACCGGTGCATTGAATTAGATATTCTTTAGGGCCTACCATAGATTTCCTGCGTCCCAGAAAGCAGTCTACCTAAACTCTCTAACTTTACTAATTTAGAAGCTATAGACATTTCCCCTAACTGATATAATTTATTGACAATTTTCTACTCCATTTGTCATCTTAGAAACATCATCAAATTAAACTTAACACCAACGATTTAGTCAGATATGAATAACCATGCTTTCGTCCAGCCAAAACAAAACGAACAGCCCGCGTTGCTCTGTTTATCCGTTTGTGTTGCCAACTTGCCATTCAGCTTTCTTTTAGTGACTTTAGACTATATATATATATATATATATATATATATATATATATATATATATATCCCCGCAAGGGGGTTCTAAGCTCGTGCTCTTGAGTGCTCTTTGTGCTCGTTTGTACGTGCTTGTTCCTGGAGGTTTCACGTGCGCCCTCCCGGCCCTAGCACCCAAGGATGATGGGGCTCGACCCTGCAGTCCTTGTCATCCTTGGTCTTTTTCCACTTCGACTGTCCCCTCCACCCTTTCTTTTTCCTCTGTCTTTCCTCTCACTTTTTCTTTGTTTTTCCGCTGAGATATGCCCTTTAAATAGAGGCGAATCGGTTCTTCCTGAACTAAAAAAAAAAAAAAAAAAAATATATATATATATATATAATATATATACTGTGTGTTATATATATATACACACACACACACACACACGTCACCTCACTCCTCCCCTAAAGTTTAGTCTGTCAGGGGTGTGAGAGACTCTAGACGGCCTGCGTAGCGGTGTTGATGTAGTAGGAATAGGTGCAACCTGCATAGGCGGGCGAATTGAACCATTTTCCAGAGGATCGGTTCTCTCTTCCGTAAGACTCTGGTCATCCTGCACTTCACGTTCCCATAGCTGGTCCTGATGGCGTTTAATAGAACGACCATCTTCTAGTTGGCACTTGAAAGAAACAGGGCCCGTTCTCTCCTGCACAGTTGCAGGAACCCATTTTGGTCCAGCCCCATAGTTGCGAATCATAACTGGATCATTAGGTTGCGTTTCTATAACTCTCCCTTTTTTAGTGTCGTGTTACAACTTCTGTTTTTCCTGATGGCGTAAAACTCGTTGTTGTAACGTTTCGTTTGGACGTAACAGATCGAAAACTGAACGAATTACCCGGTCAATCATAAGTTTAGAAGGAGACACCCCCGTCGTTATGTGAGGTGTTAGTCGATATTTAAACAAAATTTATCCAACACCACTTGCATTTCCTCCCCACGAGAATGACGCAAGGCCGACTTGAGTACGGACCATGTTTTCCGCGAGACCGTTAGTAGACGGGTGAGAAACACTACACCGGACATGTCTAATGCCATTTAGGTGGATAAAAAAACGAAATTCCTCACTGGTAAAACAAGTACCATTGTCGGAAACCAGAACTACAGATAAACCCATCGAGCGAAACACGAAAGGAGTAAGCGAACAGTAACACCCGAAGTCTTGGAAGTGATTGGAAAAATTTCCACCCACTTAGAGTAGGCGTCCACAATGACTAGGAAATAAATATTGTTTATAGGACCTGCATAGTCAACATGAATCCTATGCCAAGGTATAGTAGGCCATTCCCACGGATGAAGTGGACTTTTCCTTGGGAGATCTCTGTTCTCTAGGCAGCTTTGACAGGAACGAACCATTGATTCGAGTTCTCCATCTAAACCGGGCCACCAGAAATAAGCTCTCGCCAGCTCTTTCATTTTTGTTGTACCCATGTGCTCAGCGTGAAGTTCCTTCACTAAATTCGACCTGCTTTCATTCGGAATTATCACTCTGTGGCCCCGTAAGAGACAACCATTTTGGCTCGACAGTCCAGACTGACGTTGATAAAAAGGCTGTAATTCACTCTCAACCTTAGTAGGCCAACCAACTGAGCAGAAATGGATGACCCTAGACAGAATAGGGTCTGATTTTGTCCACTGCTCTATTTGTACTGCAGATACTGGAGTGGATTCCAAAACTCCACCAAGTGAAGCTATTCTGTAGGTATAGGTACGCATTCATTTGGATTTCTAAAGACAACCTACTTAGAGCATCAGCCGTACCTAGAAGTTTGCCTGACCGATGTACTAAGTCAAATTTATAGGCTTGTAGAATCAGTGCCCATTGTTGAATCCTACCTGAGGCCATAAATGGAATATTTTTATTAGGTGAAAATAAACCTAAAAGAGGCTTATGGTCAGTAATTAGTTTGAATTCATGACCCAATAGATAGAAATAAAAAATTTTACTGCAAATACTAAGGCTAAGGCTTCATGTTCAAATTATGCATATCGCCTTTTAGTCTCAGTTACTGTCCTCGAAGCAAAACAGATAGGCCTATCTACACCATCAATGTGGTGAGATAACACTGCCCCAATTCCATAAGAACTGCTATCTGCTGAAACTATGAGAGGAAGTTTAGGATCATAATGCACTAGGAGAGTGGACTTTAGTAGCACGTCCTTGGAAGCCTCAAATGCTTCCTTTTGTGTTTTCTCCCATCTCCACTGTTCCCCAGATCGTAATAACTTATTTAGGGGTTCAAGGAAAGTCGATGCATTAGGCAAAAATTCCCTATAAAAGTTTAGAGACCTAAATAAGCTTGTAACTGTATGATGTTTTGTGGAAGTGGTGCATTTTTTATTGCTTCTACTGTAGTTTATCCACCATTGGATGAATGCGTGAGGCATCCATGCGGAACCCTAAATATGAAGCCTCATTAGTTACCCACTAACACTTTTCTTTCTTTAGCTTAAGTCCGGCATCCCGGAGTCTTTTTAGAACTGTGGTTAATCTAGTTAGGTGTTCTTTTTTAGATGAACCTGAAATGAAGACATCATCTAGAAAACAAAGTATCCCCGGAATGTGACCTAGAACTTGGTCCAATGGTCCATTGTCCTCTGAAAATACCCGGAGCCAATGCTATTCCTTAGCATAGCCTATTGTACTTATATAGGCATCGGTGCCTATTTATGATAGTTAGCTTTTTAGAATTTCCATCTAAACTTAGTTGAGCATAGCTTGGGACATATCTAGTTTTGTGAAATATTTACCCCCAGCAAGAGAGCTAAATAATTCATCAGGCTTGGGTATAGAGTAGCAATCTAGAAGGACTGCTCTATTTGCTGTTACACGGTAATCCCCACATAACCGCACTGACTTGTCAGGTTTTAGTAGAGGAACTACTGGGGCAGCCCACTTAGCGTGTGTGACTGGTTCGATAATTTTATCTTTGAGCAGCCTGTCAATTTCTAAATCTACCTTCTCCCGCAGTGCATGTGCAATTGAATGAGCCTTACAAAATTTCTGAGTTACATTAGGGTCTACCTCTATACAGACCTGATGGCCTTTTGCCTATTTCAGGTTCAGGCCCCAAAACAGAAGAAAACTCCCTTAACAATGAGTCTATGTCAGACGGATACGCGAGTGTATGCACAGCTGCCTGACCCTTTGGCAAAATTTTGTCAACAGGCATTTTCAAGGCATCAATCCAATCATGGCCTAGTAGAGTAGGCCCTTGCTCATCCATCACTAAAAGAGTTAAGGGATGAGACAAAATTTTCTTGTTGAGTGTAACTGTGATGGATGCTTCTCCACAAATAGGTATTTGTTTGTCCCCATATTTTTTTAGTATTGTTTTAGATGCATGTAGTTTAGGTGCATTTTTGAAAGTTTTGTCAAAAACTGTTTTGGACATGACAGTTCGGGCAGCACCTGTATCTAGTTCTAGAGGAATTGTAATTCCATTTAGGCCTACCTCTACAATATATGGACCTATATTATCACCACTTTGCTGCTCATAAAATAGGCGCTCCACTCCAATGTTCGAAGTATTTCCCTTTTGAGGATTTACACTAGAAATATTATAATTAGAATTTTCACCCCTTGTTTTCTTTGAAATACAAACTTTAGCTATGTGGCATATTTTACTACAGTTTCGGCAAACTGCTTCTTAAAAAGGACAGTCCTTCTTCCAATGGTGTTTTCCACACCCAGTACATGGCTTGGAAGGCTTTTCCTCATGTTTAGCGTTTGAATTAGTAGGTTTATTCGTATTTGCCGCACACCTTTTATTTGTTTGTCTAGTAGGGTCATTAGGTCTGTCAGGCCTAGAAGATTTAAAGCTATTTACGTGTTGGGCTTTACTACTGTGACTACCAAAAATTCTAACATCTTTAGCAGCTGCTTCTCTAGCCGCAGCTATTTCTACAGCCTGACTAAAAGTTAGGTCCTGTATAGCTAATAGGGCTCTCTGGGTAGACTCCTCTTTGAGACCCATTACAACCCTATCTCTTAGCATTTCGTCTAATTTGTCCCCAGATTTACAAATACGGCTATGGGCTCTTATTCCTGCAACAAACCCTGCAATGCTTTCATTCACAGTCTGATGCCTCGAATAAAATTTGAAACGTTCATAGATGAGAACTACTCGGGGTTTGTAGTGATTGGTTAAGGCCTGTACCAATTCATTATAGGTGCAAGTTTCCGGTGCTTTAGGAGCAACTTGGTCCATAACTAAGCCAAACGTTTTAGGGCCTATTATAGTTAAAAAGGTATGTACTTTCTTGGCACCAGGAATGGAATTTGCCTCGAAAAACAACCTCACCCTAGTGGCATAAGCTTCGAAGTCCTCCCCAGAGTCTTCGTAGGGGCTTATATGGCCAATCACCGACATGCTAGAACAAAACCGATTTAGGCCAAATAACGTGAAGTAGGTTAGATTTGGTTTAAATTTGATCTAGTTACTCCCCAGTTAGGGCTGAATATTAAATTGTGTTAGAGTTAGTGCTGAGTAGGAATTAGTATTAGAGTTAGGGCTGAGTAGGAATTAGTATTAGAGTTAGGGCTGAGTATGAATTAGTATTAGAGTTAGGCCGGCGGGACCTAAGCTATAGTACGGTAGCTTACCCACACAAACCAACCAAATCGGACGACCCACCTAGGCTAGGCTACATCCAATTTTCCAAACAACCAAATTGAACCCAATAAGCCAAATTAAATCCAATGAGCCAAATTGAATCCCATCCTCGTCGCCAAATGTAATAGCGTGGGGTTAGTGACTCCGCTAAGTTACTAGGTTGCTAAACAACAACAAAGGCACTTACCGGTGCGTTGAATTAGATATTCTTTAGGATCTACCATAGATTTCCTTCGTCTCACAAAGCAGTCTATCTAAACTCTCTAACTTTACTAATTTAGAAGCTATAGACATTTCCCCTAATTGATATAACACAGGTCAACAACAACAAAAAAAATTTTCGTTGCCAAGGAAATTCGTACGAATTTAGGGTATTTTGGGGTTGCTGAATTCCAAAATGAAAGTAGTTTTTCCGATTTGGCTCTAGTTCTTGAGATAATGAATACCCTCAATTAATAGGAAACGTAACCATAACGCGTGCATATGGGAAACTAGCGAACATTCTAGATGGTGAGACCGAATAAAATGCCATTATGTATTTCATGTGTTTACTTTTGTATGATTTGAGACAATTTCAATGCGATTTGTAAGTAGGCTCCGCCTGAACATTAAACTTTTTGCATTTTTACGTGTTTCAATGGGGTACCAATTATCTCATAAATTAGAGCCAATCTAGCAAAACCGATGTCATATTCGGAATCAGCACCACAAAGTTACCCCAAAATCACTCTAATATGATTGGCAATAAAATGAGTGTTGACCAGTGTAATTTATTGACAACTTTCTACTCCATTTGTCACCTTAGAAACATCACCAAATTAAACTTAGCACCAACGATTTAGTCAGATATGAATAACCATGCTCTCGTTCAGCCAAAACAAAACGAACAGCCCGCGTGGCTCTGTTTATCCGTTTGTGTTGCCATTCAGCTTTCTTTGAGTGACTTTTTCCTCTAGTGACTTTAGACTATATACATATATATATACAGTATATATATATATATATATATATATATATATATATATATATATATATATATATATATATATATATAGGCTAAAGTCGCTAAAGGAAAAAGATACTTGGCAAACTTAATTTCATTGCAGTCTAAATGCAGTTTTGATGATTCGTATTTTGTACATGCTTTGCTCAAATTTTTAAGATCTCGATAGCCTTCTTTATTCTGTACCTCGTTTCCAGAATCACTATTAAAAAGTAAACAAGGCCAACAGAACAATTTCTGTCTTATTGGGCATCCAGTCAGCCATATTTTTTTGCTAAACCAATCATTTGAGAAGGCTCTATTGCCTCGTTTATCAGATGTTATTAGTTTGAAATTATTTAATTTAGGCCTACCTGATTTTTTTAATCTGAATTTTCAGTTCTCTTTCCAATCTTAAAAAATTGTTTTATAACAAATAGTCGACACTAATTTCCATTATAATAAGGCATTAGAATAGTAACTTATTTTGAAAAGAAAGCACATAGATCACATCATCTATCACTCACACGTTGTCAAACTTGTCATACTAAAGACTAAGTGATTTGTATATTCGTGCAAACACCCCCCCTCCCATTCGCCTCTCAATCTTCTTCCTTTAACCCCACCCTTCAAATCGTAGTTTCTCATATTTCTTCATACGGAATGGCTTCATAATGAGTGTAAGCGTGCAAAATGTATCGTTTAGTATGAAAGTCCGCGCGCTGACTATATGTACATTCGGGAGGAGCGTTTTTACACTTTTTTCGATTTTCGTTTTGTAATAGCATGGAAAAGTGGTTCTTCCACGTCAAAAGTGATTGTGTAAAATCTCAGAGATCTGCAATAATATCTTCTGCTTCCGCACGCGCGTTGAAAATCCAAAAAATGCGCCAAAATACACATTTTTTCAATACTTTCTTATAGTTTTAATTTTCATCCTATCTTCTTGTAATATCGAGGAAAAGCATCCTAAAGGTTTATTTTAGACTGGTTTTAAATATTTTTGTCCTGCGATAATTTCTTCTGCCTCCGCAAATGTTCCAAAATATGGGAAAATTTACATAAATAGTGTATTTTATAATGACGCTATTATGGTCAACTTCGGCCCTACACCACAGTTTATTCGTTAATTATGTATTAAGTAATGCAATTAACAATTCATTTTATCATATTTTAGTAATTTAAGATGTTTATATATTTGAGCAATTAAATAATTTAGGTCCACCAATGCAGTTTACTTTGCATATGCTTGGTTTATTTTTGATGACTTTGTAAGAGTCCAGTTTTATTTATTTAGACCTTTACAAGTTTACGTAGATAATTAACTATATGCCAGGGTCACCAGCGCCCAAGTACTAGATTGGCATCCGGCACTGCGGCGCAAAGTTAATTTTAATAAAAGAAGGGAAGGACTGATTATATATTAAATCAATATGAATTTTTATATTTTATTGACAACAATTAATGAGTATATGCAAAGGGGATTTTTACCCGTAACAACTTTGATGGACTTATAATGGCGAGATTAAATAATGGCCCGTTTGGCTAATATATAACAGTCTGCAAATAATACTGATTATAATAATGAATAATAATACAGTAATAATAATAGTATAGTAATAATAATAATAATAAAGATAATAGCCACAATGACAACCTTGTCTGCAAAGAGACAGACAAGAATACTGTAAGTAATATTTCGGAGAAAAAGAATAATAAAAATGGCAAAAATTAATAATCAATATACATATGCTTTATAGGCCCAGTAACCTGTGGATGATAAATTACAGTTAATTCTCATTATGGGATTGTGTTAAGTTGAATGGGAGAACTAAGGAAGTATGTAGGCTACAAATGATTAGTAGGCCATAAATGACTTGAAACATAATAGGCTTATAAAGTAAAGTAAAATATACTAAGAAATTTAATAGGCAGGCCTTTGCCTCTTCAACATATTGAGCTGAGGTTAATCTAAAACAAAGACTATGGTAGGCCTCAGTTAGGCTAGTTACAATTTGGCTTTTGCCTAGACCTAACTTAGCCTAAGGTAATTTATTGTATGAATCTTACATTACTATTTGTAGTATGAATCTTAGTACTAATTGCAAACGGTATAAGGCGTTAGTATCTGCAGTATGCGGTATTGCATACAGATATGAAATAGTAAAGAATAAATATTATAAATACAAAACATACCACAAAGGAACTTTGCTTGCTGGCGGGGTGATTTCGAATAATAATGTTTTTTTGGCGTCCTTTGTGTTGTCGTTGCACACAAGTTTGTTTTTACTTAATAATTTTACCAACCAGCCAAAATAATCCTTAAAAGCCCATTCATGTCTAGTCACACCACTCTGAATTCTTAAGAATTAAATTTGATCACTAGACATTTAACTTGTATTTATTTATTTAGATTTAAATAATTCACTCATGCCAATTTGTGGCAGTTTTCACTAATAAAGAATAATCTTGTGGTGCAAGGCACTACAAGTACTGCCCCCAAAAACATGGTTGTCAGGGGTAAAAAAAAACACTTAAATGTCAAAACGCACTGGCTTACGAATGACTCTTCCAGAACGAGTCGTTGTTTGCTTTTGGATGGCAATATCCTGCAGCACTGGTTCTGAAGGCATGGATGGTGCTACAGGTGCAGTAGGGACATTGGGGGAAGGGGATTCTTGGTGCCTGTGCGATGGAGCCACTGGCTGGTTCAAAGACAGTTGGTTGCGATAATGAAGGAGAATTGGAAGAGGGATGATAGATTGTTGTACCCTCGGATGAGGTGGTGGTACATAGGATTTAGGAAGGGTAGATTGCTGTACCTGTATATGAGATGAAGGTACAGAAGATTGAGGAGGGATAGGTTGCTGTACCTGTATTTGAGGTGGAGGTACAGAAGATTGAGGAGGATAGGTTGCTGTACCTGTATTTGAGGTGGAGGTACAGAAGATTGAGGAGGATAGGTTGCTGTACCTGTATTTGAGGTGGAGGTACAGAAGATTGAGGGAGGATAGGATCTTTTGTTGGAGAAAAATCAAGGTATGCTGGTTTCAAGCGGTCCACAGAAACGGTTTCACGCTTGCCCACCTTGTCAATGATGAAAGTTTTGGGTCTACGGTCTAGCACAAGGAAGGGACCATCATAGGGACAGTGAAGAGGGTAGCGGTGAGCATCATGTCTCAAGAAAACGTGTGTGCAAGTTTGTAAATCAGGGGAAACGAAGGTAGTTTGTGAAGTGGAAGTTCTAGGTGCTGTGGGACGAATTTGCTTCATAACAGAGCGTAATGTCTTAACATACGAAGCAGGATCACATGCGGGGTTAATGGGTGTAGGTGTGAAAAATTCTCCGGGTAACCGGAGTGTGGTACCGTAAACTAATTCTGCTGCAGAGCATGCAAGATCAGTCTTCAGAGCAGTACGAATTCCGAGTAGGATTAGGGGTAGCCTGTCCACCCATGTAGTAGATGGATCAGTGGCTCGCAAGGAACTTTTAAGTTGACGATGGAAGCGTTCTATCACCCCATTGGATTGCGGGTGATAGCTTGTTGTTCTGATGCGCTCAGTCCCAAGAAGGAGCATGAGTTCCTTCCATAAGGCCGATTCAAACTGGGCACCTCTGTCTGTGCAAATGGTTGCAGGTATTCCAAAACGGGAAACCCAACATGAAACAAAGGCGTGAGCTACTGCAGAAGCAGTACAAGAAGTCAAAGGAACAGCTTCTGGCCATCTTGTGAACCTATCAATGACAGTGAGAAGATAGGTATAACCTCGAGAAGAATAGAGGGGGCCGACTATGTCTAGGTGTATGGCCTCAAAACGAGCCTTTGGCAAAGGAAAGGTACCAATTTCTGACTTTGTGTGTCGGTGAACTTTGGCACGCTGACATTGAAGGCAAGATCGAGTCCAATTGCGGATATCTTTGTGCATACTTGGCCATACAAACCTAGCTGCAATTAATTTTTGGGTGGCCTTAATTCCCGGGTGAGAAAGGGAATGGAGTTTAGCAAAAACAGCTCTTCGCAGCCCTTGTGGGACCAACGGTGAATATGCTCAGTCGAGACGTCACATAAAATTAGTAAGTCTGACTTGGGTTCAACTGGTAAAGAGCGGACTTGCAATGAAGTGGGTGAATTAATAAGAGTTTGGAGGTCTGTATCCGTGGACTGAGCCTTAGCCATCTCTGAAAGGTTGATGTGAGAGTGTCCAGGGTCAGAAATTGCTGAGATGCGAGACAGCGCATCCGGCACAACATTCAAAGAACCTGAAATGTGTCGAATGTCTGAAGTAAATTGAAGAATAAAATCAAGGTATCTTCGCTCATTAGGAGCATGAGAGTCTGATTGAGAATGGAGAGCAAATATTAACGGACGATGATCCGTAAAAATGCTAAAGTCACGTCCTTCCAGGAATGACCTGAAATGACGGATGGAGAGGTATATCGCCAGCAACTCTCGACCGAAAGTGCTGTACCTCATTTGTGAAGGTGAGAGCTTGCGTGAAAAGAATGCAAGAGGTTCCCAAATGCCTGAAACAAGCTGCTGGAGCACTCCTGACACGGCAACGTCAGAGGCATCAGTGGCTAAGTTCAGAGGAGCGTCTGGTTGAGGGTGAACAAGGCATGTAGCTCGTGCTATAGCCTCTTTTGCTTTGAAAAAGCGTTGGTAGCTTCGGGGTTCCACAGAACTGCAGTGGATCTGCCCCTTTTTGATTGGCGAAGAAGAGAGGTTATGGGTGCAAGAATGTTTGCACACTGAGGAATGAAGCGATGGTAGAAGTTTACCATCCCTAAAAAGCGGCGAAGTTGCTTTTGAGTTTGCGGTTGTGGGAAAGACCTTATGACAGATACTTTATTTTCGAGAGGAGAAATGCCCTTCGAAGTAACTTTGTGTCCTAAGAAGGTGAGTTCATCTACAGCAAAGACACATTTTTCAGGGTTTAGCAATACACCATATTCTGCCAACCGAGAAAAAACTAAGCGTAAATGTTGAATATGTTCTGAGGGAGAAGAACTTGCGATGAGAATGTCATCGACATATGTGAAAGTGAAGGAGAGACCTCTCAACACTTCATCAATGAAGCGTTGAAAAGTTTGGGCTGCATTACGCAGTCCGTATGGCATTTTTGTCATTTCAAATAACCCAAAAGGGGTTGTTATAGCAGTTTTATGTACATCATCAGGGTGTACAGGAATTTGATGAAAGGCTCGCACCAAGTCAAGGCGTGAAAATACTGTGGTGCCATGGAGAGCAGAAGTAAAATCGTGTAAGTGAGGAAGGGGATAGCGATCTGGAATCGTGTTGTCATTCAAAGCACGATAATCTCCACATGGACGCCAGTCTCCAGGTGTAGGTTTTGGGACCATGTGTAAAGCAGAGGCATACGGGCTACTTGAAGGCCGTATAATACCGAGTTCGAGCATGTGTTCAAACTCTCGTCTCACAATTGCAAGACGATCTGGAGCTAAGCGACGTGGGCGGGTGAAAACAGGTGAGCCTACCGTATCAATACGGTGGACAACAGAGTGTTTAATAGGGGTATCCTTAGAACAGGGTTGAGTAAGGGAAGAAAATTCATTTAGGAGCTGCTCTATAGCAGGTGAGCACTGTGGCAGAGAACTTGCCAATAATGAAGAGGGGTGCACGGTAGGAGAACCAATTACTGAAAGATGTGTGACGTTATCAATTAATTGTGCTCTACGAACATCAACTAATAAATCATTAGCAGAAAGAAAATCAGAGCCTAACATTGGAGTATATACATCCGCAACAAGAAATACCCAGCGGAAAACACGTCTAAGTCCAAGAGAAACTGAAATAGAACGATGTCCATAAGTGTGAATAGATGAAGAATTAGCTGCACGTAAAATGAAAGGAGAAGGTCCGTTTGCACGGTCTGCGGCTGTTGCAGGAATAACACTGTATTGAGCTCCAGTGTCAATAAGGAATGCATAGCCTGAAAGTGGATCATGCAAGGTGAATGTTGGACCAGGTGGTGCAGTAGCTTGTGAATCATTAAATTTTTGTGGAAGAAGGTTAGTATTGCTGTGGGAAGGAGTTTGTGTTGTATTTGGAGAATCAGTTGGGGGTATTAAATTAGCTGTGGTTGAATAAGTAGGTTGCGATTCTTTAACTTTACTTGCGTACGTAGGTGTTGGTTTGACAGTGTTAAATGAGGTAGTGGTAGGGTTAGTTGAAGTAAGGATAGGAGGAGAGGCTTGAGAGGCTGTAGCATCAGACGCCTGTGACACCAGCCTGGTTAGTTTAAAGGAGGGTTAGGAGTCCATGGGCAAGGTGTGAGACAGCGCGTTGCACGATCTTTAAACTTTTCATGATACCAGCAAGGAGGGGTATGAACAGTAGACTGTGGTAAGGAAATAGGTTGAGAATGGGGCTGAGTAGTGGGGATTGAGGATTGAGGATGAGGTAAGGCTAATAGATTTGGATTAGGAGCAACCAACTGACCTGTTTGCGGTGGCTGTGGTTGTAGGAGAACGAGGCGTTGTCCAGGTTCATATTGGGAGGCTCTAATTGGACCAGAGGGTCGTCCTTGTCTTGAAGAACTTCTCTCTCGTTCCCTGTTGTTAGCTAGCTCTATTCTGAGAGCTTTAAATTCTTCTTTAAGTGTTCGTAGAATTTCATTGGATACTTTAAGACCTTGTGCAGCCGGACTCAGATTGTCATCCTGCGTGGCACAGATTTGGGGGTGATGGGTGTGGTTATCTACTTGGCCAAGGTGGATTTCAATCATCATCTTATCAGCTGTTTTAGCCATTGTGAGGAGGTCTGTATCATCTGGCATACAACGGAGCATTGGCCGTAGGGCAGTAGGGAGACCATTGAGGAAGCGGCGTCGCATTAAGGGTGAGTTTTTATCGTCTTCATTGGTCTGTCCAGCCAGGTCTTGCAGATGTCTCAGGAAGGCTGTTGGCGTTTGATCCCCAAGAACTTGGTCCTTGAGTAGAGCATTGAGTCGCTCTTCTTCTGATTGGCCGAGTCTCCTGACTAACTCGCTGAGGAGGCTCTCAAAAGCTTGGTCAGACGGAGGCAATAGAGTTACATCCCGCACTACTTTGTATACTTGTGTAGGCAGGAGGTTCTTTGTGACAAGGAACTTGGTTCGTGGGTCCGTAACTCCTTTTATCTCAAAATAATCCCGCAGTTGACTCACAAAGATTCCAGGCTCTTCAGCGGTGAATTGTGGAGTGGTAGGCTGATACATTGTGAGAAAGTCCGTTATAGGTGGTGAATTTGGAGTACCACCATTGGATGACCCTAGGTTGTTATTGGTCATTGTGGCTATTATTTGTTACAAGGTACTAAAAAAAATTTAAAATGTGTCACAAACTGACAAGATTTCAACAAATGTTGTTGAATGCAATTAATGGCTTCAGGTAAGCTTGGTTGAGTATGAGACTCAATTAGAGTTATGAATGCCAATAACAAAAAGTTACGTAAAAAATTTTTTTTTTTTTTTTATGATGTAGCCACTCTTACAATTTTACTTAGATAATTAACTATATGCCAGGGTCACCAGCGCCCAAGTACTAGATTGGCATCCGGCACTGCGGCGCAAAGTTAATTTTAATAAAAGAAGGGAAGGACTGATTATTAAATCAATATGAATTTTTATATTTTATTGACAACAATTAATGAGTATATGCAAAGGGGATTTTTACCCGTAACAACTTTGATGGACTTATAATGGCGAGATTAAATAATGGCCCGTTTGGCTAATATATAACAGTCTGCAAATAATACTGATTATAATAATGAATAATAATACAGTAATAATAATAGTATAGTAATAATAATAATAATAAAGATAATAGCCACAATGACAACCTTGTCTGCAAAGAGACAGACAAGAATACTGTAAGTAATATTTCGGAGAAAAAGAATAATAAAAATGGCAAAAATTAATAATCAATATACATATGCTTTATAGGCCCAGTAACCTGTGGATGATAAATTACAGTTAATTCTCATTATGGGATTGTGTTAAGTTGAATGGGAGAACTAAGGAAGTATGTAGGCTACAAATGATTAGTAGGCCATAAATGACTTGAAACATAATAGGCTTATAAAGTAAAGTAAAATATACTAAGAAATTTAATAGGCAGGCCTTTGCCTCTTCAACATATTGAGCTGAGGTTAATCTAAAACAAAGACTATGGTAGGCCTCAGTTAGGCTAGTTACAATTTGGCTTTTGCCTAGACCTAACTTAGCCTAAGGTAATTTATTGTATGAATCTTACATTACTATTTGTAGTATGAATCTTAGTACTAATTGCAAACGGTATAAGGCGTTAGTATCTGCAGTATGCGGTATTGCATACAGATATGAAATAGTAAAGAATAAATATTATAAATACAAAACATACCACAAAGGAACTTTGCTTGCTGGCGGGGTGATTTCGAATAATAATGGTTTTTTTTGGCGTCCTTTGTGTTGTCGTTGCACACAAGTTTGTTTTTACTTAATAATTTTACCAACCAGCCAAAATAATCCTTAAAAGCCCATTCATGTCTAGTCACACCACTCTGAATTCTTAAGAATTAAATTTGATCACTAGACATTTAACTTGTATTTATTTATTTAGATTTAAATAATTCACTCATGCCAATTTGTGGCAGTTTTCACTAATAAAGAATAATCTTGTGGTGCAAGGCACTACAACTTATTATGCATGCAGCTCCTCGCTTATTTCGTCAATATTGAATGTGCTATATTGACAAAATAACCCAGAACTCACCACGTAGAGGTGGCTGCATTTCGAGTTCCTCCCTGCCCCACCCAACCACCCTACCATTATCGGACTTAGGCTAGTTACACACTGTAGTCACTTTTTGTTTCCATTCTTGGCATTTTCTTTCCGGATTCTAATCTTGCTCTGATAAATCCATCCCTTGCCTCTGAACCGCATACTGCAGCTGAAGCCTCTGTTACCAGCTTTATATGCCGTTCAACCGCTTGGGTATGGCAAGGAAAGCGTGGGATGAAATCAGCTACATCTCCTGATGAGATATAGTTCAGGATGTCGGAGGGTGATAGAACTTTTGTCAGAGGAGGCTCTGACAGCTCACAAGTTTGCCAGTTAATCATGTTGTAGTACTCACTGCACTGAAAGTTCAACGTGGGCAATTTAAACACTCTCACTGCGGCTGACTCAGAATCTCTTGCTTTAAGGATTCTCCTCCATCCTAATTTTCTGATATGTTTTGCTTCATCGTGAATCATACTAAGGAGAACATTCTCAGGATGAGAAAAATAGGAATTTCTCTGAATAACACGATCAACTATTTCTATACAGCGGGCACTCAACGACCTCGAGCGTTGTATCATTTGATAAAGATGTTTGGCTCTCTGTGTTGCTGAAGAATTTCTCTTGATTTGAAACCACATTGGAATATAAACTTTCATAATATAATCCACGATACACTTAAGGTTGTCTGAAGGTTCTTCAGTTGAAACGTAGAGACGAAGTATGCGGTTAGCAGTTGTCACCCATCTGGAGTGTGCCATTTTGCCTGGTTTCCTTTGAGTAGAGAGGGAGTACATTCACCTTTTGACACAGCATCATAGATTTCTGCCAAATATTTCTGATCTGTGCTCAGATCATCTCTGTCAACTACAATTTCTTTCGCTTCAACTGCTTCAAACTCAACAACAGGTCTCTTTTCACAATCAATTAACTCTTTTCCTTTCGGCCCCGTAAAACTCTGAGGACCTGTTGTTTTACCATCAATGTCAGTCATTATGGCCGCAAGGGAAGTTCATTAGTGTGATGCAAGCAAATCAGCCACTGGAGTGCTCTCTGAAAGTGCTCTTCATTACTTCTTATCACTCTTCCTTTTGGTCCTGTATTAACTGCTGTCCCATCACATCCAATGGCTTTAACTTCTGAAGTATCAATCTCATTTGAGCGAAAAAAATCCAAAATTGCAGAAGACATACTCTGTGCTGAGCCAGAAGCGGGAGTTACACGCCCAATATAATGCGAGTTTGGTTCTTGAAGCAAACTGACATGTTCTTCTGTTATATTTTTTTGATAACCTTTACTGCCAACTTTTTCTTGCACTGCAGTTCTGTCCTTTCTTCCATCGAAATAGATACTCTCCATAGTTTCTTCTTCGTAATCTCTCTTTTGAATGATAGAGCTCACTCTTTTTCTAGCTCTCCTTACTTTGCATCTGTCTATTACTGAACTTAAATCTTTTTCGTTTATAATTCCCACGTCTTCAAGAACAGCCGAAGCAATTATAGCAGCAGACCTGTCTGACACACCAGTTCTGTCACAAGCTATAGCCAATGATAAGATTGTTCCATGATGAGATTGTTCCATCGATTTGATTCTCTGTGTCGGTTCATAATCAGAATCCGCTCCTTCTGTTTCACTTGATGTTGATGACAGTGTTTCAGTTGCTTGTCTTTTACTGGTAGATGGTTTTGGTTCATACTGTTTCATTCTCTGTTGTCTTCTAGCAATAGTTGCTAGATTTTTACGAGTTTGTGAAACATCAAGAGAGCCTATTGCCAATTTTCTTGTTCTCTGATCTTTAAGGAAGTCTTGTTCAATTGCTGGAACCTTGAAATGATTTTCACATGAACACTTATCAAAATTTTCACATTTGCAAGCACTGATGTCAAATAATTTGTTTTCTGCCTCATTTTGAAATGTTTGTAATTTAATTTTGAATGAGTCACTAACTTGTTTCTTTTTTATTGAGTTTAGAAGGTTTTGACATTTTTCATGGTAATTTTTAATCATTTGAACGACACGGTTATGAGAAACAGTAGGAATAGAGGCTGTTTTCCACAAATCTTCGTTTTTGAGAGAACACCCGAAATTTCTGCAACTGTAGGCTCTTTCTTCGATGTCTTCAGATTCAACCTTATTTGATGAAAATATTTCATGACGTCCTTATAGGTTGGAAGGCACCTCTTGTCTAGATCAGCTGGAGCTCCAAATATAGGGCAACTTGAAGAAGTTCTTGTTGTTTGAGCTGGTACTGACATTGTGAAAAAACAGTACAGTAATTAATATAAAAATTAAGAAATTACTCCTAAAACGTAAAATATTCTTCCATTCTGCAGAAGTTTTGTATATTATACCAACGTATTATTATGCACTAAAATATGCAGTATATGTCCACATATGCGTGTTGTCGTGTTCCAAAGATGTATTAACAACAAGAGCAACACAATCCACATCTTACCCGAAACGTAGCTAGCACAACACTGCGGGGAAGTGAGAGCAAGAAGGCCTGGTAGAGTAGGGTGTGTCAATTTGGGAGGTGAAAATTAATTTTTGCCAATTCCTTCACTGAGGGGTTTTAAAAATATGTTTTTGGATGTGAAGAATTCAAGTCTGCTATTATTTTTGTGATTGCTCAACACTTAGCTTGGTAAATCTACGTTTGATTAAAAAGCACATAAATTGCTCTCGGAAAACAACATTTATTAATTTTAACTTCTCAAAATGTCAGGTAATGCTATAAAAATTTTAGTTTCTCTGCATAAAACATATCCTAGTAATCATAAAACATATCCTTGTAATCATAAAACAACATCAGAAAGTAATGACATCAGTAAAAAAAAATATTTAAACAACAAGTTTCATCAAGTCTTGCTTTGATTCGTTCTTGGACACCAGCCGCCGACTTGCTTCTTGGCCTCTGATATAGCCCTCACGTTTCTCATGTGTATACACCCTGCCTGCTGCCTCTGTGACTTGTTTCACACACCTCTCTATTGACTGAGCATGACAGGGCCACTGTGGAACTTGCATAGGCTTGTCAAAGAACTTCTTTACTTCCGCTGTAGTCAGTTTACATGTCAAAGGAGGTTCAAATACCCCGTCAGACCAGTCTGTCAGCTCCAACACGGAAGAAACACTGGGTTGATGGAATTGTTTGATGGAAGTGTGGAAGTGTGGAAGTGTCAACAATCTTTTGGACACCAGCTCTCCTCTCCTCACTGTCATCTGAGCACAAGAGTGTCTGGATTATCATTTCGCTGAATGCATACCATGCTGAGCGCTTGATGGTTGGCAAAACAGCATCCACTACAGCCTTCTTTTGCAGCCTAACTAGCCGCAGCTGAAACAACATGTGGCGTGGGCCTTCCACCCAAGAGTGTTTTACTTTGATGTTGAACCAACAGGGTAGTACACACCAACAATGTATTCCACTATCAGTCTTAAGTTGTTGAGGGTTTTGCCTTTAAGGCCATGTTTTGAAACCCATATGCGACAAAGCCTGTTTGCTGTTGTCAACCTTGAATGGCTCACTGGACCAATTTCAAGAAGGGCCAGATCTGTGGGAAGTTCTCCTGTCCTTATGGTCTGTGTGATCCTATACCCGTACGCTTGATCAGTAGAGAGATCCTTTACGACATTGTCACTTAGTGAAATAAGAGGCTCTCCAATTGAGAGTTTGGTGAATGAAGGATCAATTTCAAGTTCGGTTGCAGTGTCTAGCATCTTGCCAATGTTACCTGTCCACTTGTTGTTAGACAAGGTCTTCCCATCCAGTGCTGTGATCAAGTGTCGCAGGGGTAACTCGTTAGTGTGGAGGGCAAAACCAACCAGATCAGCTTACGACAAAGCTTGACCTCTACCCAATGCATGGAACCACCCTCCCAGCCAGTGTTAACATTTGTAGAATCACCTCCAATGGCCTGCAGGCTTTTATCAATGCCCTTCTTCTTCATGAAATCTACAAGATTATCAGCAATAACTTCAGCAGGTTTTTTTCTCGTTGAGCCTTTCTCAAGAGTGAAGTGGTAGAGATATCTTCCACCTGGCTCACTGCACACAGAATAATGCTCTTCTTTGATGATGCTGGGGAACTGACGATCTGAATTGTCTGCTTTCAGCATAACTTTAGTTGTATCTTGACGGCCGTCAAAGAAGATGCAGTCAATTTCACCCTTCTTACAAAGATCATCAAATTCCTGATCCAGGGATCTCATAACTTTTTCTTGGACCCTCTTGACTTTATTGTGATCGACTACAAGTCTCTTGTCTTCTTCAGTTATCAAGCCAGCATCCATAAAGGCAGCAGTGGTGATGGCAGCTGTGGCACGCAGGCCAACACCATATCTGATGCTATGCATAGCAACATTAGGTATTTCTAATGTGTTGTACTCTGGCTTTTTATTGGAAGTTGAAGACGTGCTTGGTATTTCTAATGTCACGTCATAACTTCCATCCTTTCCATCTTGAGCATCAGCTATTTGTTCTTCATTTTCATCATCAGAGAAAATTATTTCATTTGATGGCATTGAAACATCCTGCTTACTTGTCTGCTTATATTCAGCAAGCCTTCTTCTTTCGTCTTCTTGCCGCTTCTGCTTTTTGACTTGTCTGTTGTGCTCAGGTTGATCTGGCAAGCCAATCTGATGTGGTCCAATAGAACCAGACTTGTCTCTCTGACCTTTAAGAAAGCAAGTTCTTTCACAGGGATCTTCATCTCCCTAGGGCATGTACAGTTAATGTGAGTTTCGTTTTTGCAACCAGCATCTGCAAGGCAGCCAAATTCAGAGCAGAGAACAATTTTACACTTGCAACTGAGGATGTCAAAAGCTTGTCAAGTTTTGCAATGAAAGCCTCTTTGACATGTAGCTTTCCTCTCCCACGAGATATGTTTTTGGCCTGCTCCCAGCTCTCTTGGATCTTGTTTAAGATTGTGACTCGTGAATTTACAACGGGGGCTACAAAAGAACTGTTTGCTCGTTCCCACTTTTCAAGCACTTTAGGGTAAATGTCCTTTGCGAGACTGGCTGCTGGGTAGTTTCTCACATCCTCACCACTTTGTTCTCTTAGCAGTAGCCCATATTTCAGAACGTCTCGCAGAGTTGGGAGTTCAGAGGGCAACAACTCTCTACCAGTTCCAATTAGGTTGCTCATATGTGTGAATGTCCCCAGTCTTGTCCTCCTTTTAGAAGCCATTGGAGGTCAATTCCCACTGGTTAGGATGGTAGCACTGACGGACAATTAATCTTCAGCACACTGATGAATATGTTTCAACCTGTGAAATAAGCAAAAACAGCAGTGCATTATATATACAGCATATATAATTATTAATAATAATTATTATATAATTCCACAAAAAAGTCAAAAAAGTCACTATTTTTATGTAGCTTCTTACCAAGCAAAACTAAATTATATTAAATTAACAAAAATATCTTTAGAATTCCTAAGTCATGCTGCAACTTTTTAGCACCCCTCATATTTGGAATTTGAAAGTTGAAAAATTCGACACACCCTACTGGTAGAGTGTTGTGAGTCATGACTCATCAGTCATCACTCACTGACTCATTGCCTTATATGGCAATGACGAGCAACACACCATACCAGGCTGTGGGGAAGCTTCTAGAACGATGTGGGAGTACTACATGACGTACAAAGTGAATTTATTAGCGTATAGGATGAATATGCAAAATACGTGATTTATGCGGATTTCTCCGTATTTTGGAACGTTTGCGGTGGCAGAAGATATTATCGCAGGACAAAAATATTTAAAACTAGTCTAAAATAAACCTTTAGGATGCTTTTCCTCGCTATTACAAGAAGGTGGGATGAAAATTAAAACTATAAGAAAATATTGAAAAAAATGCATATTTTGGCGCATTTTTTGGATTTTCAACGCACTTGCGGAGGCAGAAGATATTATTGCAGATCTCTGAGATTTTACACACTCACTTTTGACGTGGAAGAACCACTTTTCCGTGCTATTACAAAACGGAAATTGAAAAAAGTGTAAAAACGCTCCGCCCTAATGTACATTTATTCTGTAATAAAAATGGACCCAAAACTTTGGTTGCCTACGGTAGTGGAGCGTGCCCGTAAACTAGCTGTAGACTGCAAACTTGAGTTTGACTGTGCTATGGGTCCTGAAGAGCTGAGAAGGGGTAGAACAGGAAATGAATGTTCGTATAGTTGTATTTGGAATGGATGATCGTCGTAGGACTGTGTATGTTTTTAAAAGCAGTGTGAGAGATCGTACAAGGCCCCTACTTATTTCAGGACTGTCAGGGACAACGTATCTCCCCATCCGTAATATAAGGGACCTTTACGCGAGTTATGATAAAAGTCGAAAATATGGGCGACATCATGATTTGTGTAAGGGATGTATCGAGTTTGCGGATGATATAGTGAAACATTGTAAAGATTGCTACATGGTATGTGAGCAGTGTAAAAGCTCCAAATGTGAAAGCCGTGTAGCTCAAGCTGAGAAGAGGGACTGTGATGTGTGTAGACGCACATTTTTCAATAATAACTGTTTTGAGCTCCATAAATCAATTGGCACGTACAGGAAAATGAGAATCTGTGAATGTGGTATGTTTCATATGATGGATAACTGGGGGAATTTCAAGCATAAATGTTATGAAATTCACTGTCCTACATGTCATGAGAAATATAAGGCGGATGAAGTAAAGCATGTATGTTATATGAAAGATGCTAAGCCTAAAAATAATCCTTGTATAACTGTATACTACGATATAGAAACATACACGAACGCTGAAACCAAAGAGGTTATTCCGCATTTACTTGTAAGCCAAACTATCTGTGATGAGTGCATGGAGATCGAGTGTGATGAGTGTCACAAATGCGGTAAACGTACAAACGTTTTCAAAACGAGTGCCTACGATAGCCCTGTGAAGCTCTTTGTGTCCTATATTGTCAAGCTAGCGGACATGTTAAAGAAAATGACTGTGTATATTCTCGCCTATAACGGGACAAAATTTGACACAGTTCCTTTATAAGGAATTGCTTGAGCAAGAGTCATCTGAGATATTTACAGGTGATCCCTTGAAAAGAGGTAACAAGCTAATACATATGCAAATAAGAGGTAATGTACAGTTTAAAGGCACTTTATTATTCACACCTTATAAATTAGCAAAGCTACCCAAGGTGATGGGCGTAGCCGCTGAAGTTTCAAAAGGATATTTCCCTTACACGTTCCTCACTAACGAAACTTTAAATTACGTAGGACTACCTTCATCCAAACATTACTTTAACTATGAATGTATGAGTACAGATGAACGTGAAGATTTTGACCGATACTACAACAGTTTTAATGAATGTAATCCTTATAATATAGCTGATGAATGTGAGCGTTATTGTCTGAATGATGTGCGCGTGCTTAGAGTATGTTTCCAGGCCTTTAGAAGGATGTACAGTGCTTACAAGAAGTCTCGCGCCTCTGTCTCGTCCCAAGCTAGTCTGTTAGGTATAAAATGGGCGGTCCTTATGGCAGCGGAGGTGTGTTCGGATTGGTGCACATAATTGCTCTAACGGTGTAAGAGATACTTAAATTCATGTGTGTATTATGCCATATGATGTGCGTAATAAATAATAATTTTTAAATAGTTGGAGCGTTCAAGGTCATTTGTAATAATCTATAGACTACCCCCGCAGGAGGAAGAATTCTGGAGAAAAGTTGTGTACTGTGACGAAAAAACATTTTCAACAGATAGTCATGGTTCGCCAGAGATGGGCACGATCTTGATCTTCAAGATCAGATCGTGATCTTGAAGATCAAGATCGTGATCTGATCTTGATCTTGAAGATCACTTTTATTATGGTGATCTTGATCTTGATCTAAGATCACTTTATTTCTTGTGATCTTGATCTTGAAGATCACTTTAGACTTCAAGATCACTTTTAATTTCAGATTCTTAAATATGCCGCTATGCGAATGTCATTTGTTTTTTGTCCAAGCGACATCTGGTGGCAACTTTGTTCAACACCGACTGTTTATGTTTTCTGTTAGTTGGGTGACTTGCGTCATGCGTGGGCTCATGGAAGGTGTAGTTGCTGTGGAATTTAGGCTCGTAAAAAGTGTAATTTACTGTGCAATTATGTTAAAAGTGTTCTATTAATATATTATTATATATAGGCATAAAATATAGCCTATAGGTCCGTATTCATAATAAATTAATTCTAAACATATTTTATTTACAGATTGAATTTTTTAATAATGAGTGCAATTTTACAACTTCAACAGGCTCCCAAGGGAACCAAATATTCTAGGTTGTCACCAGAACAGTATTCAATATATTTAGATAACAATGTTGGTAATAAGGATCAATCTGTGCTATTGAACGGAAAATATTTTCAAATTGTCGAAAAAACTGGAAACAGTATCAAAGTTATTTGTAGGCAGTGTACAAAGAAAACTACAATTCTGTCTGCTGGCCTCGACTCAACAAGCAATCTTCTGAGGCACCTCAGGGTTAGTACTACTTAGTAACTAAGTAGTAAGTAGCAACATTAACATAATGGTTCAAGTCATATTTTAAGTGACTGGTGCCATACAAGACTAATGCTACATTTACATAGACGTCCATTTGAATATATTGTGCACTTCAGATATTAATAGATTATGGACTAGTAACTACATTAAAAACTGCCGATATCCAACTATAATAAAACGCCAGGTGTATCTGTCTTTCTCTCTGTCTGATCCATGTCTGTAATTTCTCCTATTTAGTTACTGAAGGACGAAATTCGGCTTTCAATTTAACATAGGATAAAAATGCACTGATCATGGTGAAAATAATTTTAGTTAAAGATAACAAAATTTTAGAATCTTGTTGAGTATTAATTTCAACTAGAAGTTTGATACTCTGATAATATTATACAGGGTGTTCAAGAAGTCTCTCCGCATGATAATAATTTATTTTCTTGTGCAGAAACTACATTCGGATCTTTTGGGTGAATATGAATCGGAGAAGAAATCTCGCAAGCGTCCAGCTAAAGAAGAAGATGCCAGCGGCAGCAATGCTGGCCCTGCCAAAATTGCCAAGCAGTCAACACTAAGCATGTTCCACATTTCCAAGCAAAAACCAGAACCACCAATATGCAAGGATATCCTTGAAAAGAAGATTCTCTCGCTTGTGGCTAATGGGCTCCTACCATTGAGCCTAGTTGAACTACATGAATTTAAGGATCTTCTTTCATGTTAGTATAACTCAAATATTTTGCTATTTTTTCCATAGCTAATATCTGATTAAAATAATTAATCATATTATTTGTATGAACATTAGACTATCGCTAGCCTAGCTAAATATTTTGATATTTTTTCCATAGCTAATCTATTGTATTTGTTTTAATTTTTAAATATTTTTTTCAGACGTCAACCCGGCTGTTCAGGTGCCATCTAGACGCACCCTGGCTAGATCTCTTGCAACAACAACCAGTACAATGAAGGAAGACATACAAGCAAAACTGGCAGCAGTTGACCATGTGTGTGTTACATGCAACATATGGTCAACTAATCACCGCAGTTTCATGGGAGTCACTGCGCATTGGGTATGCTATTGATTTAGTGTATTATTTTTATATAATTGATAAATTGACCATTGGTGATAGACTGATAGTCTGATAGACTTATAGTATAATCTTTTCAATTATTCGACATGTGTTCCTCATTCATTAATTTGGTGAGTCTTCATTTTGCTGTGATTCACAGTAATTTCACACTAATTCACTGATTCTGTCATCTGTCATTGTGTCTGATTCACAGCAAAATGTGGAAGAGTCCATATTCACAGGCTGTGAATATGGACTCTTCCACATTTTGCTCTTATGGGATGGGTCACTGATGTGGTGGTATGGTAGGCGACTCATCGCTGAATTGTCTCCTTTATATCACATAGTTCTTCTCTTCAATGTTTGGTGGCGCAGTTTAGCTGGTGCGTGTCTAACCAATATTATTAAATTAAGCTTAAAAAAATGTACATACAAACATTGATTTTATATTCTTACATTACAGATCAATGATGACTTGTCGCGAGGATCAGCTGCACTGGCATGCCGAAGATTTCGTGGAACACATAGCTTTGATAAAATTGCTGGAATATTGGACAGGATCAACTCGGAGCATGGTTTATCTTATAGAAAGTTGTATCTACAGTCACCGACAATGCATCGAACATGGTGAAATGCTTTAAAGAATTCGGTGTTCGTGTTCAGAATCGTACTGACGACATTGATGAAGATGATGCAGATGAAGATGATGATGAAAAAGATTCAGATGAAGAGGTTATCATCAGCAACTTTCCTGAACATTCAGGAGAGCATGGAGAGGAGTCAGTGAAACTATCATCCCATATTCGATGTGCCTCCCACACATTGAACTTGGTAGCAACAACTGATGCAGATAAAGGACTGAATTCACCTGGACTAAAGAAGATAAAGCATTCTGCAATGGGAAAATGTTCGGCGCTGTGGAATGCTGCTGGTAAACCCAAGTCAGCAGAAAAAATACAGGAAATAACTGGCGTCCAATTTAGGTACCCATGCGTCACCCGATGGAACTCAATGTACGACTCATTAAGCCAAATATATAAACATAAGAACGACGTGAATGTAGCTCTTGAAGAACTGAATCTACCCATCCTCAAAGACAATGAATTGGAATTTATTTCAGAATATTTGTCTGTTCTAAAACCAATTGCAGCAGCCCTCAACAAATTACAGGCAGAGAAAGAATGCTACTACGGTTGTCTTCTTCCAACAGTCCTAGTGACTCAAGATGCCCTCGCAAGATTGGAGCCTATCCAACCAAACGACCTGCGCTTGAGACACTGCATGCCATTACTGGCAGCAGTCGTCTCTGGCTTCAATGCCAGATTTGGTCATTTTTTGTCGTTGAGCCCCGAGGTAACTGATGCCGTTTTGGCCTCAGTATCTCATCCGTATTTCAAACTTAGATGGATATCATTGTTGCAAGGGCCTAATTTCGGCGATCATGAAGCAATCAAGTCTCAAGTAAAAGACAAGCTGCAAATGGCTGTAAGAAATTGTAATTCTGACAGCAGTGGTAATAGTTCGGTGAACTCAGACTCATCATCTGAAGACGATTTCTTCAGAACTATGGACGGCTCATTCTCTGCTCCTAACATTGCTAACAACAAGGAAGACTTGGAAGTCCTCAATTATTTGCAGGACACCAGTAAGGCACTCGACTCTTTAGATAGGTATCCTGCTATAAAGAAGATCTTCAAGAGGTATAACACCACGCTACCTTCCTCTGCACCAGTGGACCGGTTGTTTTCGTTTGCTGGCATGGTTCATAGCCCCAAACGAAGTCGTCTCTCGGATGGTAACTTTGAACAATTGGTTTTGCTGAAAGCAAATGTTTACAGCGGTTGAACATTAAATTAACACTCTTAACTTGCGGTTTTTACCCTTATATTGTCAGTAATTGCGTACTGCAGTAAAACTGTAAAATTAAATTCTATGTAAAAATGTTTACTTATATATGCTGACCATTCATTGATATGGGTTATGGACCTGGTGAAATGAGAATTGAGAAAAATAGAACTAAAAACTATATGTAGGTCATTTAATAGTTTTTTCTTTGCTGATAAGTTATGATAATACTAAGTTTTAAGTTTACCACCTGAAAAACTGAAAGGGGAATCGTCAATCCCCGTGGTTTAGATCAGGTGACATGGGTAGGATGCGATGCTTGTATTGCCTCAGCCCTCAGGGGAGTATTAGGAGTGATACTTTTCAGGAGTGATTAACAAAATAATTTGTTTTTGTTTACTCTACAAGAGTACAACTTTTTTCAATTCATATAAAAGTGATCTTAAAAAGTGATCTTGAAAAGTGATCTTCAAGATCACGATCTTGATCTGGATCTTCAAGATCACATTTTTCTGGTGATCTGATCTTGATCTTCAAGATCACATTTTTCTGGTGATCTGATCTTGATCTTCAAGATCACATTTTTCTGGTGATCTGATCTTGATCTTCAAGATCACCAAAGTTGGTGATCTTGCCCATCTCTGATGGTTCCCTGCATTGTTGAAGGCAGCGCGGAAAACGCTATGAAGAAGGAAATGTTTTCCCGAGCAAACGTAGTGGTCACATCAATCTCGGTGTGGGGCTGGATGTCTGGCTATGGTGTCGGAGAATTGACTCAAGTAAATGGACGCTTTACTGGACAGCAATATTGCCAGATACTGGAAGAGGTGCTGCTACCCAGTGTTCGTGCGTATCTGGTTCCAGCACCGGAACCATTTTACGTAATGGAAGATAACAGTCCCATTCATAGGAGTAACGTTGTGAGAGCGTGGTACGATCACCCAGAGATTATTAATCTAATTCTGCCACCACGTTCTCCTGATTTGAATCCGATTGAAAACCTTTGGGTAATAACACAGGTCAACAAAAAAAAATAAAAAATTTTCGTTGCCAAGGAAATTCGTACGAATTTAGGGTATTTTGGGGTTGCTGAATTCCAAAATGAAAGTAGTTTTTCCGATTTGGCTCTAGTTCTTGAGATAATGAATACCCTCAATTAATAGGAAACGTAACCATAACGCGTGCATATGGGAAACTACCGGAACATTCTAGATGGTGAGACCGAATAAAATGCCATTATGTATTTCATGTGTTTACTTTTGTATGATTTGAGACAATTTCAATGCGATTTGTAAGTAGGCTCCGCCTGAACATTAAACTTTTTGCATTTTTACGTGTTTCAATGGGGTACCAATTATCTCATAAATTAGAGCCAATCTAGCAAAACCGATGTCATATTCGGAATCAGCACCACAAAGTTACCCCAAAATCACTCTAATATGATTGGCAATAAAATGAGTGTTGACCAGTGTAATCATTAACGAATGGGAGCAACGCAATGAAAGAACATTTGAAGCACTTTTAGCTCACACGAGGAATAGTTGGGAGAGCTTACGCCGAACACCAAACATTCCCTACAATCTGGCCTCTTCTATGCCGCAACGATTGCAAGAAATTATTGATGCTGGAGGAAGCCATACGAAATACTGATGTTAAAGCCATGACGTAAATGTATATCGAATATATATTTATGTTAATATAGAATTTTATTATATGTTTATGTTTGACATCTATAAAAGTACATATTGTGACCATGAAAGAACTTTACTTATCCTTAGTTAGAATCTTTTCTTGCAATGTCTACGCTCGTGGAGATGATAATATATGCATTGTTGAAACAAACTATGAGAAGGTAATAGTTTCAGGAAAAAAATAAAAACTGGCAACATCGAGGTCATCACATGTTTATGGGAATTGTCATATGATATGCTACCAATAAACTCTTATATACTACTATATACAGTATACTATATTATGTAATAATTACGATGAACAAATCAAATGCAAATTTCTCTGATTCACGGCCCACCAGTCTTGCTTTAGACCAGTGGTAGTCAAACCGGGGTACGCGTACCCCTGGGGGTACGCGAGGGGTTTCCTGAGGTTACGTAAGCTCTGCTGCAAAAACAAGCAAGTTGGTTAATCAATTATAAAATGAATTTATACAATTATAATTATCATCTATCATTTAAATTTTTTTGAAAATATATATTATAATCATTTATTTATAATATTAATATTTAATTATAAATTTAACTCAACAGTGGTACAAGTTATTATTAAATTATTTAATATTAATTATTTTATATTTTTATATTTTAATATTTTATTTAAATTATTATTAAATTACCCGATATTGGTACAAATTGGTACGAATCGTACGATGCTGTAAAAATAGTAAATTATATCAAGTCTCGAGCAGTGAATTCACACCTCTTTAAAATTCTTTGTGAGGTGGGAAAAAATCATACTCAGTTGCTTTTGCACACTGAAGTGCGCTGGCTCTCACGAGGAAAGGTATTAACACGACTTTTTGAACTTAGGAATGAAGTGAGAAGTTTACTTAACAGCCGAAATTCAGACTTATTAAAATTTATAGAAAATGAGGAGTGGCTTTGTAAACTGAGTTATTTGGCAGATATATTCACCAAATTATACGAACTTAATCTTCAACTTCAGGAGTATGACAAAAATATATTGCAGGCACAAGAAAAAGTGAAGGGATTTTTTGGGAAAGTTTTATACTGGATAAAGTGCATAGAAGACAATAATACCACACCTTTCCAAATATTCAGCGAATTCTGTCACGAAAACGAGTTTCTTGTCAGTGACTCAGTTATGAATATTATAAAGCAGCATTTAGTGAGCCTTCGTGAATCATTTTTGCATTACTTTCCATGTATTAATAGAGATTCCCCACAAAGTGAATGGATAACGAATCCGTTTTCGAACCTTGCTGTGTCTAATGCGGAGCTTCCCGCTCGTTTAAAAGAACAATTGATTGAATTGGCAGCTGACAGCTCACTTAAACATAAATTCAATGACTTTTCTCTCTCCGAATTTTGGAAATTGGCCCATATTGAATACAAAGAATTAAGTGAATTTGTTATCAACAAACTACTTCCATTCCCGTCCACCTATTTATGTGAAAAGGGATTTTCGGCACTGACAGCTATCAAGTCGAAAGAAAGAAACCGTCTACATCCAGAAGCTTGCCTCATAATGGCACTCACAAATGTTCGTCGGCGAATAGAACAACATGCTAGTGACAAACAGTCCCACCCATCGCATTAATTAATTGTAAGTATTTAAAATATATATTTTAAAAGCTCAGACGATTTCTAATTACCTGTATTAGATTCTAATATTTGCCTGAGTTAAAATTTGTGTAAATGGCTTGAGTTGTGTAAAATGTAAATTGTATAATTAAAATGCTATGATATATATATATA
The DNA here is from genome assembly GCA_023014485.1 of Bathynomus jamesi. NCBI lineage: Eukaryota > Metazoa > Arthropoda > Malacostraca > Isopoda > Cirolanidae > Bathynomus > Bathynomus jamesi. The sequence goes on along the minus strand of JAJOZX010006900.1, from coordinate 170,250 downwards.
TATATATATATATATATATATATATATATATATATATTCATCTAATAATTAGGTGGTCGTAAATAAAGATCGTTTGATAGCTTCATATTCTGTGTAAATTGTATAATAACATTTTTATTTTGGAAACTGAAGGGGGAGGAGGTACGCCATAATAAAAAAACAAACTAAAGGGGTACGCCAAGGAAAAAGTTTGAATACCACTGCTTTAGACTAATGACTTTCATAAGATGGAATAGGTTTAACATAATTCGTTTAATAGGTTACCACTTAAAACAATGGATAAACTATCTATTAGTGAGACGACCGTGACTTCCTCGAAATGCGAGCGCGTGAGAGGTTCACTGAGAAATTTGGTCATTAGATTCTTCACGTAGGATATATATCACAAACAACAATAATGACAACAATTCCCAACAATTACTTAATATCAATAATTGCATTTGAGCAAATAATTTAGACCTGCGTCAAAATAACTTAGGTACATTGCCATGATTTGGGATATTTGCCGAATTATTCGTTCTCTATAGTCTAAGGGTGTCAGGAAATGATTGCCCCCCCTGTACAGAAGAAACTGAAAGGAATAGAAAAAAACAGACAAAACCACGCGAAAGAGCGTTTAATTTTGAATAAAAAACACTTGTTTTAATATCGGGTGTTGCCCCCATTTGCAGCTCTGACGGCCATTAATCGACGGGTGTATGATCCCAGAAGTGTCTCAAAGAGATCGGTATCATGACTCATTTCTTCAAGGACTTCGTTGATCTTTGCAGTCATAATTTCTGTTGAATACCGATTCTGAATGGGTTGTTCCAGCATTAAGGACTCCACCCGATCCTTCATGATGGATCCGACATGTTCACAGACATTAAGATCGGGAGAATTGCCAGGCCATTCATTATTTCCGAAAAAATCAATGTTATTGTCCTTAAGCAGTTGTTGAATCGCAAGTGCTTTCATACAGGGGGCTTTGTCGTGAAGAAAGGTTGCCTGTTCAACATCCAAAACACACTCGGGGTCTTTCAAAAACGGAATTACATGTTGGGCTAAAATTACATTTCGAAAATAAGGCCCATCCCAACTGGTTCCTCTTGGTTTGATAACCCAGATGAGCTTCCGAATAGAGAACATAATGAAAACACCCACACATGCTGGATTTTTTACTATTTCTCGATACTTCTGGTCGTCTGGGACTTCATCAGGAGTTGTTGCCCAAACCCGATCATTCTGAAAATTTGGTTTTCTGGAGACATAAACGAAGAATTCATCGCTGACAACCAAGTGAAGGAAATCGTCTTCCGTCCATTCCTCAAGATAATCACAAAACCATAGCCGATCTTCAATATTAAGATCACTCTTCCGTGGCTTAGCTATTTCATGCCAAGCACTCAAGCCTTGGCGAACTCGAAATTGATGCACAAGTTGCCGATTGACTATCTTACCACGACGGATAAGTATCTCTTTCGCTACCTCAGAGCAGCTCTTCTTTCGGCGCCGTGATGCAGCAAGCACAGTGTCTTTCGATTCTTGAGATAATTTCTCCGGTCTTCCTCCTCGAAATTCTGTTTCACAATCTTCAGGATTCTTATTCCAATTCCTTTTGACAAAGTCTTCTGATCTTTTTAATCTCTCAGCCACCCAGTGTCGAGTTATGAAAGTTGCACCAGCTTCCTTTGCTTCACGAAATGTGACAGCTCGAATGCGGTCAAGAACTCGCTTTTTCTCTGAATCGTTCAAAATAGATGATGCCATGGTTTCTGTGGGGAAAAAAATGGTAAGAATTAAAATCACAGGAATAGAATATAATGGTTTTTATTCAGATTTTAACGCTCTTTCAAGTGGTCTCGCCGGTTTTTATCTATCTCTTCTAGTTTTTGCTCTACAGGGGGGCAATCATTTCCTGACACCCCACTCTACAGTATACTGTATATTGAGACGGTATAATGTAATGCCCAGCTAATATTATGATGACTAGGATTGCTCCATAACAATCCCAACATCCCGAAACTTGCTCCATTCTGCTTCTTAATCATTTGTATTTTAAACACTAAAATGTAGCAGAAGTGACGTAATAATGGACGCTTGGGACGAGACAGAAGCGTGAGACTTCTTGTAAGCACTGTACAGTGCTTACAATAAGTCTCGCGCCTCTGTCTCGTCCCAAGCTAGTCTTTTAGGTATAAAATGGGCGGTCCTTATGGCAGCGGAGGTGTGTTGGGATTGGTGCATATAATTGCTCTAACCCCATCAATGACGTCCATTATTACGTCACTTCTGCTACATTTTAGTGTTTAAAATACAAATGATTAAGAAGCAGAATGACCAAGTTTCGGGATGTTGGGATGGTTATGGAGCAATCCTAGTCATCATAATATTAGCTAGGCATTACATTATACCGTATCAATATATACTGTAGACCCACGCTTCTCAAACTAGGGGTCGCGTAAATATTATTGGGGTCGCAGAAACATTTGAAAATATTATTTTTTTCATAAATATACAGTGTTAGTACCTATTGCTTTTATGACATTGAGTGAAGGGTCGCGAAAAAATTTGTCTGATCCAAAGGGGTCGCAAGTGAAAAAAGTTTGAGAAGCCCTGCTGTGGACTATAGAGAACGACTAATTCGACAAATATCCCAAATCATGGCATGATACCTATGTTATTTTGACGCAGGTTTAAATTATTTGCTCAAATGCAATGATTGATATTAAGTAATTGTTGGGAATTGTTGTCAATATTGTTGTTTGTGATACATATCCTACGTGAAGAATCTAATGATCAAATTCCTCAGTGAACCTCTCACGCGCTCGCATTTCGAGGAAGTCACGGTCGTCTCACTAATAGATAGTTTATCCATTGTTTTAAGTGGTAACCTATTCCATCTTATGAAAGTCATTAGTCTAAAGCAAGACTGGTGGGCCGTGAATCAGGGAAATTTGCATTTGATTTGTTCATCGTAATTATTACATAATATAGTATACTGTATATAGTAGTATATAAGAGTTTATTGGTAGCATATCATATGACAATTCCCATAAACATGTGATGGCCTCGATGTTGCCAATTTTTATTTTTTTCCTGAAACTATTACCTTCTCATAGTTTGTTTCAACAATGCATATATTATCATCACGAGCGTAGACATTGCAGGAAAAAAGATTCTAACTAAGGATAAGTAAAGTTCTTTCATGGTCACAATATATACTTTTATAGATGTCAAACATAAAAATATAATAAAATTCTATATTAACATAAATATATATTCAATACACATTTACGTCATGGCTTTAACATCAATATTTCGTATAGCTTCCTCCGGCATCAATAATTTCTTGCAATCGTTGCGGCATAGAAGAGGCCAGATTGTAGGGGATGTTTGGTGTTCGACGTAAGCTCTCCCAACTATTCCTCGTGTGAGCTAAAAGTGCTTCAAATGTTCTTTCATTGCGTTGCTCCCATTCGTTAATCATTATTGCCCAAAGGTTTTCAATCGGATTCATATCAGGAGAACGTGGTGGCAGAATTAGATTAATAATCTCTGGCTCCCTTTCCTCCCCCCTTCGTAATTCCCAACCCAACCTCGTTTCCTTCGACATAGCAACGCTTACCTCCATCCTCATTCCACTTCTTTCATTAAACCTATTATCGCTTTTACTATCCCTTCCTTCCATCCTTCAATGCCAGCGTTCTTAAACCTAGCACATAAATTATATAATATGGAATCTAACACCTTAAATCTCTACGCATTCATGTTACTTGAAGACGCCTGTGTCTTAGGGGAATCTAAGTGTTGAGAGTGGGCTTGAGGGGTAGTCTATAGATTACTACAGATGACCTTGAATGCTCCAACTATTTAAAAATGATTATTTATTACGCACATCATATGGCATAATACACACATGAATTTAAGTATCTTATACTATAGGAATGGAATTGAATCCTATCAGAGTTAAAAAGTCGCAAAATACGATAGATTAGTTTGTATTAAGAGGTTACTAAGAGAAAAGGATTTGGGATAGAGCGGAAGGCAGAGAGTATATTTTCTCGAGTTTCGGTTATTATTAACGTTATATGGATACATTGCCATGCGGTGTGACCAGAGAGAGAGAGAGAAGAGAGAGAGAGAGAGACAGAGAGAGAGAGACACACACAGAGCACAGAGAGAGAGACACACAGAGAGAGACACAGAGACACAGAGAGCTTTTAAATCACACCTTTTAAATGGTTTGTGGGTAAGGGCTTCACGTATGTTATTTTAGTCCAGAGTAGTTTATGTGGAGGTGTTAACGTAACTTTCACTTGGGACTGTTAACTGTAAGACAACTACCATAGCTGGGACTGAGACACGTTATCCCTGCATACTATATACAGGGTGGGCCGTAAGTTTCCATACATAGGAAAAATAAACATTTTGTTATGGACAACCATTTTTATTTATATAATATGCTCTACATGGTTGCCATTGTTTTGAAAACACATTTCAATACGTGTTCCCCACTGTTGATGAACACGCATTAGCACAGTTGACGTTATGCTTGTAATGGCGTTGGTGATACGTTCCTTTAGATGATTTATGTCTCGTATCTTTTCCTGATACACCATGGCCTTCAAGTGCCCCCAAAGATAGAAATCAAGGGGGGTGAGATCTGGGGATCTGGGAGGCCACTCCACAGGACCACGCCGACCAATCCAAGCATCCGGAAACTGCTGCTGATCCAAATACCGACGCACGTGAAGACCATAATGAGGTGGAGCTCCATCTTGCTGGAAGTAAACTGGGAAGTTACCTTCCTCGTTTAGCAGGGATGGGAAAATCTCTTCTTGCAACATGTTAAGATACCTTTCGGCATTAAGATTTCCACAGACAAAAATTGGTCCAATAATTCTGTCACCCCATATCCCCCCACACCATCACTTTACCGGCACCTTGCATCTTCGTCGGACTCAGCCAGTTAGGGTTAGCATTACTCCAATAACGTATGTTTTGCCGATTAACCTCTCCATTGACGTAAAAATTTGCTTCATCAGTAAACAAGATCTTACGTCAAACGCATATTCTTAGGGTATCTGAAACACAAAAACAAACGTTTAATTTTTCCTATGTATGGAAACTTACGGCCCACCCTGTATATATCTATATACAGTATGTCTCTATATATAAATAGATAGAGTTATCGACACAATGATAATGTGGACGTCATTGATGGGGTTAGAGCAATTATGTGCACCAATCCGAACACACCTCCGCTGCCATAAGGACCGCTCATTTTATACCTAACAGACTAGCTTGGGACGAGACAGAGGCGCGAGACTTATTGTAAGCACTGTACATAGACCGTTTCAAATGCGATCCGTTGCAAGTCGCAACCACCTTCGCCTCATTATGTTTTACGGTGTTCAAGAATAACTTCATGCCTAAAGACACTTTAGCCATTATTCACAGAAACAAACCCCGCAGTTATGGGCACAAGGCTATTTACTGGCTCATACACCTACAGCAGCAGACAGGTGTATACATAAAACATGCCCGCAACACGGGTAAAGTACCCATTAAGATTAATGGTCGTGTTTTTTGGGTTGATGGCCTAAGTGAAAACCGTGATAGCATCATCAAAATGCATTTGGATGCTGTCACAGAAATGCAAACTACTAAAAATTGACCACAGGTGTCTCTCCTTTCAAGTAGGACAGAATGATCTTATGAAGGCCTTGGCTACGCATGTAAGAAAAATCATCCTTGAAGAAATTAGAGCTGCCACCATATATTCTGTTTTGCTTGATGAAACCACTGATATATCTCTCACTGAGCAGGCTGCCTTTGCTGTTCGATATGTGAACGATATGGAAATAAAGGAGCGTTTCATACAAGTCTGTGATGTGCAGTCAACTACTGGACAAGAACTAGCAAATGTAGTGGTGTCTCTGCTTGAAGAAAATGGTTTAAAAATAGAGAATATCAGAGGTCAAGGTTACGATGGAGCAGCCAACATGAGCGGTCCTTATAAAGAACTGCAATCCAGGATTCTTCAACTGAATAAAAACGCTCTATATGTACACTGCCACGCACATTGTTGAACCTGGTCCTTGTAGAGGCTGCCAAATTGAACCTTCATTTTGTTTCCTTCTTCAACATGGTGGAAAAACTTTACACCTTTATTTCGAGCACAGGAAAGCGGCATGCTGCATTTGTACAGACACAGCTGTCTATGTACCCTAATCAACGAGTACATGAACTGAAAAAGCTCTCGGACACTAGATGGGCCTGCCGAGAAACAGCTTTAAGAACACTGAAGAAGGTCTTTACAGCAGTGGTGGAGTTCCTCAGCAACTTATTTTAATGCAGTCCCCCTGACTCAGCAGTTGGTGAAGCAGTGATGCTGCTTCGAAGCATCAACTTTGAATTTATCCTGTGCTTGGAGATCACCACACCAGTTTTTTGGAAACTGCTATTACCGCGAATGCACTTCAATAACAACATCTTGACCTGGCAGCATCGTACAGACTTCTGGATGGAATGTTGCAAAGAATGAGAAAATTAAGACAGAAGAGGAGTTCCAGGTGGTGTTTGAAAATGCCAAGAAAAAAGCAGATGAAGCAGAAATTGAAATTCCCTCACAAGTTCCCGGACAAAAAAGACGAAGGAAAATGCCAGCAAAATACAAATACAGCTCTACATCAGCAACAGAGGATAATTCCTTTCAAAGTTTGGAGGAATATTAATATTACCGTGTAAATTTGTATTTTCAGTTCTTGGACACAATTACTCAAGAAATGGAAAGAAGATTCAAAGGGAAATAGAACACTGCAACTGGCACGATCCTGAGTTCCTTCCAGTACCTTACTGTAGTGACAGGTAGATAAGGCTATGGTTCACACACTATATACAGATACAGTCAGTGGTGTAGTGCTGTGGGAACGCGTGGGAACGGCGTTCCCTTACTTTTTTTGGTAGACGGAACGGCGTTCCCTCACTATTTCAAATAAATCCGAACTTACAAATCTCTAACGTCATGAAATTTTAATTCCCACCCCTAGAAGAAATATGAGAAAGAATCATTAACTGTTTCATTTCTTTTAGCTGAGGCAAAGCTAGCCTATAAAGATCTGGTGAAACAGTCACCACGGCGTAACAGTTGTTGACTTTTTTTTAGTTAATCATTTCAGTTGTTAGCTATTTTTATTGATCGTACTGGATGTCATATATCTAATGACACTGGAAATACTGCATCTTCAACCTTGGAATATATCCTAATATCCAGTGCATATGACCTCAAAATATCCCTGAAATTGGTCAGATTTCAAAAGATTTCCCGGGGGGCTTACAGTGCCCCAGGACCCCCAGCTGTATGGGCTCGCCGCGCTCGCCATTGTCCCCCTCCGCATCTGAATAACACTTTCAACATGCGTTCCCTCACTTCTTTATTTAGCACTACACCACTGGATACAGTACAATACCCAGAATTAAGTTACACAACGAAATAATTATAGACTCACCTCAAGGAAAGAACAACAGTTCCAGACAATATTCTAGATAGCCAGTAATAGTCGTTAGTCTAGCAGTTGTCAGTCTATTAATTAGTCAATAGCTATATCAGTATATCTAGATAGGCAAGTAGTTCACAATGGTAAAACGACAATCAAAAATACATCCATAATCGCAATGCTAATGATCATCCCAAAACATCATCGCTCCATATCCGCCCTAATCCGTTAAAACCAGTGCTGCCAGATCAATATTAGTTTTTATTATTAAGGTGTTTTTTTCGTGTGTCGATCTGCAGACTTTTAGTCACACCAATCCACCACACTCCTCCCCTACAAGTTCAGACGTTCCGGGGCCTTTTCTAACCCTAGTAGAACGACGAACTCAAAGTGCAGTAGATTCCTCTGGCTCAGCCACAGTTGAGAGAGAGGATTGTGTTTCCATTTCAGTTGGAATAGTAGTGGTACTCTCTGCAGTAGTATGAATGGGCGTACGCTCTAGAGTAGGAGGAATACAGTAGTAGGGGTAGCGGAAGGCATAGAATGAGGTAGAATCTGATCCTGATGTCGATTCTGAATTCGACCATCTTCAGTTACACATCTGTAGGAAACAGGACCAGTCTGCCTTCTAACTATAGCTGGTACCCACTTGGGACCCTGAGAGTAATTGCGAATCATGACCTTATTTTGAGGTAGCAGCTCTAGCGTCATAGGAGTCTTAGATTCAAAGGCACGTTTTTGCCGCTCTTGCCGACTGTAAACTCTTTGACAAATAGAATCATGAGGACGCACAAGATCAAAAATACAGCGAATACGACGGCCAAACATCAACTCGGACGGTGCAACACCCGTAGTAGAATAGGGTGCCAACCTGTATTTTAGGAGGAAGCGATGCAAAGCAACCTGAATTCCGTCCCCCTTTGCATGAAGCAAAGCAGACTTAACAGAATGGACCATGTTCTCAGCCAAGCCATTTGAAGATGGGTGGTAGGGAGCAGTACAAACATGACGAATACCATTGGAAGACAAAAATCAGAACTAGTAAAACTTGAGCCATTATCAGAAACCAAAACAACTGGAAGGCCAAATCTAGCAAAAATAGAACGCAACAGACGAATAGTAGAGGATGAAGACATAGATGTAGTAGGAAGAACTTCTACCCATTTAGAATGAGCATCGATAATGACTAGAAGATAGTGGTGATTGATGGGACCCGCATAATCAATATGAATTCTATGCCATGGATGGGAAGGCCATTCCCAGGGATGTAGAAAACTCTTTTTAGGAGTATCACGTAACCCCAAACACCGAGAGCATGAATTCACAAGCGAAAGGATGTCACTATCCAGTCCGGGCCACCAAAAATAACTTCGGGCCAGTTCCTTCATACGAGTAGCACACATATGATCGGAATGAAGTTCTTTAAGCAAAAGAGACTTGCCCAGGTCTGGGATAAGAACCCAAGACCCCCAAAGGACACATCCATCCTGAATAGACAACTCTGTGCGTCTTTGGTGGAAAGGTTGGTAAGAACTGTCCACCTTCATATGCCAACCACTAGAGACCATCTGATAAACATGAGACAAAATAGGATCAGATTTAGTCCACTGAGCAATAATTAATCATAGCTGTAACTGTTGTTGTCCCTAGAAATTCAACTAAGTGAACCCATTCAGCTGGAGTTGGGACACATTCAATGGAAGCATTTAAAGGTAACCGGCTTAAAGCATCAGCATTACCCAAATGCTTACCTGACCGGTGCACTAGATTGAAAGAATAGGCGTGTAGCATGAGAGCCCAACGTTGTATTCGTCTTGCAGCCAAGATAGGAATTTGTTTATTAGGAGCAAACAACCCTAACAACGGTTTATGATCAGTCACTAGGGTAAACTGCTGACCCCACAAGTAAAAATGAAACTTTTTTACTGCGAAGATTAGGGCTAATGCTTCACGTTCTACCTGTGAATAATTCCTCTCTGCTGTATTTAGAGTGCGGGAAACAAAAGAAATAGGTCTTTCTTCCCCGTTAATATTATGAGCAAGTACTGATCCAATGCCATATGAGCTGCTATCAGCAGTTACAACTATAGGTAGTTTAGGATCAAAATGCACTAAAACATGAGAATTGAGTAAGAGCTTCTTTGACTGTTGAAAACTAGACTGTTCCTCTTTACCCCAACTCCATTTAGTGTCTTTCCTGAGTAATTTACTTAGTGGTTCCAATGTAGTAGCAGCATTTGGTAGAAATTTCCTGTAGAAATTAAGCAAGCCTAGATATGCTTGAAGCTGAGTGACATTAATAGGTGCAGGAGCCTTACAAATAGCATCAACTTTATCCTTAGTAGGATGCAGACCTAATGAATCAATCATAAATCCCAAATACTGAATTTCATTAGTTATCCAGATACATTTTTCCTTATTTAGAGTTAAACCAGCAGCTGCTAACTTCTGTAAAACTGTCCTCAGACTAGACTTATGTTCTGCTTCTGTTTTTCCAGCTATAAGGATGTCATCCAGGTATCATACCACATCTGAAATTCCATCTAATATGCGACTAATAGTTCTTTGGAAAATGCCAGGAGCTGATGAAATACCATAACATAATCTATTATAACGAAATAGACCTTTGTGAGTATTTATAGTTGTGATATCCTTAGATTTTTCATCAAGCTCCAGCTGTGCATAGGCTTGTGACATATCCAGCTTAGAGAAGTATTTATTACCAGCTAACTTACTAAAAATATCAGTAGTATTAGGAATAGGATATTTATCTATTAGAATAGCCTTATTAGCAGTTACTTTGTAGTCCCCACAAATACGAACACTCTTATTAGGTTTTAACACAGGGACAATAGGTGCTGTCCAAAATGAGTGCGATATAAGTTCAATAACCTTTTCCTTAGTGAGCTGTCTAGTCTAGCTCCAATTCTACCTTTTCTCTTAGAACATAAGGCAATGGCCTAGCTTTACAAAATTTAGGGCTGACTTCATTATCTAATTCAATAGACACTTTATGATCTTTGAGCATGCCAAGAGTAGGCCCAAATAATTTTGGAAATTCCTTTAAAAGAATTGAGATATTATTATTAGGTATTACAGAATAATTTAATGATTGATGATCAACTATAATGTTATGAATAGGCAAGTTTAAAGCATGAATCCAATCTCTACCTAGAAGAGTAGGACGTAGTTCATCAATCGATAAAGGTGTTAACTGTTTGTGATACTTTGTATCATTTATTGTAACCTGAACTTTAGCCTCTCCTACTATTGGCATCTCAACATTTCCATATTTTCTCAGAGTAGCCTTAGAATGATATAATGGTATGGAGTTTTGGAATTTTTCTAGAAAATAATCTTTAGAAATTATAGTTCTACCTGCACCTGTATCCAGGGTCAGATTAAGGGTTTCGTAGGCCAAGGCTGGACTGCGTGGACTTCAACAAATCTTTCCAATATATCGGTATTAGAAAGAGTACTCGACAAATATAGATGTTTAATTAAATGAGATTACGTATTTTTCATTTGTAATTGAGTATAATATAGATAATTTTAAGAGATTAAATACGATAGGCCTACATAAAAAAAAATATATATATATTTTTTTTTTTGCACACAGTAAAGTAAATTGTAAAGCAAACAAACGTAAAGTATATAAATTGTAAAGCTTCTTGTTCGTTGTTTGCTTGCTGTTGTGGTTCACCTGACTGTACATCTGACTGCTATTGACGTTGTTCCGGAATATCTGAATTTGACGATGTGGATGACGACGGCGAAAAACTTTAATAACAATCCACTCAGCTTTTCATCTTCCTGTTGTTTTTTCAAGCATTTCTCTCTCTTCAATGTACCACTTAAATGGTGTCGAACATAACCGTCCGACATTATGCACTGACAATATTGCAATTATATGTCTATGATATTTGATTTATGCATAAAATTGTAAAAATTTCTGTAAAAGAAAAATATACATCACTCGAAAGAGAAATAACATATAAATATAACAAACATATAAACATAATAAACATAAATTTATTATTTTATATTATATAAAATAATAAATTTAGGCTTCCTAAACAAACACCTCTACTTCAAGGTCAGTTGACAACTACCAGAAAATCTGCTAGTGTTGTTGAAAAATTTTTTTTTTTTTCGTAGACCACACTTTTTCGTAGGCCAAGGCTTTCAGCCTTTTAGCCTTTGGGGTTAATCCGGCACTGCCTCTATCCAGTTCCATTGGAAGTTTGACTTTATTTATAGTGGCATTATAATATAAGGACCAGCATTTGTAGTGCCATCCTGACTGAAAATATATTCAGAGCCTATCTGTGACTGCTTTAGACTGTTGGCTGATAAAGGAGGTTTATGCATTTTAGAAAAACAAACCTTTGCTGTATGTCCACCCTTGTTACATTTATAACACACTGCCTCCTTGAAAGGGCAGGCTACCTTCCAGTGCTGTTTGCCATAGCCAGTACAAAGTTTTTTAGGTTTAGCACTTTGCTTAGGCCAATTTTTTGAACTATCTGCTTTTAGAAAGTTTCTTTGGCTAACCTTTGGATTATCCTTAGCCTTAGTTCCTGTAAACCTACTATTTAGGTTAATATTAGATTTAAGCCTGATCAAATTCACATCACCAAATGCCTTTGCATCATTAGCAGCAGCTTTCCTAGTTGTGGCTAGTACTACTGCAGCATCAAAAGTTAGGTTTTTAATTGTCAATAGTTCTCGCTGAGTGGTCTCTTCTCTCAAACCCATGACAAATCTATCCCGTAGCATTTCTGTTAGGTTAGGGCCAAACTCACAAGTACTAGCCAGTTTCCTTAGGCTAGCTACAAAGTCAGCAATTGATTTACCTACAGCCTGATTTCGAGAATAGAACTGAAATCTCTCAAAAATCATTACCACTTGAGGCTTATAATGATCTTTTAGAACTGTAACTAAATCTGTATAGCTACACTCTGCTGTATTCTTAGGAGCTACCAAATCTTTAACTAGACTATAAGTTTTAGGGCCTATTAGAGTTAAAAAAGATGGTACCCTTTTATCATCTGGTATAGAATTCGCTGCAAAAAACAACTCCACTCTCAGGGCCGGCCTTAGCAATTGCGGGGCCCAATTTGGACCATTTTGGTGGGGCCTTCTGGACTTAAGATTATTTCAAATTAGGTACCAGGAATACATGCTGTTACGTTGTATTAAAAATAAAAGAATATTTATATTTATTAGCTTATATTTTGATATAAAACGTGTTAAAACAAAACTATACTTTTAAAGAAATCTTTCTTGCTCTCTGTTGACAAGTTCGTTTTCCTGAATGAGCTTGACATCTGTTAGCGCAATTTCCAAATCTGCAGCATGTTTTTGTAATTCCTCCTTTGGAATTTATTGAAATTTACTTAAAAAGCCAAATAAATCAACATGTTTTTCCAACTGCTTAAACCGTGGCTCCAAAGACTGCATTCCTTATTTTTCAAAGCTGAAGGTGGCAACCCAAGTGCTGGGCCCATGTGAGCGCGGGGAAGGAATTCCAGGATTTTCAAAGGCCTTCCAAAGTATGAAGAAGGAAGAATTGGCTTCAGTGCTTCCATTTCCTCGACCAGCATATGACCATCTAAATCTGCTGCTATAAGGCTCGACTGAAAGATTACAGTAATTCAGCCTTTATTACACAAAAACTTGAACAACATAATTCTGAAACAAAAAATATAACATTAGATACAGTAGCGGACAAAACTAATAATACACCTTTAAACAGATAACATCAGATAATCTATACCGAAATCACCACATTCTCCCACACATGGAAAAGTAACTTATAGAATAATAGTAAATGCTAAATGTAATTATAAATTCAGGCGATTCGGTTGGCGCCTCACACGTTGAGACCTGCGCAGTGCAATCGGTTCTGGTACGGAAACGTGATCGGTCTGTTTACCGGCGCGCAAGCAGTCTTGGACCGCGTCTTCAGTAACGATAGGTTCCTCAGGACAGTCCGTAGGCTCATTACTATTCTGTGGCTGCGGTTGGTCGTGAGAGTCTGGATGAGGCGTGACAGGGTGTTCAGAGCGTGTGGATTCAGACGATGAAATGCCGCGTGGAGCTAGGTCTCTCACTGACACAGTACTCTCTTTACCGTTAGCCAGGCGTATATGGGCATAATGAGGATTTGCTTCAAGAACTTCCGCTTCCACGACCAGAGGATCGTATTTAGAACTATGCACATGTTGCTTAAGGAAAACCTTGCTGCCAGGAAAGGAGAGCCAGGAAGGTACAGTACAACCTGTAGAAGAACGCCTAGCTTAGGTAAACAGACGCTCATGAGGTTTACAATTTGTAGACGTACACAACAATGATCGCACCGAGTGGAGAGCATCAGTAAGAACGAGTTCCCAGCTGTTCACAGGCAAATTGCGAGATTTTAGGGCTAATACTATCGTCTTCCATATTATGCCATTATATCTCTCACATTGTCCGTTACCCTGTGGGTTGTAGGGAGTTGTTCTGCTAGTGGCAATGCCACGAGAGTGTAAAAAGTTCTTTAGCTCCTGAGACATAAATGCAGTACCCCTGTCCTAATGTACATAAGCAGGCATACCGAACAATGCAAATATTTGATAGAGACAACGAATTACAGTTTGAGAGGAGACATCTTTGCAAGCAAAAGCGAACGGGTAATGGGAATATTCATCAATAACAGTAAGTAAATACTTGTTAGGAGAAACTGACGGTACAGGACCCTTAAAATCCATTGAAAGCCACTCGAACTGTTGAGTAGCCTTTATTATAGGCGTTAAGTTAGGCTTGTGAAATCTCGGTTTGCACTCGGAACAGACCGGGCAGGCTGCAGTGGTACGCCGCACTTCAACAGAAAATGGAAGGTTACGCGATCGGACAAAATGATACATCCTAGTGACACCGGATGACCAGTGGTGGGCGCGGTACCAAAATTTGGGGGTGCGTTACGCGGTACTGCGGTACCTCAGCATGCCCAGTGCGTTACGCGGTACTGCGGTACTTTTTCAGGTCCCCCTGGTGCGTTCCGCGGTACTGCACACAAGAACAACACAAGTAATAGCACATATTTTCAGAAATTGCATATCGGCGATTTCGCACCTGAACTTTCTGCCATAATGGCTAAAAATCGATCTTTGTCACAGAAATGTAACACACGTGCAACCGGCTCAAAAGCAAGCACTGCACTGAGGCGTTGTGATAGGATGGCAACGTAACATGTTCTGAACGAAAACTTAACGTGTCTAGAGTTAGGCTGATGCAACACACGCAGCATTCGTCTTACTGTACTCCTGTAATAAGGTTTACTTCAAAAAAAGTGTTAATTTTTTGAAAAGTCGTGTTTGTCGGTACCGCGGAAAGTACCGCGGGAAATTTGAATGCGGTAGCGGTACTGCTGTACTTTCAGCGATCCTTTGCGGTACTGCGTTATGCGGTACCGGTTTGGTAGTGCGGTAGTACCGCAGTACCGCAGTACCGCAAAAAATACCGCAAGTGCCCAGCTTTGCGGATGACACAGGTCGTTATGAAGTTTAGTTAGTACATTAGAGTCCACAGCAGAGCAAAACACCCGTGAGAGTGCATCAGCCGCTACATTATCACGTCCAGGACGATACTGAATGTCAAAATCAAAGCATGTCAATTCCAATATCCAACGTAGAATTTTATCATTCTTTATCTTACTGTTGTGTTTTTGATCCAGCATGAACGAAACAGATTTTTGGTCAGTGATTAGAGTAAAGTGTCTGCCAGTTAAATAATGTTTCCATTTATGAGTGCCTCTATTATAGCTAAAGCCTCTTTTTCAACAGCCGGATAGTTTCGCTCACTGTTATTCAATGATTTCGAGAAAAAGGCAACCGGTTTTCCTTCTTGGCTCAAAGTAGCTGCCAGACCAGAATCAGATGCATCAGTTTCTATAACAAGAGGTATGTCATCTCTGATAGTTTGAACAACAGACTGCAATATATCATGCTTCAGGTTAGAAAAAGCTAGTTTAGCATCCTCACACAATGGAAAAGATTTGGCCTCAGCCAATGATCTAATTTTACTCGAGTAGTTTCGGATCCATTGAGAGTAATAAGACAGTAGCCCCATAACACGCTTCAGAGCTTTAGCATCATGAGGAACGGGAAGGTTCATTAGGGGCTGTAGACGGTCAGGATCGGGCCTGATATTACCATCAGATATAAAGTAACCACGTAATTTAATAGATGTAACGGAGAAGACACTTTTCGTCATGTTGAGAGTCAAGCCAAACTCATCGGCAGCATTCATAAATCGTTTCAGATTCCGATTGTGCTCGTCCTTCGTCATGCCACATATAGTGATGTCATCCAGGTAAGCAAAGGTATCTGTCAACTGGTAACGGGATACAAAATCGTTCATGATTCTTTGAAAACATGCTACACCATTCTTAACACCGAATGGAATACGACAGAATTCATACAGTTTTGAACCTGATTGAAAGGCTGTCATAGGTTTGTCATTATCACTTATAGGAATTTGATGATACGCGCTAGTTAGGTCAATAGTACTGTAATAGCGATACTGAGAAATTTTACCGACGAGGTTGTCCACTCGAGGTAGAGGGTAATCGTCAAAGTATGTGTATTTGTTAATTGTCTGGGAATAGTCTATTACCATTCTCCTCTTACGAGTTTCTCCACTCACAACAAACGCCTGTGCTCGCCATGGAGAAGTGCTAGGTTGAATAATGCCTTCTCTCAGTAGGCGGTCGGTCTCGGCCGCAATGAACTTCTCATCGTCAGGGGAACATCTTCTAGATTTCGTTGCAAAAGGAGTGCAATCTTCAGATAGATTGCTGAATAGCGACGGAGAGCTTGTTTTCACAGAAGCCAGCCCACAGATGTTCAGGGATGGTTTACTTCCTCCAAAATTAACGTTGACGTCTTCATGTAAGGACAGGAAGTCATGATCAAGGACAACGTCAGCACACAGATTCTCCATTAGGAGGAGGTTCGATTCAGGATACTCCAATCCCCTCACTATTAGGGTTGTTTTACAGAATTCCTTAATTGCGGAACTGAATGAGGTAGACGTCATATGTACACTGCTGGAACACGGATACTGTTTTAAGTTCAATTTATGCGCCGTTTCTTAAGATATAAAACTCTGTGAACTACCTGTATCGACTAAAGCATTTAACAAATGTCCATCGACCGTGATATATGTACTCGATTTAGATAAACACGATGGAGTAGCCGCTGATATAGACGCCAGAACTGGACTATCCACTGTAGCCGAAGCACTGACAGCCGCAGAACGGCACACCTTCATGAAATGACCCTTCTTCTGGCATCTATTACACACTGCATCACGGGCAGGACACCTACTGCGTGGATGGCGACGGTTTCCGCAAAAGTAGCACTTCTGATCAGCTTTAACGGTTGTGGCTATAACTGAAGTATCACAAGTATTAACTGATGAGTCATGGTCCTCAGTGTTGTAGTGCTGTGGGAACGCGTGGGAACGGCGTTCCCTTACTTTTTTTTGGTAGACGGAACGGCGTTCCTTCACTATTTCAAATAAATCCGAACTTACAAATCTCTAATGTCATGAAATTTTAATTCCCACCCCTAGAAGAAATATGAGAAAGAATCATTAACCGTTTCATTTCTTTTAGCTTCGACTCAGGCAATGCTTGCCTATAAAGATCTGATGAAACAGTCATCACGGCGTAACAGTTGTTAACTTTTTTTTAGTTAATCATTCCAGTTGTTAGCTATTTTTATTGATCGTACTGGATGTCGTATATCTAATGACACTGGAAATACTGCATCTTCAACCTTGGAATATATCCCAATATCCAGTGCATATGACCTCAAAATATCCCTGAAATTGGTAAATTTCAAAAGATTTCCCGGGGGGCTTACAGTGCCCCCGGACCCCCAGCTGTATGGGCTCACCGCGCTCGCCATTGTCCCCCCCGCATCTGAGTAACACTTTCAAAATGCGTTCCCTCACTTCTTTATTTAGCACTACACCACTGATTGTCCTGCATATCAGGGTTACCCTTTGATTGAAAAGAGGTCGAGGCTGCAAGTTGAGAAGGCAGTTCAGAATAACAGTCAGCATTGCGCTTTATGATCTTTGAGCATGCCAAGAGTAGGCCCAAATAATTTTGGAAATTCCTTTAAAAGAATTGAGATATTATTAGGTATTACAGAACAATTTATTGATTGATGATCAACTATAATGTTATGAATAGGCAAGTTTAGAGCATGAATCCAATCTCTACCTAGAAGAGTAGGACCTGGTTCATCAATCTAGCCTTAGAATGATATAATGGTATGGAGTTTTGGAATTTTTCTGCAAAATAATCCTTAGAAATTATAGTTCTAGCTGCACCTGTATCCAGGGTCAGATTAAGGGTTTCGTAGGCCAAGGCTGGACTGCGTGGACTTCAACAAATCTTTCCAATATATCAGTATTAGAAAAAGTACTTGACAAATATAGATGTTTTATTAAATGAGATTACATATTTTTCATTTGTAATTGAGTATAATATAGATAATTTTAAGCAGGGTTGTGGAGTCAGTCCAAAATTTTCCGACTCCACATATTGTAAAAATCCGACTCTGACTCCACACACTGTAAAAAATCTAAAAATCTGACTCCGACTCCTCACATTTTAAATATACGACTCCGACTCCTCTAGTGTTTCACTCTATAATTATCATAATAATAAGACATTTCATCACCACCACATGAATCGTCAGGTTACTTTCTAGGATAAGGGAACATTCAAATATTAAGAAGGATATTGACTTGTAGATATTATCATATTAAGGGATTTTTATTTTTTCCAATAATATATACGGTATATATATATATATATATAACGTAAAGAACGACGCTTGTATAGGAGATATTCCGCGCAAGACGAGAAAGAGAAAACAACAAATGAAAAAATGAAGTACCACCTGGGAATCGAACCCGGGATCTTCCGATTGCCGGTCAGACGCGATAACCACTACACCATGGACCTCACTCTTCCAAATGCCGTAATTCCTCTACATACTCGCAGAAACCAATGCCCCAAGGGGGCACCTCCCGCATGCCGTAACATTATATACATTCAACTGCAAAGAACACGCAGTATAAATAACGTAAAGAACGACGCTTGTATAGGAGATATTCCGCGCAAGACGAGAAAGAGAAAACAACAAATGAAAAAATGAAGTACCACCTGGGAATCGAACCCGGGATCTTCCGATTGCCGGTCAGACGCGATAACCACTACACCATGGACCTCACTCTTCCAAATGCCGTAATTCATCTACATACTCGCAGAAACCAATGCCCAAGGGGGCACCTCCCGCATGCCGTAACATTATATACATTCAACTGCAAAGAACACGCAGTATAAATAACGTAAAGAACGACGCTTGTATAGGAGATATTCCGCGCAAGACGAGAAAGAGAAAACAACAAATGAAAAAATGAAGTACCACCTGGGAATCGAACCCGGGATCTTCCGATTGCCGGTCAGACACGATAACCACTACACCATGGACCTCACTCTTCCAAATGCCGTAATTCCTCTACATACTCGCAGAAACCAATGCCCCAAGGGGGCACCTCCCGCATGCCGTAACATTATATACATTCAACTGCAAAGAACACGCAGTATAAATAACGTAAAGAACGACGCTTGTATAGGAGATATTCCGCGCAAGACGAGAAAGAGAAAACAACAAATGAAAAAATGAAGTACCACCTGGGAATCGAACCCGGGATCTTCCGATTGCCGGTCAGACGCGATAACCACTACACCATGGACCTCACTCTTCCAAATGCCGTAATTCCTCTACATACTCGCAGAAACCAATGCCCCAAGGGGGCACCTCCCGCATGCCGTAACATTATATACATTCAACTGCAAAGAACACGCAGTATAAATAACGTAAAGAACGACGCTTGTATAGGAGATATTCCGCGCAAGACGAGAAAGAGAAAACAACAAATGAAAAAATGAAGTACCACCTGGGAATCGAACCCGGGATCTTCCGATTGCCGGTCAGACGCGATAACCACTACACCATGGACCTCACTCTTCCAAATGCCGTAATTCCTCTACATACTCGCAGAAACCAATGCCCCAAGGGGCACCTCCCGCATGCCGTAACATTATATACATTCAACTGCAAAGAACACGCAGTATAAATAACGTAAAGAACGACGCTTGTATAGGAGATATTCCGCGCAAGACGAGAAAGAGAAAACAACAAATGAAAAAATGAAGTACCACCTGGGAATCGAACCCGGGATCTTCCGATTGCCGGTCAGACGCGATAACCACTACACCATGGACCTCACTCTTCCAAATGCCGTAATTCCTCTACATACTCGCAGAAACCAATGCCCCAAGGGGGCACCTCCCGCATGCCGTAACATTATATACATTCAACTGCAAAGAACACGCAGTATAAATAACGTAAAGAACGACGCTTGTATAGGAGATATTCCGCGCAAGACGAGAAAGAGAAAACAACAAATGAAAAAATGAAGTACCACCTGGGAATCGAACCCGGGATCTTCCGATTGCCGGTCAGACGCGATAACCACTACACCATGGACCTCACTCTTCCAAATGCCGTAATTCCTCTACATACTCGCAGAAACCAATGCCCCAAGGGGGCACCTCCCGCATGCCGTAACATTATATACATTCAACTGCAAAGAACACGCAGTATAAATAACGTAAAGAACGACGCTTGTATAGGAGATA
>JAJOZX010006900.1:0-147500 GCA_023014485.1 Bathynomus jamesi | reverse complement strand
TTATTAATTTTTACACAATTACATATTGAATTAACATTTAAAAATACAAAATTAATTACATAGTAGGCCCGATGCTACTGTTAATAATTTCCAGAAAATAAAATTAAGAAATTTATAAAATATTAGAAATTTTATATAATTAATAATGATTAACCTATTGAAAACATAAATCGTAATTTATAAACCTTTTACTATATATATAAAATTAAATGCTTATATTATCTTAACTATTTATTACATGTTAGGTAAATTTGTTCGTAAGAAAAGGATGGCATCTGTCAGGTCCTCCTTCATCTGTCCTCTTAAGTCAGATTTGATGATCCAAAGAGTAGAAAAAAGGCGCTCAACACTAACTTGCGTAGGGGGTAGGGCAGTGACAGCAAGGGCAGCTTCCTGTACAATTTCTGGATAGCTCTCTATAGCTTTCATTACTTCCATTTTTGTAAAGCGGTCAATTTTTTCAACTTCTTTCAGTGCAGCAAAAAAATTCCATTTGAATTTATTCAGTTTTGTTGGAGCCGGAGGGCGTTCATATTCTTCTGACTGGACACGGCGACGCTTTTGAATCTTTTCTTGGTCATCAAGAAACTTTTCATATTCATCTTCTGAGCTTGATAAAGACGGGCTACTATAGATAGGAATTTCATCAGTTTCATCACTTTCATGTTGTAGTCCCAATTGGTCCTTCTCTTGAAATCCCTTCATGCGAATGGCCACATCGCAAAGTGTAGATTTTGCCTTATTTTTTTGATCTTCTGTCAAAATGACTCTGTACATGGGGTCAACATAAATTGCAGCCAGTAGGATACCATTGTCAAGAAGGGAACTCTCTCTTCGTATCATTGAGGCTTTCATCTCATCAGCTATCATGCCTCCAATTTGTGAGAGCCGAAAAATAAGGGTTTTCCATTCTTTATAAAAACAACCTGGTGTAAGATCTGATGATTGCAGATTTTTTGTTACTGTATAAGGGTAACGTAAAAGGCTTTCAAGTTCTTTGACTTGTTCCCAATGAGCCTCAGACATTGATACTTCAGGGTTGGCCATATCAGAGAGGAACTGTTTTAGTTCAAGAATGCGAGCTATCATCAAATATGTACTACCCCATCTTGTTGCCTGATCAATAATAGCGCCTTTCCCAGCTCTTCTTTTGAGGATGGCATCAATCTTTGGGGTTCTAGCAACTGTAGCAACTTTTCGCACAA
This sequence comes from Bathynomus jamesi, assembly GCA_023014485.1. Lineage (NCBI taxonomy): Eukaryota > Metazoa > Arthropoda > Malacostraca > Isopoda > Cirolanidae > Bathynomus > Bathynomus jamesi. The sequence goes on along the minus strand of JAJOZX010006900.1, from coordinate 146,295 downwards.
TAGCAACCAAGTTGGCTGCATACCTTCCTTTCAATCCATCGCGAATAGCCAACTGAAGAGTATGCACTGCACAACGCATGTGGTGTATTTCTGAAATCCTTGCAGCAGCTTCTGGTAAGTATTCAAAGTCATGAGGATCATCTTCTCCTCCACTTTCTTCAATTAAAGATACTGGTATGTTCAGGTCACTATTATTATCATCAATTGTAACATCTTCATTTAATTTTTCTACAGTACTGATCATATTGCTAGCATTGTCTGTGACGATTGAAAGCACCTGTTCTTTGCGCAAGCCATATTCCTCCACTACTTCAAGCACTATCTTTTGAATACAATCACTTGTGTGTTGGGCCTCTGTGTCTCTTATAGCCAATGTATAGATTACAATCTTTTTATCACTATCCATAAATTGTACATTTATTGCAAAGTAATTGGTCCTCATACGTGTACATGCATCCATTTTCAGAAAGATATATCATCTTTGCAGAAGAGTTTTTAGTACTTCTTTTTGTTTGTTTGCTTCTTGGATTACAAGAGATCGTATACTATTTCTTTCCAAAGAAACCCCCAGCTTACGCGCCATTTCGCCATTAAGTCCTACAAAAGCTGGTGTTGAAAATAATCTAAGAGGAAAAGAGTTTTTTGCAACCATTTCAATAATGTATTTTTTTAAATTTACTGCAGTCATGGTTACAGTTACCTTGTCACTAACAAGAAATGAAGTAACAAGTCTTTGCTTTGATGTTGATGCTACTCTTTTAATTTCTTTAGGCTTGCATTCTTCATCTTTTTTGTTAACATTCTTTAGTATCTCTGGATGTCGTCACTGTAGATGACGTTTCAGATTAGAAGCTCGTGTAGGAGAATGAGATTTCCCACCAGTAAACGTACTTATTCTTTCACCACAAATTGTTTCCTTATCATTTTTATCCTTAACTGTACATTGACAAGCAAAATATTTTCCATCATCACTAATAGAAAAATGTTCAAACACTGATGACTTTATTTTATGAGCCATATTGGGGTTGATTACACTAGGCAACAAAGATTTTGTTACAGAAGACCAAATAGGTGCTCCTAGCTAATTTCGGTATGCTGATTTCAAATCTATAATTAGATTTTTTCTATCACGTCTAGATTTTGTGTAAAATGCAAATCACTTTTAGTAAAATTTTCTACCACGTCCAGATTTTGGTTTTAATCGGCTTAATGCCAGTAATATGAAACTTGCTTTTCAAGGTTAAAGCAATTTTTTTTGCCAACTATATACAAATTCGAACAATTTTGATAAATAAAATTTATCCCGAGTTGGCAACACTGAGTCAAGAGCATAGTAACGGGCAACGGCCCAACGGTTAGTCGCTACGTGACAGTCAAGCAGAACGGTTGTTGAAGCTCTCTGCTGATGAGCAAGTGACAGGTTGTGGTGACTTGTGTGTTTTTATAGCATTTGTTTTGTACTACGGTGTGTATTTCTTTTTATTTTGCACATCGTAATAATTACTTTCTACGTTTTTTCAGATATTGTATGGTAATTCAAAATGGCATCAAATAGACGTGCTTGTGTAAATCACCCAGACAACTTCTGCTTTGTCTGTGGACAATATACACCTAAGCCACAACGTAGAAACATAACAACAAAGATTAAACTTGCCTACAAGTGTTATTTTGACTGTAAGTTAGGAGACCAACAGAGGGACTGGGCACCACATATTTGCTGTGCACAGTGCAATGCAATGTTAATAGCTTGGATGAATGGTAAAAGAAAAGCTATGCCGTTCTCAGTCCCCATGGTTTGGCGTGAGCCGAAAAATCACTTCAATGATTGTTATTTTTGTTTGACAAAGATTGCTGGTTTCACAAAGAAAAACAAATCAAAGATCACGTACCCAAACTGCGAATCAGCAATGAAACCAGTACCACATGATGAAACAAATCCACCACCAGTTCCACCAGCAACGATAACAGACAGCAGTTCATCTGAAGATTCTGCTAGTGATATAGAAACAGGAAAGATGGCATATATGTTCCAGATGCAAATATTTCCCCACATTTGTTAAGTCAAGCGGAGTTAAATGACTTAGTGCGCGATTTGGAATTACCAAAAGAAAAGGCAGAGTTGCTTGGTTCAAGACTTCAAGAATTTAATCTTCTCCAACCAAACACCAAAGTTTCCCATTTCCGCCATCGCCATTTGCAGTTTTCATCATTTTACTTACAGGAAGAAAACGTTTGTTTCTGCCACGATATCAGTGGTCTGATGCAAGGGATTGGCTGTCGCTATGATCCAAAAGAATGGAGACTGTTCATTGACTCTAGTAAAGCTAGCCTTAAAGCTGTATTACTGCACAACGGCAATGAAAAACCTTCAATACCTGTAGCACATGCCACTGGCCTTAATGAGACTTATGAATCGATGAAACTGCTGCTAAGACTCATCAAATATAAGGACCACACATGGAATATTTGTGGCGACCTTAAAGTTGTATCATTACTTCTTGGGTTACAGTTGGGCTACACAAAGCATATGTGCTTTTTGTGTCTATGGAACAGCAGAGATGACAAGAACCACTACAAAAAACATGATTGGCCATCTAGAACTGAACATGTTGTTGGTAAATACAATGTGAAACACCCAGCACTTATTGACCCTCAGAAAGTACATCTTCCACCACTTCACATTAAACTTGGCCTTATGAAAAATTTCGTGAAGGGTATGGATCATCAAGGTAGTGGTTTCCAATATTTAAAGGATAAATTCAAAGGAATATTGACAGATGCTAAGCTAGAAGCTGGAGTTTTCACTGGACCACAGATCCGCAGTGTCATCCACGACTCATCGTTTCCATCTAACCTAAATGAGAATGAACTAGGAGCATGGACATCTTTCGTTGAAGTTGTCAAAAATTTTCTTGGAAACCACAAAGCTGAAAACCACCGTAAACTCGTAGAAAACATGCTTAGATCTTATGAAATAATGGGATGCAGAATGTCTTTGAAAATTCATTTTTTACATTCTCATCTTGACTTCTTCCCGGCCAACCTTGGGGCTGTAAGTGACGAGCATGGTGAGCGCTTCCACCAACAGATCTCAGTTATGGAAAACAGATACCAAGGTAATTTCAACCCAAATATGATGGGAGATTATTGTTGGTTCCTGCAGAAGGAGAGCTCGTCATCCTACAAGCGACAAAGGAAGAGGACACACCAAAGTTTCACTTAAGAACAGGAATTTGCCTTTCAGTAGTAACAACAAAATACTAACGCGCTTTGGATGGATGGTTGGGCGCAGGGGTGGTAACTCCGCCAGCGGAATTCCGCTGTCTGTCTTAAGCCAGAATAAAGGAGGAAAGACATCCCTGTTCACTAATTATTTAAGTATGCTTAACATAAAACGTGGCACGGAAAAGTAGCTTAGACGGCTTTCGTAATAGAAGCGGGTGAGAAAAAAAATGAAAAATAGGGGTTTTCGGTTACACAAAATCTGGACGTGATAGAGAAATTTTGATATCAGATCTGAAATCAGCATCAGCGCTTTAGTAGGAATCAGTAGTTCACGTGTCTGTAACAAAAAAAAAAGTTGAAATTTGTTGCCTAGTGTTATTTATAATTAATGAATGAATGGATAGCCTTTATCGTGGAAAATTACATGAATTAAAATTGATGAACTAAGTATGAAATTTTATATTTTATATTTAAATAAATATTAATTGTATATTCTGAAAATATATAAAAAATATTTAAAAACTTAATCTAGGGGCTATCAATGAATAAGGTTTATTGACCAAAAAAACTAAATAACCTAAATGTTAGTATTTAGGATTTAGAAATTAAGGGTGACACAGGACACACAAATTGGAGTCGGAGTCAGAAGTTTTTTACCGACTCCGCCCTGAAACGTCCAACTCCACGACTCTGACTCCACAACCCTGATTTTAAGAGATTAAATACAATAGGACTACATAAAAAATATATTTCACCAAATAATATATATATATTGCACACAGTAAAGTAAATTGTAAAGCAAACAAATGTAAAGTACCATAACTTTTGATGCTGCAGTAGTACTAGCCACAACTAGAGAAGCTGCTGCTAAGGATGCAAAGGCATTTGGGTAAATATTTGGCTGGACACAGGGGCTACATTTTTTCTAGTGTAGTTTTCTCTGCTTTGTTCGAATCTGATACCCATTTCTTGTGCAAATGAATAGAAACTATTTTTTTTCCATTCCAAAATACAGAGTATTTCTACTCATTTGCACAAGAAATGTGTGTCAAATTCCAACAAAGCAGAGAAAACTACGGGGCTCCAATAAACCTTAGCCCCCCTGCCAATGGCCTAAACCACTAGAGGTACAGTAAAACTAAACATACCTTACAAAAGAAAATTTAATCCTGCATTTAATGAGAAACAATTAAAACTTGGTGTTTCCACCATTGGCTTCCAAGACAGCCTGAATTCGCTTTGGGTAGCTTGCCAAAAGTGACGTGAATAGATCTTGATCGTCACGCAAATTTGCTAAAACAGTTTCAATGTATTGTGTCATTGTATCCTTCGAAAATCGACATTCAACCTTGTCCTTTGTATAACTAATCCAATGTGTTCAGACATTCAGGTCAGAAGAATTTCCTGGCCATTCTTCATTTCCAAAGAAATCAATCTCATGGTTCCACAACAACTGTTGAGTGGCTAATGCCTTGAAGCAGGGGGCCTTATCGTGCAGAAGTGTGACCTGATCGACATCCATAACATTGTTTGGGTTTCTTAGAAAAGGAATGACATGCTGGGATAGTATCATGAAAATACTGTCCATCCCAACTCTGACCATTTGGCTTCAGCAGCCACATGAGCTTCTTTGCAGTGAACAAAACAAACACACCAACACAGTCTGGACTTTTTAATAATTCGCGATAATGTTCATTGTCATCGATTTCATCTGGTGTTGTGGCCCACACTCAATCATTTTGGTAGTTAGGCCAATGTGTTACGTAAACAAAAAATTCATCGGAGACAGCTAAATGCATGAAATCATCCACATCCCAATCTTCAAGATAATGGGCAAACCACATTCTGTCATCAATGTTAAGTTGAGTTTTTCTTGGCTTTGGAAGTTCATGCCAAGGTTTTAAACCTTGCCTATGATGGTACAGTCGAATGATCTCACCACTAACGATCTTTCCTCTCAACACTTCGATCTCTCTAGAAAGTTTAGCACAGCCATTTTTCCACTTACGCATACGGCTTTCAATGATGTCCTTTGTTTCCTGAGAGAGTGGCAAATTTGGGTGCCCAGATTTGGTTGTATCCATTTCACATTCATCCAAAGTTTTATTCCAATTTCTTTTGACGAAGTCCTCACTTCTTCGCAACTTTTTGGCAACCCATAAATGTGTCATAAAGGTGGCTCCAGCATCACGAGCTTCGCGAAATGTTATTGCTCATATGCGATCTATCACATGTTGCCTCTCTGAATCACCAATTAATTGAGAAGCCATTATATTATCACTTTATCAGCTAGAGTAATTTTAATACCTGCAATAAATAAAGAATTTTATATATTTTTATAATCACTAAAAACTATTTTGATATAAGTAAACATGTAAGCTGCAAATGGGGAGGGGGGGTTAAGGTTTTTTGGAACCCCTTACACCAGAAAAATGTAATTCTGATAAAAAACTAGCTAACCTAACTAAATTAACTAACCTAACCTAACCTGCTAACAGGTTAGGTTAGGTTAGTACCATCGTAAAGAGCATGAAAAATAGTGCTAGTGAAACACAACCTCTCATTTCTCGTCATGAAACACATCAAAAACAATGAGAAAAACCTAGGTTTCATGGAAAACCTAACCTAACCTACACGTACTGAACTGTCTGCAAAATATTAGGACTGATCAATTTGTGATGTATGATCTTTACAGGGGCTCCTCCCCCGTACCCCCAAGACCTAAATTATACAAATTATACATTTAAAGGGAGAACACCATGCGAGCAAAGAAAATCGAGGCTTGCTTTGTTGTTTCCAAAACAAAGTGTGAAAATGTGAGCTGGAACAGGAGGGTACTGGTTACACTGGACAGCCATGTCGATTCTGAATTTGAACTGAAAACAGGAGATGAAGGATGAAGCAGATCGGTCGTTGATTTGCTGGATTAGGTCACATGACAAAATAGAGGCTTGTGATTGGCTACCTCAAGAATGTTTACATAGTTCGTCGCTAGATGGTGCCACCTGTTATGGCGGCTATAGAATGCCCCTTCAAAAAATTTTTTTTTTCAACAAAGTAACTATCTCGTAAACTAAACATTTGGGATGGAAATGTTATTGATAAATGTTTTGTACCTGTTTAGACATTAATGTAGAACCCCTTAAAATTGTCAGGAAACATTCTGGGCTGAAATGTAACTAATACCATTCTATCACAAACACCACTAAACTGAATCCAATTAGAAAAAAAAAAAAAAATAGCCAGAACAAAACCCAACCAACTAATTAAGTCGCAAAGTAGCAAAAAAATAGCCCAATCAGGAAAAATATTTTACGAAAAAAAGTATATACATTATAGCCAAAAGAGGAAATATATATTAAATGAATTTTATAACCACGTACTAGCACAAAAAAATGATTAGTACCATTGTAAAGAGTATGAAAAATAGTGCTAGTGAAACAACCTCTCATTTCTCATTAGCGGCTGTGTCCAGCCAAATATTAACCTGCATTTGGTGTGTGAATTTGATTAGGCTTAAATCTAATATTAACCTAAATAGTAGATCTGCAGGAACTAAGGCTAAAGATATCCAAAGGTTAGCCAAAGAAACTTTCTAAAAGCAGATAGTTCAAAAATTGGCCTAAGCAAAGTGCTAAACCTAAAAAACCTTGTACTGCTATGGCAAACAGCACTGGAAGGTAGACTGCCCTTTCAAGGAGGCAGTGTGTTATAAATGTAACAAGGTTGGACATATAGCAAAGGTTTTTTTTCTAAAATGCATAAACCTCCTTTATCAGCCAACAGTCTAAAGCAGTCACAGATAGGCTCTGAATATATTTTCAGTCAGGATGGCACTACAGATGCTGGTCCTCATATTATAGATGCTACTATAAATAAAGTCAAACTTCCAATGGAACTGGATACAGGCAGTGCCAGATTAACCGAAGGCTAAAGGCTGAAGCCTTGGCCTACAAAAAAAAAAAAAAAAAAAATTTTGATAACACTAGCAGATTTTTCTGGTAGTTGTCATCTGACCTTGAAGTAGAGGTGTTTGTTTAAGGAGCCTAAATTTATTATTTTTATAATATAAAATAATAAATTTATGTTTATATGTGTTTGTTATATTTATATGTTTATTTCTCTTTTGAGTGGTGTGTATTTTTCTTCTACAGAAATTTTTACAATTTTATGCATAAATCAAATAATATAGACATATAATTGCAATATTGTCAGTGCATAATGTCGGACAGTTATGTTTGACACCATTTAAGTGGTACATTGAAGAGAGAGAAATGCTTGAAAAACAACAGGAAGATGAAAAGCTGAGTGGATTGTTATTGAAGTTTATCGCTGTCATCATCCACATTGTCAAATTCAGATATTCTGGAACAACATCAAACAGCAGTCAGATGTACAGTCAGGTGAACCACAACAGCAAGCAAACAACGAACAAGAAGTTTTACAATTTATATACGGTGTATATATATATCAGGGCTGTGGAGTCGGCACATAAAAAACCGACTCCGACTCCTCAATTTTTGTCTATCCGACTCCAACTCCGACTCCGAAGGTATATTAATTCTAAATCTGCTATGATAATTACACAAGAGGCATTTCATCACCACCACGTGAAGCATCATCATCTGTGGTCATTGTTACGGTAACTTTGTCTGTAGTAAAGAATCTTGTAAGTGGTGCTTGTCGTTCAGTTAGATTTCTGATCTTTTGTTAACTTTAAGTAGTTGGAAGGTTTTTATTACTATCTTTCTCAGACAACTTCTAAATTTTGGGATGGAAACACTGCAAATATCTTTTCAAATTTGATGCTCTGGTTGGTGCATTTTTATCAGAGCCAGTAAAACCACTGATTTTTGCTTCACATAATTTTTCACATCATCATCTTCTATATACACTGACACACGAAATGTTTCCCATCTGTGGTTATTGTAAAATATTAAAAAACTGCAGACTTTGTTGGAAGTGTCTTTGCCATTGTGAAAGGGGTTTTAGACTTGAAAGTTAAAAACTTATGAAATTTAGAAAGAACTCAATCGAAATTAAATAAGCATTAAAATAAAAAATATTATCTGAAAGAAAAAATGAATTAATGGCATTAGTGTCTGAAATGGAAAACATTGTGTTATTATTTAAGTGGTTTAACCACCATAGCTACCAGTGTATCACACACAAAAACATATTTTATTAAAATTTATATTGAGGTCGGAGTCGGAGTCGGTACATTTTACCGACTCCGACTCCAGCACTACAAAATTGACTCCGACTCCAGCACCACCAAAATTGACTCCGACTCCGACTCTCCGACTCCACAGCCCTGATATATATATATATATATATATATATATATATATATATATATATATATATATATATATATATAGATCTATATATTGCCTACTGTATATATCTACCATATATAACTTGAATGTGCACTTTTCTCTGTTGTAATTCTATGAGGGCCTTGGAGGCCTTACCAGTTTCCTCCTTGGTGAGGTAGTATAGTCTTCCAGTTGCAGTAGATACCTGTACCTTTGTCAAAACATCAGAGTATGTAATTGTAAGAATATCTGATTGATGAGGAAAAAAGAATGATGGGTTGTGACCATGAGGATGAAGGAAATATATTTTTACTTCCCTCTTCTCAATTGTTTTGTCGAAAATGCATGCTAACCACCAAAGGTTATCATATACAGCAGTGACAAAACCATATAGTTTCTCTTCAGTATAAGTTCTTCTTCACTGACTTTCTCAATACATGAATATCCTGATGCTGATAAATGCTTAACCTCGAGTGAAGTTAATGAAACTGGTTTAAAATGGTGTATTTTCTCTGAGTACCAACAATTGTTCTTGCTTTTGAATGTCTAGTTTGGAGGAAAAATTCTTCATTTTCATAATCTTCATTGGTTGAAAAATGTGGTGTAATATTATTATTATTATTATCTTTGGTAAATATATACAGCTGTTGTGCAGTAAGGATTTGTTTATCATAAGGCTGTTGCAGACTAGCTTTAGCAGCTAACCTCTTAACAGTGCCTCTTACACCATCATATGGTCCCTTCCCATGGCTTGTTGTAAAAAAAATTGCACTCTGCATCAATTCCAAAGTCATCTTTGTGGTGGCAAAGATTCAGAAAGTTTTTGTAGTTTTTATATTGTCCAGCATAACCATCTGAAAAGTATTTGATTTTGTTGATGGATGGGATATTCTCTTTTGTGAAGTTTGAGATGCTTTTGAAACAAATGTACTGCAACTGTGTTATGAATATTGCACTCAGATATGACAATAAAGCTTAGGTGAGCAATCTCATTTTGCTTGTTATAATACAAACAAATGGATGTAGAGTTGCCATCTGATTGTTCCAGTGAAACTCTTCACCTCATCTTGGAGAACAAAAGAGTAATTTTTGGCAAAATTGCACACTACTAGGACTTCACTTGGTTTCAGTGACATTTTAGTTTGTTGTAATAATTAGCTTGCATCTTGGTCAGGAAATCATGGATTTGGTATTCTTGAAGTTTGCTACAGAATGTTCAATATATTCATCTGAACTCATGTGAATTGATTCCATATTGGACCTGTCTGTATTGGTCCACTTCTTAACTGTACTGAATCAATGCAGTTATCATCAAAATATTTTGGAGTTTCTCTTTCAATGCTTTTGTGTCTACATTGTTTACATTCCTAAGGCAGCATTGTAATGAGGGTGGATTGCACTCAATCAAAGTAAGACAATGGTCATTCCATGTCAGTTCAACAGAATTTTGGGTTGAAAAAATGTGACCATCACCGATTTTTTTTTTGGCAGACTTATAGATCTCAGTGAGAAAAACAGAGTGGCACTTGTTTTAACACACTAGGTCATATGGTTCCGGAGATATGGCCATTCAAATTTTGTAAAAAAAAGGTCAATTTCCAAGGTTTGTACCATATTTCACATGAGTATCTATCGGCTCTATTGCATTTACAGAGACCATTTTAAACACTATTTTAAAGCTTTTAAGCAGATCTACAACTTTGTTTCTATTCATATTTTATCTCAGTGGTTAAAAAAAAAGTTGATCTTATTTTTGACCTTTGACCTTTGACCTTGTGTAGATCATTTGATGTCACAACCAATTTTTTTCTCCTTTCACCCAATTTTGGGTACACACACGTCTACCTTAACCTAGAACAAGATTTTTAGTGTTGATTAAGTTAGTATAGACGCTACAGCCATTTTGGTGGACCATATCTACCTCCATTTTGACAAAGTACTTTTTCCACCAAACTTTGGAGCACTATTTCTTTGGAACTATTTGAGCTAGAGTGTTGAGAAAAGTACCATTATATTTGTCTCACTGAGATCTGGTGCTTAGTGCAAATGCAGACAGAATGTGATCCACTGGCACCTGGCAGCACACATTCTTTTGGCCAAAGCTCTGCAAATTTTGAAAATCCTATTTTAATTGTTGGATGGTTTGTTTTAAAAAGCTCAAATGTTTCTTTTTGGTTGCATAAGATTAGCAATTGTTTTTCTTTCCCGCCTACCATCAGCTCCTTTTACAGAAACATAGTCTTTCAACCCTGGCATTTGTCTACTCACATCTGGCAAATGATAGAAGTCAATTACTTTGGCAGCAGTTTCATTACTCAGGTGTTTCCCAAATGTGGATTAGGAGTTGAAAGCACTCCCTTCTCCCTCACCAAACTCTTTGCTTGCCTAGCCATGTAATCTGAGCACTTAAATTCTTCTCTGATCTTTACTTGTGTCCATCTTTTTGGTAGGATAGTAAGACTTGTCAGTTTTTCACTTCGACTTGTCACTTGATTAAATTTCTCTCTTAGTTGTTGAAGAATCTCCAGTTCTGTATCATTTGAGTCACTGAATGAAATTGGTTGTTTAGTTGCAAGTTCAAGCTTTCTTTTCACAACTCCTACTTTCCTCAACTTTCTCTCTGCGTAACCAGCGCTGTCAGAGTTTACATGGTTTTATTGGGGTCTCATCAAGTGTGGCCAATGAAGCATTGAATTTAGTAAGCTCATACTGCATTTCAACTACATCTCCAATGGTTTCTCTAGCTCAGATGGGGCAATTGATAAGGTGGATGGATTTTTCAAGTGGTTCACATTCAGGCAGTGGGGATGGACGATTTGCTAGTATATTTTGACAGGTTACACATGCTTTATGATTATTTGTTAATTTCAATTCAGGATTTTGTTCAATCAAATTACAATTAATTTTGTCTGAATCAATTACAATTATACAAATATAACTATCTATTCTATATATCTAAATATATATCTAAGTACAGGGTGTCCCATAAGTCCGGCATCATAGGAAAAAAAAAAAAAAGGCAAAACAAAAGCTTTTATTTACAGAATGTGCTCAATATTATTCTGTAGCCCATTCACAAAATTCCATCCGCCAGTCGGGATTATCTTTGCTTAATTTCTGCAGGATCTGAAGTTCATATGGATGCCATTTGTGAGCCTGAAAAATGTGATGGATGCTACTTTTTGACACTCCTGTCTCGGTGGATAATAGCCAAAGAGACTTATTGGGACTTCTGTTGAAATGAGCCAGGATAGCAGTTGCTGTATCATCGTCAGTGGACCTCCTTGAAGGTTCACTGCGTGGTTTATCTTCCATGGATCCGGTTTCCTTAAACTTTGCAACAAGTCTGCTAACACAACTGTGTTATTGGCTCGCGGTCTGGATGCAGTCTGTTAAATTCAGCAGCGGCCTCTCTCTGACTCCGATTTGCTATGAGTAGAATTATCTGGATTTGTTCTTCCTTGCTCACATACATTATGGCCTGTAGAAAGAGAAAAATATGAATTATGGTTTGTAGAAATAGAAAAATATGAATTTCTCCTGTGCTGCTGGTCTTATGGGACACCCTGTATAACTAAATAAACTATCAAAGGTTTATTTTCATTGGATGTATATGACTGCCAGATCTAGGGGTATAATTTTTAACAATTGACATTAATTGATCAATTACATCAGTTATAGCTCAAAAATCCATTATAATTACCTTTTATTTTAATTTTATTTTGAATCAATTACAATTAATGGAAATTAGGATCAATTAATTAAAAATACAACTATAATTATTCATTGTATCCAACCCTGTTAAAAGCTATTTTTGCTTAGATGGCACAAATAAAATTTGGGACCTACTGATCTTGTTTGAGGTCTACAACAAGAAAAAATGTGCAGTTTGATTTACAGATTGGAATAAATACAGATGCCAAAAAGATCCTTGCTCCAAGGTTTAAATAAGCTTCTTTTCACATGGGTACATACTGTTGTACACAATGAATAAATATACAAAGTTAAGTAATTCTATTAAAACTCGTCTAACTCTTAAAACTGAACTTATTCTATAGGGTAGTATGTATATTGTATAGCCTAGTATAAGTACTTATATACGTACCTTTAAACAGGATAGCAGGTGCGAAGTTCTTCACACTTTTGAATGTCTATATAAATTAATTAATTATGTAATTTAAATTACCTATATTGTATAATTGTCTGAAATATAAAAAAAAAAAAAAAAAAAAATTATAATAGGGCTGGATACTTATTTGACCAAATAATTGGGTTAGGTTAGATAATTACCAGTTTTTTTGAAAATTAGCAGACATTATATATCTCGGTATGAAAAATCTAATTGTATTTTTCTCAACACTAGCTCAAACAGTTCCAAAGATATGGTGCTCCAAAGTTTGGTGGAAAAAGGTACTTGGTCAAAATGGAGGTGGGTATGGTCCACTGAAATGGCTGTAGCATCTATACTAACTTAATCAACACTAAAAATCTTGTTTTAGGTTAAGGTAGACATGTGTACCCAAAATTGGGTGAAAGGAGAAAAAAATCAGTTGTGACATCAAATGACCTACACAAGGTCAAAGGTAAAAAATAAGATCAACTTTTTTTTTGACCACAGGTAAAATATGAAAAGAAACAAAGTTGTAGATCTATAAGTGCAATAGGAGCTGAGATATTTTGTTGAATACGGTATGACCTTGGAAATTGACTTTTTTTTTTTTTTTTTTTTACAAAATTCGAAGGGCCATATCTCTGGAACCATATGACCTAGTGTGTTGAAACAAGCGTCATTCTGTTTTTCACACAGAGATCTATAAGTTTGCCAATTTTAAAAATTGGTGATGGTCACATTTTTTTGCCATTGAACTGACATGGAATGATCCCAATGTCATAATTGGTTGATAGGATTTTCATTATCTTCAGTTAACTTATCAAATTTAGTTCCTACAAACATAAGTTTAACATTCTGATGAATGGTACATACACATACTGAGTGAGTTCCTGATGCTTCAGCAATAATACATTGCTTTGGATGCACCTCTGCAAATTTGCTAAAGCCCACTTTTACCAAAGGATTTCTAAAAAGCTGGTAAGCTTCCTTTAAATTGCATAGCAGTAGATGCTTCTGAAAATGTTTCCTCTCCCCTGAGCTGTCCATAATGCTGACATAATCCTTTTTACCAAGCATTATTCTACTGATATCTTCTGAAAGATAAAATGCTTTGATTTTTTCTATAATGTTTTGTTCAATTTTCTTTCCACGCTGAGGATTTGGAATTGAAAGGATACCCATTTCATTAGTAAGCTTTTTGGCAACTGATGCTTTGTGCCTTGGTTGAATTCTGTAGTTAATTTTTCTCTCACTCCAACTTTTTGGTAATACAGTCAGGATTTGTATTCTTTCACTCCTCTTGGTGTGCAAGTTGCTGAATTTCTCCCCAGTTGATTTAATATTTCATCATAATCTTTTTCTATCTTAGTTTTTCTTTTTCCTGTATTAATATATCTCTTCCAGCAATTTCTTCTAATTTTCTCTTGACTGTTCCTGTAACTTTTGTTATTTTGTGAGATGTACAAGCCTCTGTCTCTCTTAGCTTTCTTGTCTTTATGGGAGTTTCTCCTAATGATTTTAATGAAGTATTTAAAATTGATAATTGAAATTCAAGTGCTGTGCTTGTTGATGCCTCATTGATTTCAAGTTCATCTTCAGATGAAGATATTTCAGGAATATTACTAGTTTCTTCATAGCAAGAGCTTTTTTCATCTTCATCTAAAGTTTGTTTTCAGGCAATGATTCCAGCATTTCCCTACACTGCTTACAAAGCCTGTGATCAACTGTTAATTTGATTTCAGGCTTTTTATCAATTAAATATTGAGGTACAATTTGTAGACTTTTGGTTCAACGCTGTCCTTTGTGTGATTGAAAGGGATCAGCACATTTCTGTTAAGTTTAAGTTTATCCATTTTTTTTTAAATTAGTGTATTAAACTAGTAAGTTATATTTAAATGGCATTCCTTAATAGAAATTAATTTAGAATATTAAAACTAGTAAGTTATATTTAAATGGCATTCCATAATTTAGAAATTCACTTCCAATATTAAACAAATATTTTCTGAAAAGATGAAAAAAACATGAATTATTTAAAGGTTAATTTTAATTAAAAATACTTCTAGGACATACTTCTCACTGGCCACTTATAACCTTTAGGAACATGTTTCACGTTGGTAAGTGAACATTTGTAAAAAAATTGATAAAATTGGGGATTTATATTTTTTATTTAAGGTCAAAGGTCAAGATTGAGGATATTTTTTTAAATTTTCATTTTAGAGGCTTATGACAAGAGAGATAATATGACAAGCTGTTTAAGATCTTCAAAATGACACTAGGATCAGGACTCTAGCTTTATAAGTTGTGGCTACAGCAATTTGAAATTTGACAGTAGGGTAATTCCAGGACAAATAGACAAATGAAAGTGCCAAATGTACACTCCGCCATCTCCAAAATTCATGAAACTTGGTGTGAGGGTTGGTTTTGGTCTAAATTACAAAAATCTGAATTTTTTGAAAATTGGTCAAGTTGGTCAAATTTTATGGCTTGACCAAATTTTGGCCAAATGAAAAAACCAACAATTTTCAAACATAAATATCTCAGCTGCTAATTGTGGTAGTGTAATAAGTCTTAAATGATAAAATATGTAAAATTAACTGTAGTTTCTAAATATGTATCATTTTTTTAGGGTAACAAAAATAAAATTATGATTTTTTGGAAAAAATGTCAATTTTTTTTTTTTTTTTTTTTTTTTTTTTTTGTGATTTGGCAGCGAAGATATCATTTTTCGAAAAAGAGACCAAGAATAAAAAATGTTTATTTGATGTATGTACACCATAATAAGTAATCAAAAGTCAGCTTATAGTTCATTATAAGGCTCAAAACTGAGTTTGAAATTAAGTAATAAATTTTTTTTTCAGACAACGAAGATTTATTACAGACTCGTTGGTCCAAAAAAAGACAATTTTCAATTCATATAAAAAATACATGTAGATAAACCAAAGGAGAAAAAATCTTTTAAAATATGTGTACAATATACATACATAACCTCTCTTATATTAGGGACAGAATATATTGACAATAATAGTTTAATTTATAAAGCGTTCAGAGTATAAAATATCTTCCTAATACTACACGTACACAAGTCTTTGAGAATGAATTAAGAGACAGTATTCTCATCCAGTGAATCCAAATTTTAGACACTAATAATAATAATAAGAAAAAAGAATTTGAAAAGATTTTTATAACTATTAAGTAGATATACAAATCTTAGATAAAAATTTTAGAAATATTATATAGACAATCTTAAATAGTATACATTCGATAGAATTTATTTTATCTTTGAAAAGTTATTTAATTCTTGAAGCGGAAAAATGTATTGTATTCTTGTTCCTCCTCGTAAACTTGCTTCATTACTCCCAAATATATTTTCTGTTGGAACGTGACAAACATCATCTTGCGCAGGAAAAATGTATGAGGGACATACGCCTGAAGGATGGAGAAATTTTATCAGAAAATCATCATATTCACAGTCAAAGGACTGGACTAATCTGAGCCATAGTTTATTTTCATACATACAACCCACAAAAGAGCCTGTTTCAATTTCGCATTGAGAGACAGTATTATGTTCTTGATCCGAAGCAGAAACTCTAATGAGCTCTCTTATTTCGACTGACTGTGCACTCTGAGAGAGTGGATAAACCTTCAATGAATTCTTGGAAATTGGGACGAAGCGATGTAATTGTTGAGTACCTTTGATAGAAGTAATAGGTTCACTCAGACATTTTTTGCAAAGAAAGCTCTACATCTACAACTTCTGCCTCAGAGACGTAAAAAAAGTCAATAGTGGTTAGGAATTCTTGAGAGCAGAAATTGTACTAAGTCCTCAGCTGTTAAGATTTGATGGTCGAGAGCAGAGGTGGGGAGTCGGGAGTCTGGGCTTTTTTGAAGAGTCTGGAGTCGGTAAAAATGACCGACTCCCGACTCTTTGATTCAATTTCTATATGCCAACAATTTACCAGAATACTACTCTGCCCTAAATAAATATCTTCCTGAACTAATTCTAGATTCACATTTCCACATTTGATTTATTGATCTGGTAAATCTTAGCAAATGAATTTCATATTTCTATTTTAGGATACTAGGTACCATATAAAAATTAGCAATATATTAATTATTAATTTAATTAGCCCCTATTAGTAATGAGTCGTGGGCCTAGTAGAAAATCAGCAGTCTTTCAATATTTCAAGCTAAATGAGGATGAAAGTATTTTTATTTGTCAAGTAGAAAAGGATGGTAAAGAGTGTAATGCAAAAATTAGTGCTTACACTGGGAAACATGCTAATGCTCCAACTAGAGCCTCAAACTTGAAACGCCATCTATGAAACAAACATCCCAATATTTATAAGGTTGTAGATCAGCATGATAAGGAAAGAGTCGGGAGTCAGAGTCAGTTTTTAAAAATACCGAGTCAGGAGTCAGTTGTTTTTGGCTGACTCCCCACCTCTGGTCGAGAGGCCGTCATAAGCTTTCTCTGGCGACTGCTCTTTTTACCGTTCTGCCAATACTGTCGCAGGCATTCTTCCCGTGGGATGTCGTGAAAAAATTCCACTCAGCATGAATTTTGAAGTCTTCGAAATGATGGCATAAATTTAGAAAATTTGTTTTATTCTTATACTGAGCTGCGCATCCATCTGTGAAATAATAAATTTGTTAGGTTTGAATTTTGTTGTTGGATGCACAGGATTAATTTTTTGAGAAAACTATGAACCAGAATTGTATCATGCCTGCGACGGTTTGAAACGAAGCAGTAACTTTTGCAAATTAGTTTTCCTGCATTGTTTTTGGAATAATAAACGAATGGGTGCACTGTACATTGCGAGTTCTCCCAATGAAACCCCTGGGCACAATCTTGTAGGATGAATGAGAAGTTTTCCACAAAATTGCCCACCAAAACACCTTCATTTTCGGACAGAGTTTCTTTTAGATTTTTGAAGTAATTCAACTGACATTTATTCGTGAAGTGGTGTCTTGTCAGTTGTGCAATTTTTTTTGGTGAGTGATTCCATGTATTCCTCTGGAGTTTGGGTGATATCTTTTAACATACAGTGATCAGTGGACACCCATTGTTTATATTTTATCTCTTCCATCGCCATGAAGTCCAAACTTTCCAAATAATTTTTGATTCCGACCTCTCACGGGCATCTTTTGCATCGGTGCATCATACAATCTTCATTGTCCATGCCGCAGATGGATAAAGACATTAATTTTTTGTAGTCTAAATCTTTAATGCCTAATGCTGATATTTGTAGTTTCGGATTTTGGTGATGCGTACATACGCAGACACTGTGAGTTCCGCTTTGTCCCGCAAGCACGCACCACGACGGTCGAAGATGAGCAAAGGTACTAAAGCCTATTTTGGGATTTTCATCATTTTTTGCATATTCAGCATATAACTCTCTCAAGTTACACAATACCAGGTTTTTTTTTTTTTTTCACCCTCTTCATTTATTGCAAACTTAACTTATAATCTTTGATTCCCGGGCACATCCTACTATATTCGTCATTTTCATAAAACTCCTGAATGATTTTTTTCATTTCAGCTGTGACGACCTTCCCTTTCGTCATGTTTGGAATGTTAGGAAGAATCCCAAACTGTTTTTGAAGATTGCGGCTCTTACGCACCATATACTTTGTTGCTCCAAAGAAGTCAGCAGTTTTTTTTAATGGGATAGGGATACAATGATGGTATTTGTAACCTAAGATTGCGATCGTTACTTGCTTGAAATTTCTCCTTTAATTCTTCCATAACCTTTCAATACCCGAAATAAAGTGTATTTGACATTAAGTTTAGTATATTTTTAATTAAACTTTTCATAAAATATATGTATATGTATTATATTGTCTGATTATAAAAATGTAAACAGATAAAACTTAATTTAGTATATACACTTCGATGACTGTATTAAACTTAATTTAAAATGTCAAATTTCAATAACTATGTCCGAAAAGTAGTCTTGCCTCTCTAAATCATCTTCCAAACAACTTTTTTTGGACGGACCAGCTTCAGAATAATCAATAGGAGCCCCATAAGCAGCTTCAAAACTTCGTTTAACCTTTTCCGTTGTTGATCTGAATTTCGTAGAAGCCCTTGTCTGTTTTTGTCCCGGCTTCAATCCAGCTGTAAAACAAATTCATAAATTTAGGTTGCATGAAATAATCAAATATTTTGTATATGTATTCAAGTGCTGATGCTAATATTTAAAAACAGAAAACTATGAATTTGGCATTAAGAAACAAATGTCCTGAACAGAGTCTCTATTGTTTTATTACCTGTTTTAATAGGGCTTTCATCAAATAAAGGTAAAATATTGTCGCTGAGCAAATCTTTATTGAATTGCCTGTCTTGAACGACAAATTCTTCCAATGGTGGTGGATTCGTGGAATCGCTACTGCTTCGCTCCATAGATTCGTTAAGTATGTCTGGCTCAGGTATTGGCGCAGGTTCCGGCTCTCTGGATGAACGTTGGACATGTTCTAATACAATTGGCTTCTTTTTAATTGTGATATAGCAATTGCTGCATAGTAATTGATTTTCTTCCAAAATTCCATAGCTTGCAGCTGCCATGGCAGAGTTTACTTTTTTGATGTTACAGAAAATTCTTCTTGAGTGTTTTTTCATAGGATCGCAACAAAATTGTGTGTTTTAAGGCATTGTAAGGGTTAGGTAAATTTACGTATACTAGAAAATTAGGTATATACCGAAAATCTGGAAAGAAAGCAAAAAATTGTTAAAATTTGGATGATTTTTTTTTTGTCATTTTTTTTCATAATAATCGTCGATAAGCTGACTTCTTATTACTTATTATGGTGTACATACATCAAATTGGTGTACATACATCAAATAAACATTTTTTATTCCTGGTCTTTTTTTCAAAAAATGATGTCTTCGCTGCCAAATCGCAAAAAAAAATATATATTTTTTCCAAAAAATTCTAATTTTATTTTTGTTACCCTAAAAAAATGATACATATTTAGAAACTACAGTTCATTTTACATATTTTATCATTTAAGACTTACCATACTACACTACCACAATTAGGAGCTGAGATATTTATGTTTGAAAATTATTGTTTTTTCATTTGACCAAAATTTGGTCAAGCCATAAAATTTGACCAACTTCGCCAATTTTCAAAAAAATTCAGAAATTTGTAATTTGGACCTAAACGAACCCTCACACCAAGTTTCATGAATTTTGAAGAGGTTACCATGTACTTCATTTGTCTATTTCTCGTAGAATTACCCAGTAAGTAAAAAATCAGGTTAAAGGTCCAAATTTTGTGCCCCTGTATCTCAGCAACCAAATGTCAGCCAGCTCTAAAATTTGGGGAATTTGTTTCTCACACATACCTACTAATGTACCAAATATGAAAATCTGAACACATGTGTTGGGTGCATTACTTTTTAAAGTAATAGCATGGTAATGCCATTACTTTAAAAAAGTATAGTTACTTCTATGGAAAAGTAATGCATTACAGTTACTGTTACTTTTATAATAAATGAGAAAATATAGTATTTTTCAATATAAGAATATATCTACATCGCAATTATAAAAGAATTTCTGAATATCAAGCAAATATTTAATTAAGGTTGGATATACAGGGCGTTCGGAAAGTCACTGTGCACTTATATAATTAATGTTTTTTATATTTCAAAAGAAGAACTGACAAAGGTGTTTCAAAATAAAATAAGACAGGTCCAGGCCTGTATTGCTGTTAAAGGACATCACTTTCAACACCTTTTATAAGTTCCATAACCTTTATCATATATGCAATGTTATACTCTTGTATGCTATTAAATAAATATAAGTGCACAGTGACTTTCCGAATGCCCTGTATAATACAATGAAACTACCTGATTTTAGACTTATACTTAAATAAAAAGCAATACAATTTAACAATTTTACCACTTGAAATAATATTGATAGCAATCAATAGATCTTAAGTAAAAAACTAAAAATGTAAAATAAAATTGCTCTTTGCACTTTTATTACAAAAACAAAAATTATTGAACAGAATACACTAAAATAAATCATGAATAAAATTACAAAATGCCTAAAGGATTAATGGATTATTCATATCAGAAAAAAATAGAAATCTTAAAATTATTGCTGAATGTCTTTGAGGAAGACATTGTTACATTTCAGAAAAACTAATTTTTCAAATTTTAATGTCCTTTTCAAGGATAGTCTGTTCACTCAGTCACCAGTGTTGTGTTCAAATATGTTTGCACACATTTAGTGTAAAGCCATTTTCATTCATATATACATTTCCAAGTTGAGCATATAAGAAAATAATGAGTAACAAATAATGACTAAAAATGGAATGAAAAGTAAAGCTGTTACCAATTTTGTTACAATATAAATAAAATAATGGCATTACGTAACACTGTTACTCCCAACATTATATATATACAGGTAGCCATTGATTTACGCTGGGGTTAGGTTCTTGGGGGGACAGGCGCAAATGGAACCCTTTATATAATAATGTTTCAGACCAACAAAGACCCTAGGATCCACTCATGGCTGGTCTACCTAACTGTGTTCGTAATCGTGTATTGTGTATGTCCTCCGTGGTGGCGGAGGGGACCTACAATTTTACGTGGGTTCCGAACCACAAGAACATAAGAAACTTATTTAAAAACTGCCGGTAAATTGGCAACGACCAATTTTTACGAAACTAAATAATTATCAATTTAAAAATAATTAATTATCGGTTTAAAACTAAAGATAGAATCTCTCGGTCCAGAGGAGCAAGTCATAATAGACTACTATCCACAAATATGTTACATTCTATATCTATTTATAACGGACATGCAAATATCAGATCCAAAGAATCCAGTCAATTTCATTACGGTATCCATCAAGTCACGGTCCATATCGATTGCGGACCAAGTCAAAATTTACAACCATATACATTATCAATTTAAAAATAATTAATTATCGATTTAAAACTAAAGATAGAATCTCTCGATCCAGAGGATCAAGTCATAATAGACTACTATCCACAAATATGTTACACTCTATATCTATTATATAACGGACATGCAAATATATCAGATCCAAAGAATCCAGTCAATTTCATTACGGTATCCATCAAGTCACGGTTCATATCGATTGCGGACCAAGTCAAATTTACAACCATATACATTACAATATATACACTTACGAGGAAAAGTGTAGGTGTGGCTGTAAAGACTGTACAGTAATGTAGAAATGTGTGTGCACCCATTATGGGTCTCCCATTTAAAGGTGTTTGTGGGGCAAGTGAAGATCATGAGTTTTTCAATACCTCACAGTACTATGGGGGGCACCGCTCGGCAGAGGAATCTCTTTAAATGGGGTGTGTAAGGACAGAGAGTATCCCCTAACCCAAGACGCTGCCTCCCTATATCCCACAACACTTGTGTTGAGCTGTGGGATCTATCCCCACAAAGCCTTAATTTTACTACCTTAAACTATACCCTTTCTATCAACATGCGCGTCCAATCGATTCTTAAACATGTTTATAGACGTGCTACTAATTACTTCTACCGGCAAACTATTCCAGCTATTTACTATTCTATGCGTAAAAAAGTTTTTCGCAACTGCTGTCTCGAACCTTCTACTTGTCAACTTACACCCGTTATTTCTAGTCCTATTATATTGAGATATTTCGAAAAAGCTATCTCTATCTACGTTATCAAACCCATTCATAATTTTGAAAACCTGGATTAGATCACCCCTTAACCTCCTAGTCTCGAGTGTAGTCAATTTTAACTCTTTAAGCCTATCCTCGTACGACTTTGACCTAAGAGACGGAATCATCTTAGTTGCTCGTCTTTGAACTCTTTCGATTTTGTCTATATCTTTGCGCATATGCGGATTCCAAAATTGGACCGCGTACTCCAAATGGGGTCTAACTAATGATTTATAAAGAGGAACTATAATATCGCGCGATTTGTACTCAAAATTTCGAGCTATAAAACCTAACACTTTGTTCGCCTTATTGACCGCCGCTGTACTTTGTTTCGCTACTTTTAAATCACCAGTGACTATAACTCCTAAATCTTTTTCCTGCTCTACGCTTGTTAAATCTTTCCCTGACATACTATACGCAAAATTACCGTTACGCGAACCTATATGCATAATTTTGCACTTATCCACGTTAAATCTCATTTGCCATGTGACTGACCAATCAACGATTTTATTCAGATCTTCCTGAATTTTACCTCTATCTTCGTCATTAATCGCCCTACCACCCAGCTTCGTGTCATCCGCAAACTTTGAAACTGTACTGACTAGGCCGACATCTAAATCGTTAATATATATAAGAAAAAGCAAGGGGCCCAATACAGAACCCTGAGGAACGCCACTCGCTACATTAGCCCAACACGACTCCGCTCCATCAACGACCACCCTCTGTTTCCTGCCTCGCAACCATTCTTCTAGCCAATTTATTACTACACCCCTGATTCCATGAGCCTTAGTTTTTTCAATCAGTCTTTTGTGCGGCACGGTGTCAAACGCTTTTTGAAAATCTAAATACACTACATCAACCGCCCGATGTCTATCGTAAACGTTAACCACGCTTTGGAAAAATTCTAAAAGATTAGTTAAGCAAGATTTGTTTCGCCTAAAACCGTGCTGCGTATTTCTAACCAGATTATGCACTTCTAAGTGTTCGACTATACGATCCCTAATTATTGATTCCAGTAGCTTACCTACAACAGACGTTAAACTGATTGGCCTATAATTTCCCGCCGCACCTTTATCGCCTTTCTTAAAGATAGGTGTTACGTTTGCTAACTTGAAATTATCTGGTACGCACCCCTCAGAAATAGACGCATTAAAAATCTTTGTTAGCGGCACAACAATGCTATCTTTTAATTCTTTTAGTTGTATGGGATATATGGAATCCGGACCCGGTGATTTACGCGTTTTCATTTTATCAATATAGCGCATTACTTCCCCTTCACTAACGACAATATTATCCAAAATATTACCATTATCAAAAGGTATTATGTCTATGACCGTAGGGATATTCGTTACATCTTCTATAGTAAAAACTGACGTAAAAAATTCGTTTAGCAAGGTAGCCATTTCCTTGTTTTCAGAGACTAGATCTCCATTTCCATTTTTTAATGGACCTAAGACACTTTTTACTGGATTTCTATTATTGACGTATTGAAAGAATCGCTTGGGGTTTTCTTTACCGTCACGAGCTATGGAGATTTCAAATTCGCGTTTTGACTTTTTTATTACACTTTTAGCTTCACGCCTTAGAGATATGTAGTTGTTTCGTAACAACAGATTATCTTTATCGCACTTGTATAGCCTATAAGCCCTCTCTCTACTCTTTATAATGTCTCCTACTCTAGAAGTAAACCACAAGGGCTTGTTGTTTACTTTCGCACGCTTAATTTTGTACGGTACACATTCCTCATTTATAGTCCTAAATACCGTTACGAACGATTCCCACATTAGTTTTGCGTTGGAGTTCCCCATTACGTTTTCCCAATTGACGTGTGAAAATTTATTTCGAAATTTACTAAAGTCTGCGTGCTGGAAGCTAGGAATTTTAGTCGAGTTAGTTGGTTTCGAGTGACTTACTGAGAGGACAAACTCTACCATATTGTGATCGCTATTGCTCAACGGTTCTATTACTTGAAGATCAGTAATTAGCCTATCATCCGTAGTTATTACTAAATCTAAAATACTGTCCAACCTTTTGAATAAGAAAGCTATCCTCGAGAAAATTAACTAAACGATTACCTTCCGCGTCTCCCTGCATTGTATCGTAATTCACGTTGGCGCAATTAAAGTCACCCATAACTAAAGCCTGCTCACTACCGATTATTCTCTTTAGTTCACGATATAACGCTTCGTCCGTAGCAGCTGTTTGATTTGGGGGCCTATATATAACCGCAACAAGAAGTTTGAAATCGTTCAATTTAAGTTCTGCTATAGTCGAATCTATCGGTTCTGGAATTGAGTGCTTTACTTCTATAACGTTCGCAATATTATCTTTGATATACAACATAACACCGCCTCCTCGCCTACCTATTCTGTTTTTAACAAAAAGTCTATAACCTTTAATTTGATACTCCCCTACAAAGTCACGTGTTTCAGTGCTAAGCCACGATTCATTTATCGCAATTAAATCATAGTCTTTACAAGCAATTAAAGAAAAAAATTCGTTTATTTTATTTCGTAGGCTACGAGCATTTAAGGATAGAACCTTCAAATTGTTTGTAATTGCGACACCTTCGCGAGCGCGGGGGAAATTTGTGGAATTTACGCTGGGACCGTTCGGCTTACGGCAGCCTGAAAAGAAGAGACAGTATTATGAAATAGTCTTCCTAAACGCGTCCAACTTCATTAAGATGAAGTCCATCTTCGAGGAACAAGTCCCTCCTGCCGTAGAAACTGTTCCAAAAATTAGCAAAATGCACTCCTTCCTGTTGGCAAAGAGACTTTAGGTTATTGTTAATATAGGTCGCCTTGCTGTAGAAATCGCTTCGTTGGATAATTCGAGGAAGTATACCTGTTAAAACAATCTTATTAGTTTTCTCCTTTAATCGCTCTAATAAGTCCCTGTACCTAGCCAGCAGTTCTTCCGATCTAGAATTTAAAACGTTATTAGTACCGACATGAATAACATACGTTGTGTCCTCGGCGGTACTGTCTGTAAAATGGTCAACATTATTAGTTATATCCTCCACCCTTGCACCAGGGTAGCAGTAACGGCGCCTACGACGAGGGTTTCTCCCACAGAATTCCTCGAGCTGCCCTCGAACAATGGAATCACCAACGAGTCGTATTTCCGGTTCATCAGTATCTTCGAACCCTAAAACAGAAAACTTATTGCTTGTTATTACTGGTAGACAAGGCTTTGCTTTTCTCAATGGGGCTCCATTTCGCACTCGAACGAAGGGTTGGGAACTAGGGGAAGAGAGAGGGCTATTAGTACTATTTATATTATTAATAGAAACTGAGGCAGGAGGGGTCGTAACTGGAGTCTCAAGGGATTCTAATTTTGCCGTCAGGAGCATCACGCTTTCTTCAAGTCTCACCCTGGCCTGCCTCTCACGGTCTAATTCGTTCCTCAGCACTTCCATGCTTGAGCACCACCTGCAAACTAACTGATCATTATTATTAGCCATTGTAAACGCGTAAGCAGCAAATTTCCCTTCACAGCGACTGCAAGTACTTGACGGGGTGCCATGCTTTTAATTAGTTAAACAACAAAAACAAAAACAAAAAACGAGCGTTTGGAAATTAATAAATTACAACGTAGGTCCACCGCGTTCTTGAAACGCAGAAACAGGATCTTGTAACACAAATTTATTACTAAATTAATATAGAATTAAGCTACCGACGAAAGAAATGTTAAAGAAAAAGTATTAAATGGAACTTATCTGGTCGTTGTTTACTGACTTAATCCTTTTTTTCCCACGGTAGGTGACCCTTTTGGAGGTCAGGTAGTGTGTGAAGGAAATCTGAACCTCTGATAGATTTGAAAAACAACAAAAACAAACCAAGGGAATTTCAACCTTATGACTGCATGTTTTACGATTGATTTGAAAACCAAACAAGGCAAGCCACGTTCTGTAGCCTTGGTTTGATCCAATAATATAGTACTTAATAACGTCAATAAATGAAATATATTCATTAATGAATGATTAGTAGCACAAAGTAATTTAGTTAAGAATGCACGGAACTTTTTTTTTTTTTTAAACCAACGAAAACCACTTATTCACTTGATAGCACTCGACAAAACACGTCTGTATATATATATTACACATATATGTAAAAATTAACCATAAATAATTCCCATATTCCTATATTATCTTATCCTTCATGTAATTCTTGTATTCATTTATATAGTCTCTGTATCCATTGTAAGAAAAAGTATCCATTTTAAAAATTCATGTGTTATATGGTTCATGTATAATCTTATATATTTAACTTTATATAATGCCTATACTCCTATGTATGTACGTGTGTGTATTCATTTTTACATAAGGACCAAAATTGCCCAACGCGAGTTTGGATAAAATATTTGATTCACTTTTAACTTTGCTAAATAATTGGTGACATATTGTTTTTTTAAAATCTCATAATCATTTTGTTAGATTTCGCTTAATAAGGAATCCTGTTAAGCTTTGCAATGTTCACATTTTGTATACACTCTCTTCGTTATAAACAATGAGATCATGTCTTGCCTAAGCATTAAAATTGTACATCTTAAACCTTAAAATTTCACTCATATGCATATTTTAGTGTAAAGATGCATAGTCCAATTTCCATTTTAGTTAACTTGGCAGATCATGATAACATCAGATCTGAAAAGTCGCGGTTTAAGATAAAAATATGGTTTCGTCTTCAAATATTTTGTTTACTCGTTCAAGCCTTACTGCAGCTAAAAAATTTACTTATTTTTAAATATTGTGCAAAAATAATACAGCCTTCTTAGCATTTAATAATAATAATGTTAGCAGTTTTTGGGTATATAAACCCATTTAAATTCATCCATTGTCATTCAGAAGCTAATTCAGAGGCTGAGCACTACCTGTATATTTTTAGCAGTAAAATTACAGTTGAAGCTAGTTTTTACCTTATCCTTCGAGCCTTGCTCTCTTCAGAAAAACTTAGAAAACTTTCCGATACGCTATAAGAAGAATCCGGAACCTTCAGCATTTAGATTGCAAATCTACCAGAGTCCTCCGAGCCACTATAGAAGAACTCGGAGAGTAACAAAGAAGAAAAACCACTTCAAGGCACCTATCCGTTGCTTGCCTCCTAAACCAGAACCCCCGTCAATCCGAACCACCCCAGGGCCATAGACGGAGGGGTTAACAACTGGCGACCCTTTAACCAGGATCTTCACGACTCCAGGATTCTTCCAGTCCTCCAGACCCTTTAACCAGGATCTCCACGACTCCAGGATTCTTCCAGTCCTCCAGACCCTTTAACCAGGATCTTCACGACTCCAGGATTCTTCCAGTCCTCTAGACCCTTTAACCAGGATCTCCACGACTCCAGGATTCTGCCAGTCTTCCAGACTCTGGAACCAGAACCAACACCCAGTTGACCGGCGTGTCACGACTTCGAGTTCGTCACATCCACCCGTGAACCGGTGCGTTACGACTCCAAGTTCTTCACGTCTACTTGTCATCTAGGAACAAGTGGCCAGCCAGACACGTCTTCAGGACACACCTCAAAAGGATTTCGCCATAGGAATCTTGTTAAGTACAAAACTCTTTTTTAAAATAATTTCTAAACATTTGAAAAGTAATTATTATTAACAATTAATATTTAGTACTGAGCCAGAATTAACAAAAAACACAGTGAACACTACAGACACCAGTGATACACTCTTGTTATTGAAAACAGTATTGTCACAGTTATTTTCAGTTATTTTTACTATTCTAGTTAGTATATTATAATTTTATTTAATGTACCAAACGTAGTATTACCATACCATCACGTACATTTGAGTGAAATTTTGTTTACGTTTTTATTTTTGTTTGCAATCTTTTAAAATTTCCCCGAGTTAGGCAAATTGTTGTGCATTATTTTTTTTAGATAGTGTAGTTAGGAAACCCCTTAAGTGATCATTCCATGAATTAAGATCGGTCAAGCAGACCTAATTAGAACATTAATAAGTACCTTCACATATGAGCGATTCAGACGGTGCGCTTTCTGACATCGAAGAATTACCTACACCCATTTTTCCACCTACCCCGCGCCCTTCAAACATATTCCCAAACACACAAGTCAGTATGTCTCAGTCTCAAACCCCCGCCCCAGCATATATTAACTTAGGCAGATTAGTAAATCTCCTCATACTGTTTTAATTTTTAAGGGGTCCATAGATAATCGTTTTGTTGAACCGCGCGTAAGACCTTGGGTTGAGTCTTTAGAGCAACATTTCTTACGCGAGAATATTACCGATGATGATATAAAAATCAGAGAAGCAAAAAGATTTATTGACCCTAAAGAGGGAAATGCCCATGACACAGTCACTTACGTCCCATCAATTAGCGAAGCTATAACATGGGACGATTTTAAACAAAACCTATTAGAATTTTTTAAAGAAATAACCCTTGCACAACCCTTAGCCACATTAGAAGCAGTCTTCCAAGTTAAATGGAAGAAAGAGGAACATGAGGATTTAAACAATTTTATTACACGTACACACAAAGTTGTAGGAGAAGCCCTCCGGGCCGCAGAAAATGCATGTGGCATAACTTTTACTTCGAAACAAAGAAATTTAATAGTAGCCACAACCATTTACCAAAACTTACCCGGAGCGCCTAAAAAAAAGTTTCAGGAGTTTTTAAATGTTGACAAACCTGTCAGTGTAGCCATAAACAAAACACGGGAACATCACCCCGATTTAGCAAACCAAACCTACTGAAAGGGTAGAGAAACCCCTGTACAGTATATTCAGCAGCAGCCACAACACCAATACCAACAGCAACAACAACAACAACATATAAACCAAGGCAAATACAGGGAACACCCCAGAAACAAGCCCCCCAAACCCAGAATACACGCCCTCCTCCACAGTGTTTTAACTGTGATAGTTTCGGGCATATGATAAGTCAATGTAATTACCCCTCGTATTGCTCCCACTGTCACGAACATGGTCATCGCCGTGGCGATCGCCAAAAGTGTGCTGATAAAGCCCCTGCAGGGTATAGACCCCACTTTCAGAAACAAACCAACCACGTCCCCAAAACGTATCCCAAAAGTCAACCAATCCCCAGAAACCAGTCCATTCCCAGCCTCAGTCGAACTACCAACCCAATAAATCACGACCACAGGGTCACCCACACTCTTACCCCATGTATAAACCCCAATACAACCAGCAAGGTCAACTAGTTCGGTACGTAGAAGTACCCGGGAGGAATCATTTTCCCCAGAGAACAGTTTTCAAGAACACCCTTCAGCGTATGATATCCCCGTAGAATATGATCCAGGTCCTCCCATAGAAGACCATGTGATCCCTTTTTTAGACCCTACATTGGAGGCAGCAGTTCAACCTCCTCCCTCCTAAATTACAGTAGTAAGCCCAGATACGCACACAAACTCCCCATCAGGATAATAGGTGCAGACTTCTTAGATTTAATAATAAATTGTAGTACGGATAACCAAGATTTAACTGCTCTCCTAGATACAGGAGCACACGCAACGTTAATTAAGAAACAATGCGTAGATGAATTACTAGAGAGTACCAATTATAATATGAACTTAAGGCACCATCCTGCCAACTTAGAGGAGTTACGGGCACACCCATACCCATATGGAGAAATTGAGTTATATTTAGAAATTGGAAACGCGGTATACCCCGCGAAATGTTGTATAGTGGACACAGTCGCCACCTTTCAGACAGACATCCTACTAGGGATGGATTTTTTTAACCGGAATCAATGGGAGATTTACCCAGCCGGAAAGTTAGTAAAGTGTCGAAATAGGACACACCATCTCCGCGAGGATGACAGACAACTTAATGCTAATAGACTTAGCTCAGTTCAGATTTCCGAAAAATAGGAAACCCCCCTACTTGATAGCAGATCAAGTCGGCCGTTGCATCCAGAGGGACAACCGCTCCAGAAATCAGACCCCAGGGTAATCAGTTCCAGTTGTTGAATCCAGTTGGATCAACCCAGGCAGTTTCCAGACAGCAGTTTCCAGACAGCCAGTTTCCAGACAGCCAGTTTCCAGACAGCAGTTTCCAGACAGCCAGTTTCCAGACAGCCAGTTTCCAGACAGCCAGTTTCCAGACAGCCAGTTTCCAGACAGCCAGTTTCCAGACAGCCAGTTTCCAGACAGCCTTTCCAGACAGCCAGTTTCCAGACAGCCAGTTTCCAGACAGCCAGTTTCCAGACAGCCAGTTTCCAGACAGCCAGTTTCCAGACAGCCAGTTTCCAGACAGCCAGTTTCCAGACAGCCAGTTTCCAGACAGCCAGTTTCCAGACAGCCAGTTTCCAGACAGCCAGTTTCCAGACAGCCAGTTCCAGACAGCCAGTTTCCAGACAGCCAGTTTCCAGACAGCCAGTTTCCAGACAGCCAGTTTCCAGACAGCCAGTTTCCAGACAGCCAGTTTCCAGACAGCCAGTTTCCAGTCAGCCAATAAGGCAAATTTTAGTCGCCGAACCAGAATCAGATTCACAATTTTTCATATGCCCTACCGAGCATATAACAGTAGCACCTTATGAGAAGATTTGTTTCCTAGCAAAAGTAGTTAACAGTCAAGGAAAATTATTAGAGTCAGAGCGTACTCTGATTACAGAGAAAAGTAATTTCAAAAGAGATGTTCTTATTGCCCAAGTCCTTAGTCAGAGTCAGAATTCAGCTATCCCTGTTGTTTGTTTAAACAAAGGAGAAAGATCTATAGAATTAACTTCAAATCAGAAAATAGGAACTGTTTCCACAGTAGAAATAGATTCAGATTTCCCCATCAGTACGATAAATCGTGTTTCCAGTTCCTTAGAATTAAAGCCTTCAATATTAAAAGAAGAATATAAGAAATGTCTGAAGCACTCCCTTCAGGAGTCACCAGCTTTACAGGATCCCAAACTAATGGAATCACTTCTCGATTTCCTGATAAGAAATAAAGATGTGATTGCCCTAACCGGAGATCCTCTGGGCCGAACTAATTTGGTCCCTTTTGAAATCAAGTTGGAACCCAATTCCAAACCCATTTTCATTCCCCCTATCGGGTTCCACATTCTCAGTTAGTCACTATTGAGGACACATCAAGGACATGTTGGAGCAGGATGTCATTCAGCCTTCAGCTAGTCCCTGGTCCGCTCCTATGATTCTCGTCTCCAAAAAGGACGGAACATCTCGCCCTTGTATAGATTTTAGACGCCTGAATAACATTACCATCCCAGACCGTTTCCCGATTCCAAACATGCAGGAAACAATTCTGAACGTAGGGAAAGCGAATTTTTTTCATCCCTCGATTTAGCATCAGGTTATTGGCAAATGGAGGTCAGTCCCGAATCTCGGGCATGACTGCTTTCTCCACTAACCGAGGCCATTACGAATTCCAGGTTTTACCTTTCGGAGTCCGAAATGGGCCTGCTAATTTCTCTAGGTTGATGAATATAGTCCTTTCCGACCTATTAGGTGTCGAAGCTCTCGTGTATCTTGACGATATTATCGTCTATAGTTCGGACATAAAAACACTTTCAACGCCTTCATAATGTGCTATCACATTGAGAAAAGCACACCTTAAACTGAAGCTTGCAAAGTGCAATTTTTTACAAGAATCCCTGGTATACCTAGGATTCCTACTCTCGTCCACAGGAATTAAACCTGATCCAGCCAAACTCGAAGCCCTGGAAAGGTACCCTGTACCCAAGACCATCGACGACGCCCGTGCATTTATTGGTTTTGTCGGATTCTATCGGAACTTTATCCCCCTTTTCGAATATTGCTAAACCTATTACTAATTTGTTCCAGAAAAATTCGAAATTTAACTGGGAATCCGATCACCAACATGCCTTTGAAACTTTAATTAATAAACTAACCTGTCATCCCATTTTACAATATCCTGATTATACAAGACCCTTCATCATAGCCACAGATGCTTCCTCCTATGGACTAGGAGCCGTCCTGTTACAGGACGTAGACGGTGTGGAATTACCCATTGCTTATGCCAGTCAACTTCTCTCTGCACCTCAACGGAATTATTCCACTACGGACCGAGAGGCCCTAGCGGTATATTGGGCTTTGAAAAAATTCCGAAATATCGTCTATGGCTACGATGTAACCATCAAGACTGATCATAAGCCACTCACGTACCTCTTCAAGGACAAGCTACTTGAAGGACGATTGAGTAGATGGGCTCTGTTGATTCAGGATTTTGCAGCGAAAATCGTATACAAACCGGGAAAACTGCAAGTTATTCCAGACGGATTGTCGAGACTCAAGCCCGACGCCCGAGTGAATAAAATAGGACTTCTTCCTGTGTTCGACTACGAGTGTCTGCAATACTCCCAACAACAGGACCAACACACCCAAAACCTTCGGGCGCGCCTGGAACAAAAGGAACCATCGAAGGTAAAAGAACAGTACAACCTCAAAGATGGGCTCGTACATTTCAGGAACGAAGATGGAAACGACCTCGTGGAGATACCAAAGGATCTCGTTGATATAGCCATTGGACTTTGTCACGACTCACCTTTTTATGGACACATGGGGCCGGATCGCACCATCAAAAGTCTTTTGGAGCGATACCATTTTCCCGAGATGAACAGAACGGTACATGAATACATCGCCGAATGTCCGTCGTGTTTAAAGCATAAGGGCAACGTACCATCCACCGCTCCAATGCATAAATATCCAGTATGCCAGAGGCCCTGGCAAAGAACTGGAATGGATATACTGGGACCATTTCCCAAAACATCAAAGGGAAATCAGTACATCATTGTGTTTACGGACCACTTCTCGCGTTACAGCGAAGTAGCCGCCATTCCAGATCAGACCTCGGAAACTGTGGCAAGAGCCCTAGTGGAACGCGTCATCCAAAACCATACCACTCCTTCCATCCTAATCTCGGATAACGCCCGTAGTTTCACTTCCAAACTGTTCGAGTCACTTTGTAACATGTGTAGAATTAAAAATACACACATTGTGGCATACCACCCGCAGGCAAACGGCTTAGTGGAAAGACACAATCGAAAGATCTTGGAAGCCCTGCGCCACGTTGTCGATGCATCCTCCCGTACATGGGATGATTCCCTTCCCATGGTACAAACAGCCATCAACAATGGCTATAATGTGTCCATCGGGGACACCCCTCATTTCGTTCTATATCACTACGACAAGCGTCTACCTTTTGATTTGCCCGACCAAACCGACCCGGCAGTCCTAACATCTTCCGAAATGGCAGAAGCAAATCAGCAACTAGCTGAACGATCTTTCAAGATTTTTGACATAATCCGCTATGCCCTCGACCAACGAAACCAACAGATGGAGCAAGAACAACATAGGCGTCATCCCCGTCAACGGACTATAATCGTTGGTATGCGATGTTATCTGAAGAGCGTGAAACCGCCAGGGGCTCATCGCAAATTATACCCAAATGGGATGGCCCATATAGGATTATGAAAGACCTCGGAAAAAATCGTTATGAAATCCTCGACCTCCGGGATCATTCCAAACTAAAGATCATTCACGCTGACAATTTGAAGATAGCTTCCGAGCAACACCTTCCCAAAAAACAGCTGCCAGGCGTTCGAGCCGCCTATCCTTCAAAAGGTCAAGATATTAACAAATCGGGCAGGGATCAAAAACTGAAGTAGTCACCGCGGGAACCGCTACCCATGACGAAGATTGGTACCTCGTAATACCACCATTACTCGAGGCAATCTCTGAACAAGAGGAGGCCCCAGAGCCAAGCGTCCCATCGGACCCAGACCCTGGAGAAACCCCTTCGAGAGAATCACTCAGTGGAACTCCACCATCTCCTCCAACTCCACCATCTCCTCTGTCACCACCCTCGCCGATTGATGATCGACGCACGGACCCGACATACCGCCCGCAAATGCATCACCCACGTGAACTAGAACCTTCACATAAGAAACGAACCCGCTCAGAATCCGAGCTCAACGGTCGACCCCCATTACCACCAAAACGAGGCCGACCCCTTCGCCCACCAACACAAGTATCCACACAAGTATCCACACAACTACCCCCAGCTCCGTATAACTTAAGGCGTAGAAATGAATAAAATTGTCCCCCTTATAATTTTCCAAATTATTTACTCTTGTAGACCTAGCATTAAAATTTCTACCGGAGTTGTTATAGAAAAACTTGCAGAAGGTAAATTTTTGAAAGGGCATGCAGACCTTTATATAAATTTGCAACCCCCTGCTAGAATTAAAATCAATCTCCTTCAGATACAAACCCAATTAGAAACGTTTGAAAGTAAAGTCCAAAATTCTTTCCAAGGAAAAGATCAGATTAGTCGCGTTCTGTTAGAAAATACCCTCGAAAATATTCAAACTACAGCACGCCCTATCAGAAATATTAGCCTTACCATGGATACAAACTGAAACCAAAAATTCCGAAAACTTTAACCAAAGAAGTAAAAGGGGACTGATAGATATAGGAGGGAAACTGTTCAAAGGTTTATTCGGATTAGCAACCGAAGAAGATATTAAAGAGTTGAACTTAAATTGAATCTCTTCGCTCGGAATCGACAATATAATGGACACATGTTAGAACAGACTATTAGGTCATTACACGAAAACAATCGCTTCCTTCACTCCCTTTCGGACAGATTCACATACCTTGAATCCATGTTAGCTCAATACAAAGAACACAAACGATATCTAGAATTAATAGAAATAATGAACATACAAGTAACCCTAATCGATAAATACTTACAACGAATAACTACGATTCATTCCAAGGTTTTGCGTGCAACCCAGCTAGCCCATGGAAAAATCACTCTTTCCACCCTAATACCATGGGAAATACTCCAGTCCTTGATTCACACCGCCCAGTCACAATTAAAATTATCACCCATATTCCCACTCAACCACACTAATTACCCTCAATTTCTAGAATACACCTGGACTGTACATGGACCACGCCCCTACACATACCTCATAATTATACCATTTTTCGATTTCCTCACTTATGACGTATATAGATTTCACCCTTTCCCAACACCCTACCAAAATAACTCTAATGTCTATCGATTGTATTTACCCACCGTACCACCTTACCTTTTCCTCACCAAAGATCTATCAGCTTATTCTATGATGTCAGATAGCGACGTCCGGCATTGCCGATTCCCGCAACCAAATAAACAACTCATCTGCCCTCCACTCAAACCAGTTATTCTTCCCACTACTAGGTCTTGCTTTGTCGATTTAATTCGTGACCGGCATGCCCCCGTATGTTCATTTAAAAAATTTATTCCCCTAAAACCATCCAACTACGAATTGGACCAGACATCTGGGTTTCCTTCGCGAACAGGACTGCCGCTACCCTCGAGTGTCCATCAAATTATTCCTCATTACAATCCCTATGATTATTCGGCTACCAATTGGTTGCTCCTTGCGTTCAAAAGCCCTCCAAATATACAACCCGTATAAGGTTACCCTTAATAACTCATACCCATTTCCGTCGCAAATTAAATTTAAACCCGTCATAGAGATCTTAAATCTCTCCATAAAACCTGTAACCATCCTACCCGAACTGCATGCCCCTGAATGGAATGATCAATTGAGCCGGTTTAAAATTTCGGATGATAACCAAAACAACCTCTTACAAATACTACAACCGGTAACCATTTTCTCAACATCTGCCGTTAGTATCATTATTGTGTGTGCTATTATCCTCGGTGTATTTGTGATGAAAAGATCATTCTGGGAACAAAGAAAACCCAGTGACACGGAACATGAAACTATTTATGCACGACCAAGAGTGCGTACCCAGACCACGTGAACTAGACTTAAACCACCCGACTTATGTTGTATATATAAATCTGTATTATAAAACCAGTAGTTATCATCTAGTTAGCCTTAGTTAGGATGTTACGTTATTATATTAATATCATTCTAGAGGGAAGAGCCCTGTAAAAATGAACCATAAATAATTCCCATATTCCTATATTATCTTATCCTTCATGTAATTCTTGTATTCATTTATATAGTCTCTGTATCCATTGTAAGAAAAAGTATCCATTTTAAAAATTCATGTGTTATATGGTTCATGTATAATCTTATATATTTAACTTTATATAATGCCTATACTCCTATGTATGTACGTGTGTGTATTCATTTTTACATAAGGACCAAAATCGCCCAACGCGAGTTTGGATAAAATATTTGATTCACTTTCTACTTTGCTAAATAATTGGTGACCTGTTGTTTTTTAAAATCTCATAATCATTTTTTTAGATTTCGCTTAATAAGGAATCCTGTTAAGCTTTGCAATGTTCACATTTTGTATACACTCTCTTTCGTTATAAACAATGAGATCATGTCTTGCCTAAGCATTAAAATTGTACATCTTAAACCTTAAAATTTCACTCATATGCATATTTTAGTGTAAAGATGCATAGTCCGATTTCCACTTTTAGTTAACTTGGCAGATCATGATAACATCAGATCTGAAAAGTCGCGGTTTAAGATAAAAATATGGTTTCGTCTTCAAATATTTTGTTTACTCGTTCAAGCCCTTACCGCAGCTAAAAAATTTACTATTTTTAAAATATTGTGCAAAAATTACAGCCTTCTTAGCATTTAATATAATAATGTTAGCAGTTTTTGGGTATTAAACCCATTTAAATTCATCCATTGTCATTCAGAAGCTAATTCAGAGGCTGAGCACTACCTATATTTTTTTTTAGCAGTAAAATTACAGTTGAAGCTAGTTTTTTACCTTATCCTTCGAGCCTGCTCTCTCTTCAGAAAAACTTAGAAAACTTTCCGGATACGCTATAAGAAGAATCCGAACCTTCAGCATTTAGATTGCAAATCTACCAGAGTCCTCCCGAGCCACTATAGAAGAACTCGGAGAGTAACAAAGAAGAAAAACCACTTCAAGGCACCTATCCGTTGCTTGCCTCCTAACCAGAACCCCCGTCAATCCGAACCACCCCAGGGCCATAGACGGAGGGTTAACATATATATATTATTATAGATATTATATACACACATATACATACATACATACATATATACATATATATATATATTATATATATATATACAGGGCAATCCCAAACAAAATGTATACACATTTTAACAGCTGATAGCTCAATTGATGTTTCTTTCTTTCCAAGTTAAACCCATTCTAATTCCAAAAATTTTGCCTAACCTTTTCAATACTGGAGTATTTAAAGCTCAGAAATAAACTTTTTTAATTAAAAAAAATGTTTTATTTTTAACCTACATAATATATAAATAAAAATAAATTAATATCGTACCTAAAACAATTAAATTTTGTACACTTACCTTCACATGTTTTGGAGCCCACACGTGGTCTTATACGCCCACTGTCAGGCCCCTGCATTGATGTTTTTTTGACAGTGGCATAATGCAGAAGTTTTAGTTGGCTTTTGAAGGTCCTGGTTGAGGATCTTCTGTTGAAGGCCCTTGGTTGAAAGGTTGCCTTTTTTTGAAGAAAGATTCAAGTGTGATTGCCTGGATTTCTTCCTCCTTTCTTTAACAGTTTCAAAATAAGGGCTCAGGCTTGATATGACACTCCTTTTAACTGTGGCACCTCCTCTCCCAGTCGTGATCATGTCACAGAGCTCATTAGTGAGGGACTCTACACTCGCAAGAATCCATTGTAGATCCTGGTCTTCATAATTTTTTAGAGTTCTTCTTCTTTCTCTTCCTCCTGCTATTGGGGAAGTTCTGCAGCTAACTCTTCAAGGTCTTCATTTGAAAGAGTCTCTGCATGACTTTCCAAGAGCTCAGTTACATCTTCAACTGTAACTACTACTAACCCTGCCTCTTGTGCCAGCCTGCTGATGTCTTCTACAACATTCTGTTGTGGCTTGAATCCTCTGAAGTCATGCA
The DNA here is from genome assembly GCA_023014485.1 of Bathynomus jamesi. Taxonomy (NCBI): domain Eukaryota; kingdom Metazoa; phylum Arthropoda; class Malacostraca; order Isopoda; family Cirolanidae; genus Bathynomus; species Bathynomus jamesi. The sequence continues at coordinate 108,102 of JAJOZX010006900.1, read as the reverse complement.
TGAAATCTGGGAGTTTTACGCCACACTCCATTTAGACAATTGACAGTCACTTCTTGCCAGGCTGTGTTAATGTGATTGATGCCCTAGACATCAAATGACCGCCAATATTCTTTGATGGTAATGTTGGACATGTCTAAAGCTTTTACCATTTCTCTAAATGTTTGCCATAGGTAATAAGCTTTAAAGGTGGCTATTACTCCCTGGTCCATGGGTTGCAAAACTGATGTATTAGGGGGCATGGCCCGGCCCCGGCCATGTAGACAACATTAACTTTAAATACAGTACAGTATTAGCTGTACAGCACTTATACAGTATATATATATATATATATATTGTATATACAGTTTATATATACAGTTTATATATACAGTAGTTACATATTTTTACCATTTTTGACGATTTTAAATTTTTAATTTATAAAAAAAATTGCAAAAATAAATATTCATGGCATTGTGGATAGTGACTGGCACAATTGCGAATCGGCGCAAATCGGACCAGCACAAAATGAGGGCTACCTGTATGTATATATCAGTGATGTAGGTCTCGAGACCGATCTCGAGACCCAATTTGCAGATCTCGATCTCGGTCTCGACAGACCGGCCTCGGTTTTTCTCCCCGAGACCTCTCGAGACCGAAATGAAAAATACATGTTATTGGCATACTCATGATGGTGGCTTGGTTGAACAGATGATTCAGAATGTTTATGAAAGTTTGTAAAGTAAGGGACTCTAGGTATTCACTAATCAGTCACCCTGTTTTGAGTTGCCATGTTTGTTTGTCTTGCGGGGGGGTGGGGGGGGGGGGGGGGGGTGGTGGGGGGGGAGGGGGGGGGTCTGGATTTTTTTAGGTTAGGTTGGTCTTGATCTCGATCTCGAACCTTTGATCTCGGTCTCGATCTTGGTCTCACAGGATCAGGTCTCAGTCTCGGACTTGGTGGTCTCGACTACATCACTGGTATATATATATATATATATATATATATATATATATATATGAGAAATTTAATTGAAATACTTTTAAAACACTTTTCCTAGAAACAAAACATTTGAAAATAAAAATTACTAAATGGTAGGTAATATTCTGTTTGTATATTTTATCCATTTTAGTGATAGTAATAGTTTCATGAACAGTATGCAAACATTACTTGTTAAAAAAAAAATTACTCTTCAGTAATGTTTGGGTACTGTTTATAGAACTATTACCAATTAATATTTAAAAAAAATTATTTATAGGTAAACTTTTTTCTAAAATCATACATTGTACCTGTTCATATTTGAAAGTGAGTAATTTTCATGATTCATATATTGCATATATTTTGTCATCTTAGTTTTGTACTTCTCTTACTGATTGCTTATTATATTATTTAGTCATAGAGTAACCTTGTGGAGCATCATGGTTTGGTCAGTCATGGACATACTCGCTTGTGGCTCATAATAGTATGCAAGCTCGCCAAGCATTAATGATTTCTAAATGGCTACTGAAAATTCCCTGCAACATTAAACATATGAGGATTGATAAATGCAAAACTTCACTTTTTTACATGGAGGTTGAAATGTGATGATAAAACCCACTAATAGACAGTTTATTTCCACAACAGTTTCGATGCCCACTGGCATCCTCTTAGGGTGGATCACCCAAAGAGGTGCCAGTGGGCATTGAAACTGTTGTGAAAATAAACTGTCTAGTGTGGGTTTTATTGTCACATATGAGGATTGAACTTCAACATTATGATCTGACTGTACAAGCACCAGTTTACTTTTTGCTGGTTTGTGGTGAACATCTTATCATTGTGGGAAAAGTTGAGAAGAAATTTGAATGCAGGAGTAACAAAGTCAAGAAGAGTATTGGAAGATTTATACCCATGGGTATTAAGAAAGATATATCCAAGGTCATTGACTCGTCTGAACATGGTGATTCAAATGATTGAAGAACACAATCAACATGGCAACTGCAAAGGCCTAAACTTGCTTTACCTGCATAAAGTGTTGGGCAGTTATACCAAGGTTTATTATGGATCTAATGAACCAAAAATATTGATTTTTTCAGCCTTTGGAGGTCTGAATGCTCTATTATTGTATTATAATGATTACACTGGTCAACACTCATTTATTGCCAATCATATTAGAGTGATTTTGGGGTAACTTTGTGGTGCTGATTCCGAATATGACATTGGTTTTGCTAGATTGGCTCTAATTTATGAGATAATTGGTACCCCATTGAAACATGTAAAAATGCAAAAAATTTAATGTTCAGGCGGAGTCTACTTACTGGTTGGGTGGCTGATGACTTATATACGGAGGGGGAATATTCTAGAATGATCGCGGAGTAACCACTAAGAATATTCGCGTGTCTCACCATCTAGAATGTTCCGGTAGTTTCCCATATGCACGCGTTATGGTTACGTTTCCTATTAATTGAGGGTATTCATTATCTTAAGAACTAGAGCCAAATCGGAAAAACTACTTTCATTTTGGAATTCAGCAACCCCAAAATACCCTAAATTCGTACGAATTTCCTTGGCAACGAAACAAAAAAATTTTTGTTGAGCTGTGTTATAAATTATATTTTAGTGATTTTGTGTGCTTAATACATATTTAATTTAGTGGACTTTGGTTTTGGTTATATTATGATTGACTTGGTCTGATGAGGGCTGGATTAAGGGTGCCTTGGGCCCCTTCCCATCCCACAGTAATAGACATCAGTGAATTGAGTCCCAGTGCATTGTGCTGAGTATACATGAGGTTGGTCAAAGTCAGGCAAGACATTCCACATCAAATGTAAACACCTTGTTACCTCATCTCACTGATTTCTGATTTTTTTTGTGTAATGGTTGTTAGGTGAATTTTGAATCATCATCAAATTTTAGCTTCCTAGGTCAGTGGGTTTCTGAGTTATGACCTTCCAAAGTTTGAGGTCAATAGTGTGACCTTGGAGGCTCAAAAGGTCATATCTCAGGTTCTACTGTACTGATTTTGACAATCTTTGTCTCAAAATGCTTAGGAAATGATGTAGAATAATTTCAATTCATGCTGTAAAAACCATAGAGCATCAAATAAAAAAGTTCCATTTCTATATGACCTTTGACCATGACTCCAGAAAAACCTTCAAAATTGAAGGTTTTGAAAATTGGCATGAAAAATGTTCTTGATATAAGGCATCCACAAGCAGAAAATTAGAGTGGGAGCTCCATGGGTTTGCTTTCCAGAGGCATTTAAAGTCATGCAGGTGGAGCACTTTGTATACTTTTGACAATTAACCCAAAAAGGACAAGTGCTACATATTGATAACCAGGCTTTGGATAATTATGCATTTGCATACTTGCATATGCAAATGCATATTTTTCGCATTTTAGTATTTTTGCATATATCATTGATTTTCTGACAGTCATATTTTCTTTTTTTTTATTTTTAAGGTTACATTTTCAGGTAATTTTAGCTTTGACAACAATATATTTCAGAAATTTGACCAAGTGTATGAGAGGACTTCAAGTGACATGTGTAGCCCATGGACTGCACAGAGTTGCAGAATATATTTGTTCAAAGTATAAGGATGTAAATGAATTAATTTCTAGCGCTAAGTCAGTTTTTGTGAAAGCACCATACTGCAAAGCAAAATTTAGAGAACTTGCTGGAAGTGCACGTTTCCTCCTTCCCCAATAGTAACATGGTGGGGAACCTGGTTAGAAGCTGCATTCTATTTTGTGGACTATTTTGAAATTGTAAAGAATATGATGGAGACATTTCATCCTGAGAGCGGTCACAGCATCACAGATGCAAATACTGCATTCACAAAGGAAGGTATTCGAGAGAATCTGATTTACATTTCTACCAACTTCAGATGTATTTGCGCAGCTATTTTAAAACTATAAGAAAAAGAATTGCCATTAAAGCATAGCATTGAATTAGTTGAAGGAATTTGCAGTTCATTAAAAAGTCTTGAAATCAAAGAGTTCTATGGTAAACTAGATAAAGGGTATGGCATTAGGGCGGGTCATACTATGCATTTTTTTTAAATCAATGGAGAGGGGTGTTCAAATGACATATTTTGGTGTATAGAACACAATTCTGAAGAAAATATTTAATTCTGATAACCCTAACCTACATCACTTTGCAGTTGATTATTATTAAATTATTGATTATTTTACTATTGTAGTTACCCCAGAATGTCTTCTCACATTTTCTATCATGGCTGCTCACATTATCTCTCATAGAGCATTGTTCTAACTAATTCATATAAACACATATAATGTAATTCATATAATAATAATAATATTTAAATACTCAAATAAAAAGGCGTGCCATTCCACTTAATTGTAATCATCATACAGTTTGGTATATGAAATATTTTGATGGTTTTCTGGCGCGCATAAGGCCATTTTCTGAGCCACCTTTCTCAGAGGCTAGAATGTAACGTTTCATAACATTCTAAAACATTTTGTGAAATATTTGAAGTGACTCATGATTTATGAAGTTATTTTACCACCTCGGCTTGTAGTGAGGGGATAGATTTAGTGATTATCTACTGATATTTTTTTTGTTACTGTTCACATGTGAGTATTATTCTGTTATATTTTAGAAAAAGCTATTTCTACGGATATTATAGTGATACATTGAGCAAAATTTAATTAACAACTTTGATTTGAGCTAAAATTAGGTGGTTCATTTTTAGTATAACTGAGCAGTATGAGGCCTATTTCAATGTTCTAAAGAATATTTTTAGGATGTGTTTCTTTAGTTTTTTTAGAGTACATGAACAAATTATTTGCATTACAGACAACAGATAAATTAGCATTTTATAACATTTTGAAACCAAAAAAGCTTAGTGTGTTTAGCATTTGCAGATAAATTTGTTCTTGCCCATTTCAGCTCTTTTTTTAACCAAGAATTTTGTGCTGAAAAGAGTTAATACCTGTCTGTAGTGGATACTTAACTGTTGTATTATTGTTTTTATTTCAGTGTGAACTCATTAAGAAAATGGCTCAAGTCAGAACAAGGACGAAATCAAGTTCTCATCTGAGTAATCTTGTTGGCACTGGCTGGGAGCTGTTGGTGTCTGAACTGCCAACTGTGAGGGATATCCTGAGGTATGGCATCTACTTGAGGAAGCAAAGTGAAGATGACAGGAGGAACTACCCAGTGGACAAGCTGGTGAGTGACATCTACCCTGGTCTGATTTGTCAGTGGAGCAAAGCTAATGCTCTTTTCAAGCCACCTGTTATCAATGAAAAAGTGACCATCATGTCCAAGCTCAAGGAGGTCTGGAATCAGGCAGTGAAGTTTTCTCTTGGGAAGGGCAAACTTGATGCCAAAGAGAGGTTCATGTTAGGAGCAGAAGGACACCTGACATCAATTGTGATGTTTCCAGCATCGGTGACTTGATCAGCTGGTCAGAAGGTGTGTCAGAGCCACCTCTCACCTGCTCTCTAAGCACCTCAGAGGTGAAAAACTTCATTAACACCCCCATGGAGGTGCGCAACTGGCCTTGCCACACACAAAGCATTGAGAGGGTTGTTAAAATGGTGACTGAGGCTTCTGCTAAGTACTTCTTACAGGAAAAGAGGGATGGAGGGATCAGGGCTCAGGAGACCAGCAGGAAGCTGATGTCCAAGTCTGAGTCAAAGCAGGATTTGTGCAACCTGACAAAGTTCAAGATGTCAGGAGAATGATCTTTGTAATTATATCCAGTGATATACATGCAGTTCACCTATTAATAAATATATGTAAAGTTGATTTGGCCTTGTCAATATAAATGATTTACCTTATATCTTTTAATATATTATAAAGGGGTTCAAAAGGGTAAAATTGGCAATTTAGAAATACAAAATAATGTAGGTTAGAGTTATCCTATCCAAAAAATAAGCTCATATTTGAATTCCCCATGTAAAAACACAATTTAGACACCCCTGATGGTAGGATTTCCTTCAGATTCATGTTGTCACCTGAGTACGACCCGCCCTAGTATGGCATGATGAAAAAAATTAGTGAAATACCGTCAAACAATACACAAATTGACTCAAGTTTAAAACACCTCAACCTTTCGGATATAATGGCTTTAGAATATGCTCCTATAGTTACTGTTGAAGTGGAATGAATATTCTCTGAATACAAAAATATTCTGGCTGATGACAGGCGTAGAATGACATTTGAACATTTAAAACAATATGCTGTAATTAAATGTAATATGTAAAAAGTTTCCTGTATCATATTTTTTTGTGAAATTTACTGTCCTTTTCTATCATTTTATTTGGTGAAGAAACAAATATAATAAGTTTTTATTAGTATTTGTATACTTATTTTTAAATGCATATTTAAGTGCATATTTTCTCAGTTTTTACTGCATATTTGCATGCATGTTTAGCCAGTTTTAAGTGCATAATTATCCTAAGTCTGTTGATAATATAATGCTTCAAATACACACATTCATAACTTAACCCTACAAACAATTCTGGCATTAAAGGGCTAATATTTATTGTTTATTAACTTAAGAATTATTGACTATTTACAACTATTATTAACAACTTATTGACAATTAATAATAAATAAACAGCACAGAAGCACACATCGAAACAATCCAAACATGGCACCCACAGTTTTTACCTCATCTTTTAGTTTCTCTCTGCATGATTGTGTATGACCTTTGAGTGGCTGTCCTAGAGTGGATTGTTGTGATGATATTGGACACATCCCCTGTTAGCACATTAGGTTTGGAGGGGAAGGCAAAAGGGATACATTTCCATAACACAAGTCACCCACCAGTGGTTGTCGTAATGACTGTCGTATTCCACTGTCATGTATCTATTGATATTTTTTGATTGATTTGTGGGTGGCAAACTCCCTTTGGCTTTCAGCTGAGGTGCTGTACATTCATACCTCCAAGCAGTCTTTTGTCACTAGGATTAAGGAATGCAATTTTTGTGTTCCTGGTATAGTCATTGCCTCTGATAAAATTGGTTCCAAAATATCCTTCTCCTTTGAATACTCCTCTTATATTGTGTACCTGAAAGAGATCCCAGTCAATTTCAGGGAAGTGAATTGGAAAAGGTCCTTTGGAGTTGAAATTTGCTCTCCATAATGCTGATGGAGACTTTTTTCTTCAATGCTTCTCTTTTGACAGCTCCTCCAACACTGTCTGATGGACCTTTGCCATGGCTAGTGATGAAGAAATGCCACTCAGCTGGCACTCCAAATTCTTTGTGGCAATGACATAAGTTCAAGAAGTTCTTGCAATTTTTGTATTGGCTGTCACATCCATCAGTAAAGTAGACAATTCTGATCAATCAGAACTTTCTGGAAGAGATGAACTGTCATGTGTGTTACACTCCAATATAATTGTTAAAGAGCTGTGTTTGAGGACCCCCTTTCTTCTGATAACAGTGGAACCCTTGAGCCATGTCTTGAACTACCAATGAGTAATTTTTGGAGAAATTGCTGAAGGCTAGGAATTCTTCCTGGCCTAGTTCATGTTTCCTCTGTTCCATATATTTCACCTGTTCTTTCACCGTGAAATCATGGCTGGTGAGCTGAGCCAGTCAGGAGGAGGTGTCATCCAGAAAATCTGCCATTGTTTGGATGACAGATTCCAGTTGCGAATGATCTGTCATCATCCATTGGTTGTATTGAATTTTGTCAACCCCCTTTTCCTCATAACATTTGAGAAGAAGCTCTTTCAGGGAACTGACACCAGGACAGGTATTGCAATCTCCAAACAAAAAAAAGGGTAGACTAGGGTTGCAGAAAATGCAGGCTAAGGCACGGTGGTAGCTATTCAGGGGTACTTTTTCCTCACCAGTAATTCCCCCATCCTTGATCCAATCATCATGAGTTTCATATTTTCATGAATTGTACAGAGGCACACACTGTGTCCCACTCAATCCCACTAGGACACATTCCTTTGGCTGCAGCATTGCAAACTTCAAAAAGCCAATTGATAGATTTGGAAACTTCTCCTTGAACTGTTGATATACTTCTTTTAGGTTACATAACACCAGCTGCTTTTGAATTTTTTTCCTCTCTCCACTCTTTCATGGTCAAGCAATCTTTTTTCCACGGCATTTGCCTGCTAATTTCATTGTGACAGTAGAAATCCTTAATGGTTTCTGTAACCTACAATGGTAATTCCTTGCCCATCTTCAGATTTGGAGAAGACATGATCCCCTTTTCCTTTACAAGCTGCTGTGCTTGTACAACCATCCATTTGGAACATTTGAATTCATCCATCAAATTTTTTCACTCAATGATGGTACAAAGATTCAGGATCATTTATTTTTCATGTCTCTCCACTGTGGGGTATTTCTTTCAATCCTGTAATTATATCCTCAGGGTTTGTAGGATGTGGGCTCTGTTGATTGACCCGCATCATCTCCCTTTGCATCACTTAACCATTTCAAGACATTTTTTCACTCTTGAATTTTTTGCTATTTTGGCAGGGAGATATTCTTTTGTTCTCTTGAACTACCATTTGTCAATAAGACTTTCTCTGATGATATGAATTGATTCGTTCATTGCTGAGAGTTCTCTCCTCATCAACAAAGACCTCATCTGATGCTTCAGAGGCTCCCTCCACAGACAGCCCCCACTCGCCACCCTCTAACAAGAGCTGCTCACCATCCCTCAACAACTCCTATAATTGGCTGTTCACCATGTGAGAGCTACAGGTGGCACTGGCCTCTAGATGGTCTCCTTCCCCTGGTCCAGATGGCATCCTTTACTGTATGATATAACACATCCATCCTACTAGATCTGTATATGGATTGAGGGCACTTTCCCCTCTTGGTGGAATGAGGCCTATGTTAATACCAATCCCCAAACCCAGCGAAGACCCCCTTGACCCCACTAATTATAGCCCAATTGCATTATCTTTGCAAAATCTTTGAAAAAATTATCACCACACAACTCTCCTTGAAAACTGACTCCCTCCCAGCTACCCAGTCTAGCTTTAGACAGTTTCGTTCCACTACAGACCCCTTCCTGCTCCTCAGCTGAGATATACAGAATACCTTCAATAGGGGACAGTTTGTCCTGTCCACTTTTTTTGACATCAAGAAGGCCTATGACACCACCTATCACCAACATATAATTCTCAGTCAGCTCCAAAATTTGGGTTTTGTTGGAGCCCTGCCAACCTTCATCAAGGGCTTCCTCTCATCCTGGACCTTTCAAGTATGGGTGGGCTCAGTACTCTCAGACACCTTTGAGCAAGAGGATGGGCTCCCACAGGGAAGCATCCTCAGAGTCATATATTTCTCAATTGTAATGAATACAGTAGCAAAATCCCTTCCACCCACTGTCCATTCCTCCATCTATGCAGACGACCTTGCAATATGGTTCACAGTGTGGGAACTGCCTGTTGTCCAATGACAAATTCAGCTCACCATCCATCAGGTGGAGAGGTGGGTGACATAATTTGGTTTGCGCCTATCCACCTCTAAAACCAAAAACATGGTATTCAGCAGCAGAAGAAGATCCACAGCCATTCCTGCCCCCCTTGGTCATGCTATATGCTGAGCCCCTTGAAGTGGTGCCCACCATGAGGTTCTTGGGCATGACCTTTGACCAAAGGCTCAACTGGGTTCCCCACTTCAGGCACCTGAAACATGTACTCCAGCATCCCCTCACTCTCCTAGACCACCAGTCCTTCCTCTGTTTTTATACTTCCATGGTCCAGTCAAAGCTAGATTATGGAAGTGTTGTATATGGATCTGCGTCTAGCCCTTCCCTCTGATCTTGGACCTGGTACTTAATAGGGGCTTCCACCTCTCCACCAGTGCCTTCTGCTCCTCTCCATCTTCCAGCCTCCAAACAGAATGTAACTACCTCCCTCTCACCCACTGATGGGGTCTGCTGCTCATGAGGGACTACCTTCACATGTAGAGGCTGCCCTCATCACTTCTGTGCATGGCAATCTCAGAACCTCCACTCTAGGGACAGAGCTGTCACTTCACTGAAGCAGTCTTTTCTTTCCTGGACCTTTCCAACATGCCCCCTCCCTCAGTCACCCTATCTCATATCATGCCCATCCTCCCTGGCTCCTCGCCCCTATCAAATTTTGCAGGGACTTATGTGCCCTGCCAAAAGCTACCACGACCACTACATTATACAAGTCACTCTTCCAGGAGCACATAACCCGACAACTGAACACTGTCCCCATCTATATGGATGGTTCCTGATTAGAGGTTGGTACAGCTGCCTCAGTGGTGATGACCCAACTGCTCTCTAGAGCCATCCCCCTTACCTGTGAGATGTCTTTTCAGCAGAACTCTTTGCTCTTCTAGAAGCCCTCAACATCATAAGCACCCACTCCGCCAACTCCTATGTCATCTACTCAGATTCTCAAAGTGCACTGCTCTCCCTTGAAAAATTTACCCCCCCCCCCCTCACACACTCATCCACACCATCCAACAAACCTTCCACTCCTTAACAGCATCCTAACACAAGACAGTTGCCTTCTGCTGGGTCCCAGCACATGTTGGTATTTGAAGTAATGAGGAGGTGGACTGTAAGCCAAAATTTGCTGGCTCATTGCCAGTCTCCACATGGCCCCTCCCTTTCACTAATTTCTTCCCAACTCTTCACTCCCACTTCCATTCCATCTTGCAATGGGAATGGGACCAGACCACAAATAACAAACTCGATTGGATAAAATCACAACTTGGATATTGGGCTTCCTTTTTCTATAGGTCCCGTCATAAAGAAGTAATTCTAGCCCATTTCCGCCTAGGATACATGGTCACATTATGGCTACATTGCCAGCCCCACCTTGCCCCCCTTTGCCATACCCCTATTGCCATTGTCCACCTGGTTGAATGCCCAAATCTGTCTGACCTCCATGACAGCTGTTTCCCCAACCTGTCCCACATTCCCATGACTGAACGTCCCCAGTCCATATTCACCAAAGGCCCCCCATTTTTCAATGGTAGTAATTTTCTCGTACTTCTCCCACTCTCAACTACTTCACCATATCTAAATTCTTACCCTCCCCCTCCTACATATTCAACAACTGAACCTTCTCACCACCCATAGTCCAATACTCCCATCCTAATGACACCACCCATCCTCTGTCTTGCTGAAATGTGTATGACTCTAGGTATGAATTGGCAGTTAAGCAAAGAAAAAAAAAAAATATATATATATATACACACGCTATATAATTTTATTAATTTATACATAATTAGTGCAGTAGCTACAGCTTTGCACCCTTTTCCAGGCTGTCTGAGCCATTGCAACTTCACCTCAACCTTGCTATGACACTTCTGTAAATACTGTTTACCTTACTTTTAACCTGGCCCCTGCATGCACTCTTCTTAATCCATCACTGTATCTGATAGGACTGGGATTTATAGCAGTGTTGTGGAAGTCTACCACTCCCATGACCATGATGCTCCACAAGTTACTGTATAACTTTTGTTTAACCCTTACGTTGCGCTCCGCTATGCAGATGATGAGTCAGCAAAAATGCTAATTAACCTGGAAATTTTGGAATTTTTCTAATTTTTTCCAGGGATCCAGGTAGCGAACAAATTTTTTGCAGTTTAGTTTATATACCCATAAAATTATCATATTTTCTAATCTGCATGAAAGAAAATCGAAATTATGGGTATCACTATACGATTTATTAAGTTTTTGAAAGGTGATTCTTTACTGGGTTTTACCCAGGCCGTTCAGGCATATGAGCGTAAAGTATGATGTTTTGCATATTATTTACATATTATCTTTCTTCTGAATAAGCATTTTCTCATTTATAATAAATAAATATATATATATATATATATATATATATATATATATATATATATATATATATATACACATATATATACATACATATTCATGCTGTACAATATTTTTTCTTTGCGTCATGCATTGCCACTACAAGGCTTATAGTAATTAGTAGGCCCTTATTTCTCAAAATGTTTTTTCATCTGCTAGACATGTCCGTATTGAATGCACATCATTTGTATACAGAAAAAATGAAAGAGAAAGTTTCAGTTTGGGAATTCAGTTTAGCTGTGATTCGAGAATTGTTGGCTAAACATGGACAAGTCACACAAACGAAACATGGTAGAGTTATTGCCAATGCCCCAGATAGAATTCTCGCCAGAAATTATATCACATGGCATTACTTGACACTGATAGGACAGGGTGATAAAAGACGTATTCAAAGAAGATGCCATGTGTGCCTCAATTCAAAGATAAAAATGACAAAAATAACAAAAGTTACAACTTGGTGCGTCGAACGTAAGATTCCATTGTGCCTTCTATGTTTTCGTGATTTCCACACATTGGCACAGTACTAATAGTGATGTTTGGGAAAAGGAAAATGTTTTATTGAAAGGATACAAGTTATGTTTTATTTAGAAAAGGAAAAACTTTTTGTTGGAAGGATACAAGAATATTATTTAGAAAAGGAAAAAACTTTTTTTATTTATAAAAACAACTACTGTTTTCAAAGGATGTTCAGTTTACAGTGGTGAGTAAAATAAAGTACATTTTTTGATATATATATATATATATATATATATATATATATATATATATATATATATATATATAGGGTATATATATATATATAGGGTATATATATATATATATATATATATATATATATATATATATATATATATATATATATATATATATATATATATAGGGTATATATATATATATATACACACAGGGTGATCAAAAGTCAATGTGCACCTATATAGGTGATATTGGTAAAATAGGTGCACTGACTCTGATCACCCTGTACATATACTTATTTATATATAATACAGGGTGGGCGGAAAGTAGCTCCCTATTTTGGATTGGTAAAAAATACGTATATTATCCATTTATTTCAGAAGAAATAATATGAAAAGGTAGGCATACATGGTAGGTTTTCTCTAAAATTCAATGTGGGCTCCAACTCTTTCCACCAGCTTCTGGAGCCGCCCAGGAATGGCATCCACTGACTTTAGCAGGAACTCCGGCGGGATGGAGGACATGACTTCCCGAATTCGGTCCCTCCAGTTCTTCCAATGTCCTCGGTTTGGTGCGGTAGACTTCTTCCTTTACCCACCCCCAAAGAAAGAAGTCGCACGGTGTCAAGTCGGGGCTCCTGGCTGGCCATTGATGTGGACCACGACGACCCATCCAACGCCCAGGGAAGTGGGCATCCAGCCACTCACGGACAACAAGAGCGAAGTGCGGAGGGGCGCCATCTTGCATAAATATCAGATCGTCGATGTTCTCCCATGTGCTGACAACCGGCCAGACCTCGTTTCGCAACATAGCAAGGTACCACTCAGCATTCATGGTGTTGCGCAGAAGGAACGGGCCCACAACCTGATCTGAGGTCATACCACACCACACCGTTACACTGAACTGATTCTGCCGTTTTTCAGCGGTAACCGTGCGACTTCTTTCTTTGGGGGTGGGTAAAGGAAGAAGTCTACCGCACCAAACTGAGGACATTGGAAGAACTGGAGGACCGAATTCGGGAAGTCATGTCCTCCATCCCGCCGGAGTTCCTGCTAAAGTCAGTGGACGCCATTCCTGGGCGGCTCCAGAAGCTGGTGGAAAGAGTTGGAGCCCACATTGAATTTTAGAGAAAACCTACCATGTATGCCTACCTTTTCATATTATTTCTTCTGAAATAAATGGATAATATACGTATTTTTTTACCAATCCAAAATAGGGAGCTACTTTCCGCCCACCCTGTATATAATCATATATAATATATATATATATATATATATATATATATATATATATATATATATATATATATATATATATATGCAATAAGCTAATATAATGGTGCATTATTTTTAATTTTACTGAGAGCTGTGGCAGCCATGAGCATCGCACAAGAGCTGGGCTCAAGCAGCCATTAGCAACGTAAGGGTTAAGTAAATACCAATTGGTTTTATTGTGGAATGAGGAAATTTGGCTTAAATTACTTATTCCATAGTCAAACTGTGTCCTGTATCTTCAATCCTTCATTTGGAACAAAAAATAAAATAGGGATTAATGGACACTTATTTAACTTGTATATCAATGCAGCTTCTGATATGCTTTAATAAGGAAAAGTTAGTGAAATGATTTAAAACTTGAGATGAGAATTACCCAAATGAAACTCAATTCAACTTAGGCTTTAATCTACTAAAACTTCTACTGACATCTACTGAATAACTGCAAAATAACAAACATAAAAATTACTTAGTACCATTATACTAAACAGAGTCAACTATATGAATTGCTTTAAGATTAAGTTTAACGATAGTTAACTTAGAAAGTTAACTTAGTAAGATAAGTTACTAATTTATATACACCTCTTTAAATTACAATACGTACCGAGAAGACAACTATTATTAAAGGTTGCTTTTATCCAAGACCATTATCCATGATTGACTCTGATATATTATTTATGTTTTCTTTATTATCTTTTATCAATCTTTACATTATATAGTATTTTATGGAATACCTATACCTGGAGAAAATATAATACTATAGTAACATATAAGGTACACAAAATAATAATGCTATATACAAAAATTATAACATTCTTCCTCCCTAAAAAAAAGAAACTAAATTTAAATTTTAAAATTACATAATTAAGAAATTCAATTTTCTTGAGAATAGCCGTAGCGTTCCACAGGCCTTCTTATTCGCGTCGAGCGCCGAGGTACAGGTTCAGGAGAGGGCTCTTGATTTTGAATAGTGCCTTCATTGGATTGCACGGGCGGTTCGATAACAGGGTCCGGGTTCTGCATCGTGTCGTCTTGAGGAGCACGTACATTTTCAGTCTGTGGATCAGATCTCGTCTCGACACTATTAGGGGCGTCTCCAACGGGTGCCAAGTCTCTAATTGCGACGGTATCTTCTCGTCCGCTTGGATAACGAATGTGGGCATATTGCGGGTTTGATTCCAACAGTTCGACCTCCTGCACTAAGGGTTCGTCTTTATTTCTCACGTGACGTCTTAAGAAGACTTTACCCGGCGAAGTAAGCCAAGTAGGCATGCTCATCCCAGTGGCTGTTTTTCGTGGAAATGCAAACAACCGTTCATGAGGAGTGGAGTTTGTTGAGGTGCATAATAGTGATCGTACCGAATGAAGAGCGTCTGGCAATACTAATTCCCAAGCTTGATTAGGTAAACATTTTGATTCCAAGGCCAAAGTCACCGTCTTCCAAACGATTCCAACATAACGCTCACACTGTCCATTTCCCGTAGGGTGATAAGGAGTGGAGCGGCTAGTAGGGACACCCCTTTTATGCAAGAATGACTTAAGTTCTGAAGACATAAAAGAGGTGCCTCTATCAGAGTGCACGTAACCAGGTAAGCCGAAGATAGAAAAGAGAGTGGTAAGACACGAAATTACTGTAGACGACGAAATATCCTTGCAGGGGAAGGCAAAGGGAAAGCGAGAGTATTCGTCGACCACTATTAAAAGATATTTATTACTAGAAGAAGATGGCAAAGGGCCTTTAAAGTCAATGCTTATGCGGTCGAATGGACGCATGGAACGAATAAGCTCTTGTTGCGTAGGTCGGTAAAATTGCGGTTTCAGTCTTTGGCAGATATGGCACCCAGAAACAATGCGCTTTACATCATCTACGGAATATGGAAGGTTTCGAACGCGAATAAAATGCATCATGCGAGTAACCCCTGGATGACAGAGAGACTTATGAAGTTCTATTAGGTCATTTTGGGACGCAGAACAAAATTCTCGAGACAAGGCGTCGGCGGCAGCATTAAGGGCTCCGGGGGTGTACTACTTCGTAAGAATACGGCATTAGCTCAAGCCTCCATCTAGCTATCTTTTCGTTTTTAATTTTGCTCTTGTGGCGCACATCAAACATGTAGGACACTGATTTTTGGTCAGTAATTAAGGTGAAGCGTTTTCCTATTAGAAAGTGGCGCCATTTTCTGACAGCTTCTACGATAGCGTACGCCTCCTTTTCCACGGCACAATGGCTCTTCTCGGCATGATTTAGTGACCTGGAAAAGAAGGCTACCGGTCTACCGTTTTGGTTGAGAGTGGCTCCAATTGCTGCTTCCGATGCGTCAGTTTCCACTGTGAATGGCTGGCTTTCATCCACTTTAGCTTTAACGGAGTTAACAATAGCGGTCTTTAAATCGGCAATAGCGTTCACTGCTTCTTCGGAAAGAGGGAACTGGGCATCAATTAAAGGGCGTATTCTTTGAGAAAATCGAGGCACCCATCGAGAGTAATAAGCGAAAAGACCCGTCAAACGAGAAAGAGACTGTTTAGAATTTGGTATTGGCATCTCTTTTAGCGGAGCGAGTCGAGACGGATCAGGGCGGAGCTCATTATGACTTATCTGGTATCCTAAAATACAAATAGAATTAGTTGAAAAAGTGCATTTCTTTTATTTAAGGTCATCTTAAATTTTTCGGCAACTTCAAGAAATTTAGAGAGATTTTTATCGTGTTCCTCTTTTGTTCGGCCGCAAATCGTGACATCATCAAGATAAGCATATGTTCCTTCGAGCTCATTTTGGCGAATAAAGTTGTCCATGATTCTTTGGAAACAAGCTACGCCGTTCGTAAGCCCAAAACTTAAACGCTTAAATTGGAATAACCGGCCGCCCGCCTCGAAGGCAGTATAAGCCTTATCATCTGGATGCAAGGGAACACAATGATAGGCGCTTCGTAAATCTATCGTACTGAATATCTTGTAAGTAGAGATTTTATTAACTAGGTCATCTAAGTTTGGCAATGGATAGGCATCCAGATACGTGAATTTATTAATGGTTTCTGAATAGTCTACCACTAACCTCCTTTTTGCTTGATTGTTGACAACGTGAACTTGCGCACGCCACGGAGAGTCGCTCGGCTCGATGATATCTTCCTTCAGCATGCGATTGACTTCTGAACGAATGAATTCGGCGTCGGAAGCTTTAAACCTACGTGACTTCGTAATTACAGGACGACAATCGGGAGATAGGTTTGAGAACACTCGCGGTGGTTCAATAGCCAATGAGGCTAGAGAGCAGACTTCAAGATCTGGCTGAGGTCCCCCAAAGTTCATCTTTACAAAAGAATGTTTGCTAAGAAACGGTATTCCCAGAATTATGTCAGTACAACAATCAGGTAGAACTAAGAATCTAATTTTCTTGTAGGCGCGTTGTTTTATGTGAATGTCTAATTCGCAACATTCGCTGATGGGGGACGTTAGGTTAACTGAAGCCATAGATATGGTGCCATTATAAGACATAACCGGTAGACGAAGTCCGCGTACGACAGATCTTGAAATAAAGTTTTCTGAGCTGCCCGTATCTAAAAGAGCCTTTAAGTAAGTACCTTTAACGTGTAAGTCTACTATTGATTCTTTTAGAGTTGAAGGCACACAAGCTAATGTTGCAGACGGGATAGAGGCGCTTACTGGGTCTTTTGAGGACCTGCATACTTTTGAAAAATGGCCTTTCTTCTTACATTTGTAGCAAGTAACTTCACGGGCCGGGCACTGTGAGCGATCGTGGCGAACAGAATTGCCACAGTAATAGCACATTTGACGTTTGCGAGTGGCTGCTGCGCAAGAGTCCTGCTCTTCAGCTTTTTCTCCACTAGACGGGCCTGCTTCAGGATTTCGAGAACCCCCAACATGCGATTCGACCGAAGCTACTGGGCGGTTCTCGATTTGGGAAGCTGAATCGTAAGTTTGAGAGTCCTTCATCGCGATCTCTAGGGCACGCGCTTGCTTGATCCACGGCGGATGATAAGGTGAGCGTCTTGTTTTCGAGTAGTCTTGTTCGTATACGTGCTGAAGAAATTCCCGTTATGAAAGAATCTCGGATATATTCGTCCCTATAGGTATCGGCTGTAACGTTCTTGAAGTTACAATCAAGACTAAGTTTCTGAAGAGAACGGACGTATTCATCAATAGATTCCGTGGACACTTGTTTTCGCGTAGCGAGCTTATGTCGCGCAACGACCTCATTAGCTGGCTGAATAAAGGCGTTTTTAAGAGCGGTTAAGGCCTCGTCGTACGTAGAACTTTCTGAGATGATCTCGAAGTTTTCTGGGGAGACTGAATTTGCGAGAAGTCCCAGAAACGAGTCGCTATCCCCTTCGAGTGACGCCTTATAACGCGTAAAAAACAGCCAATGTTTGAATGTGCGTGAAGCTTCAGGTGAAGTAGGTAGCACATCAAGTCGCTCTGGTCGAAGTCCACGTTCCATGATGACTGCTGAGTATTTTAGTAGATTAAATTGAAATGAGAATTACCCAAATGAAACTCAATTCAACTTAGGCTTTAATCTACTAAAACTTCTACTGACATCTACTGAATATAACTGCAAAATAACAAACATAAAAATTACTTAGTACCATTATACTAAACAGAGTCAACTATATGAATTGCTTTAGAGATTAAGTTAACGATAGTTAACTAGTCATTTAAGGCAAAGTATAAGTTACTAATTTATATACACCTCTTTAAATTACAATACGTACCGAGAAGACAACATTATTAAAAGGTTGCTTTTATCCAAGACCATTATCCATGATTGACTCTGATATATTATTTATGTTTTCTTTATTATATTCTTTATCAATCTTTACATATATATAGTATTTTATGGATACCTATACCTAGAGAAAATATAATACTATAGTAACATATAAGGTACACAAAAAAAATAATGCTATATAGGTACAAAAATTATAATAAAACTAAATTCTTTGAAAGCTTTAAATCATATTTAAATGTATTTTCTTATTTTGTCCAGGAACTGTTTGTTGACTCTACAATTGTATGTGATGGGAAATACTTCCTTATTCATAGGCTGTAGTGACTACATTAAAAAAAAATCTTTAAGAAGGCACCATGTCACCATCCATTTGTTAGTATGACTGAGACTGATCCTAGAGACTTAGAAGCTCTTTTGAACTATATTTATGAATTAAAAGTTAGTATTCCAAAGAATGGATTGTCATCCCTACTGAAAACAGTGAAAAGATCTTAAAATAAAAGCACTGGAAGTTTCTAATAATTCACTTCATTACATTGTATGAATAGATAATTTCTACTAACTTGAAAGCATTGAGAGTTTTTATCTAAGTAAATTTACTTGAAGGGAAAGAATTGATTAATAATAACGAATGTTCAGCAAAAAAACAACTAATATAGAATTACCACATTTTGGAAGTGCAGAATCATCACCTGTTACACTACTGCCATCATGTTGAATCTCAATCTACAATAGTTTCTCAGATGGAGTCATCACAGCACATAAAATTAGTTACTGATAAAGAATTACAACAACCTGGAACACTGTATATTGAAGCACACACTAAGGAAATTTTGATGTAGAATCAGTGCAAGATGCAAAGTTTTCTTCAGATTTAGCATCAGAAAAGTCTGGAAATGTCACCAGTTCGGAAGATATTAACTTGATACAGTCTATGACAGTTTCTGATGTAGAATCATTAAAATATGAAGAGGAATTCCCTGATTTTGAGTCATTACCTGAATCAGTAATTCAAATTGATAATAGTTGGTCATTAAATAAGAATTCTGCTCTGTATAAAAAGTGTGAAATCGATGAAAATCAATTTATAGACATATCACACACACTGAGAAAAATTTAACAGTGAAGGAAAATGAATTTAGTGTAAATAAATCAGTTGAGAATGGAGTTTGTGAAACATCTCACACTACTGTATTTAGGAGAGAGATAAGAATTCTCCGGAGAAGGTTATCAGCAAGTAAAATATCTCGGCTTACATTCAGCCAGAAAAGGAAAGGAAGTATTTCAAAATTTGATCTACCATTAAAGAGGAGACTGTCAAAAGAAAAGAAACAACAAAAAGAAGTAAATGAAGTAGAAGCCAAGTTTGTTGACAAAAATGAAGTTGACGATGAAAATGGGGGAAAGTTATCCACAAAATGTGTTTATTCTTTTACAAGAGAATTGAATGATTCTGATATGAATATAATGTTGGAACTTCATCTAAGCAGTCAATGGAACAGTGTAAAGAGATTGTAAGTAACTGGTAGTTTTAATTGCTTTGTTCTAATTAGAAATGGGCATAGTCTGTAATATTTGGACTATAGGGAATAAAGGCACAATGTGAAGTGGATTTATTTGAAGCACAGGGTCTTCATCAGACCTTCATCAGGTGAGGGGTAGTGGAACTGAGGAAGGGGTTGAGATAAGGGATTAAGGAAAATGAAAAATATAAAATGAATGCAAGGTGCAATTTTAAAAATATATATATGTATGTATATGGGAATAAACTCAGAATAGTTCCCTGAGGATTTTTATGATACACACAGACCATGCATGGATCCTGTCTGCTTTGCAGATAGCTGGTGAGAGAAGCTATATTTATGGGACCTCTTTGCGAGTGACCTGTTGCCCACGTCAGGCTAGCATCATTAAAAAGAAAAATTATGGTATTTGTCATTTACCATTACTTATTTGGACTATAGTAGATTTAATTATCCTAGAAGAGTTCCTTGTTCCATGCACAGTCTGTATCATATATATATATAATTATATATATATCTATATATTGGGGTTATTTCACCTCCTTTGCAACATCTAAGGTCATATGATGGAAGGAACCTACAGCCTTATGTGGGATCTGAACCACGGGTCACTACATAATCTGGGCATGGAGGACAGTCTCCCATCCATCTACTACCCAGACCCAATGTCGCTTAACTTTGCTGATCTCTGGGAAGTATATATATATATATTTTTTTTTTTAAGTTCGGGAAGAACCGATTCGCCTCTATTTAAAAGGGCATATCTCAGCGGAAAAACAAAGAAAAAGTGAGAGGAAAGACAGAGGAAAAAGAAAGGGTGGAGGGGACAGTCGAAGTGGAAAAAGACCAAGGACTGCAGGGTCGAGCCCCATCATCCTTGGGTGCTAGGGCCGGGAGGGCGCACGTGAAACCTCCAGGAACAAGCACGTACAAACGAGCACAAAGAGCACGAGCTTAGAACCCCCTTGCGGGTATATATATATATATATATAGATATATAGATATAGAGGTACTCCCCGACTTACGATGGGGTTACGTTCCGACAAACATGTCGTAAGTCGAAAATAACCACAATGGTAGTGATGTGCGTTAACATATACGTAGTTCAATCAAAGTAAAATAACAAAACACACAAATTATACAAATAATAGTAAATAATACTGTAAAAAAAAAAAAAAAAAAAAAAAAAAATATAAAAAAAAAAATGAAAAAATAAAAATTCCTTCACACTTATCATTAATGTAGTCAGCTGAAAGCACACTGGGCCCAAAGAATGTTTTGAAGAAGCGTAAAACTACATTAATTGCTTGTAGATGGTGAAGATGGGGAGGAGGCTACGTTGGCAGGGTCATCAATTTCTAGTTCTTCCGATACACGAGTAGAACTTGTGGAAGGAATTGGCTCATCAGCACTTGTCAATGGAGATGGAGCAGAAACAGGGTCAGGCTTTTTCAAAAAGAAATCCAATTTTAATTGAACAGTTTGCTTTTTCTTCTCATTGTAAATCGCTTTATAGCAAGCAAGTGCATCCTGTATCGATCTGTCTGTCAACTCTTGCAAATCTCTCAACATTTACATCCATTTCTTCAAACATCTGCATCCATTTGTTGATTGTAGCAAATGCCTCCGCCATTCGTTTAGCTGAAAACTTTCTTGGTGTTTCTGGTTCTTCTGCTTTAGCTTTTGACCTCTCTTCTTCTTCTTGAACTTTTTGCTCTTCATTCAACAACTCTTCAGTCTCAGCTCTGACCAGCTGATCAACATCTTCCTCGTCCATTTCCAATTCCAGTCATTTTCCAAGCATTACTATCTTATTGTTTATTCCACTAACACTGCTGTCCTTGTCAAATCCTTTGAAAGAGGTGACATATGTTTTCAGGAGTTCCTTCCATATGCCATTCATACATTGAGTTGTCACTTCATCCCATGCTGCAGAAATGTTTTTTGTACAATGTAAAATGTTATATTCCTTCCAAAATTCTCAGAGTGTTCGGTCACATTCAGTAGCATCAATAGCCTGAGCGAATGTCCTGCGTAGATAATATGCCTTGAACGTAGCCACAGCGCCTTGATTCATTGGCTGAATAATCGATGTTGTGTTTGGAGGAAGGAACACTACTTTAACATCAGGCTGCAAGTCATCAAGGTGCGGTGGGTGTCCGGGAGCATTATATAAAAGCAGAAGGATTTTGAATGGTATGTTCTTTGTAAGGCAATATTCTCTCACTCAGGGAATAAAACAGTTTAAATACCAATCCTCAAACAATGCTAATGTCATCCATGCTTTCTTATTATGCCGATAAAACACTGGCAATATATGCTTGTTTATATTTTTGAAAGCTCGGGGATTCTCAGAATGATAAATCATGAAAGGTTTTAATTTTAAACCAGCAACATTTCCCCCTAAAAGAAACGTAACACGGTCTTTGAACGCCTTGAATCCCGGCATTGTTTTGGATTCTTGATGAATATAAGTATGCTCTGGCATACGCTTCCAAAATAAGGCAGTCTCATCAACATTAAATATTTGCTCAGGCAAATATTTTTCATCCACGATGATTCCGTTCAGCTCATCCTTAAAGGCTTCAGCGGCTTCTGTATCGGTACTTGCTGCCTCCCCACTAACTTTCACATTATGAAGATTATTCTGGTTTTTAAATCACTGAAATCAACCATGACTCTCTATAAATGTCTGCATGTAGCTCTCATCACCAGCGCGTTCTTTTAGCGTATCGAAAAGGCTTCTTGCCTTCGACTGAATTGTTAGAAGGCTAAGCAGTATACGCTTTTGAATTTGGTCCTCCATCCGAGTCACCAATAATTTTTCCATATCATGAATTGGCCCTGCTCTTTTCTTTGTAATTATTGTAGATTTTATTGATGCTGAACCTTTCACTGCCTCACTGATTCGTTTTTTATCTTTAAGGATGGTGGAGATGGTCGAGTGCGAAAGGCCTAAATCACGTGCTAACGCTGATACCGACTTCCCGCTTTCATGCTGGGCTATTATTTTCATTTTTGGCCCAAAATCAATTGCTTTCCTCTCTTTTTTCTCTCCACCAGCAGGAGACTCGCTAGGGCATTTGTTAGTCATGGATAGGGGTATTGGACACAAAGTAAAAGCAAAGTGTAGCACAAAAACTTAACACACTGAACAACGATGAACGACGTTGCAGAACACAGACTGAGAACGATGCATGGTCGCTACGCAGCTCCATGGCAGCGCATGCCAGCCGCAGTTGTCGTACGGAATACGACCAACTGATCGGAATTTGAATTTTTCGTCGTCTATTATTTAATTTAATTTATTTAATACGACAGTCGTCGTTGTAAGTCGGGTGGTCGTAACTCGGGGAGTATCTGTATATATATATATATATATATATATATATATATATATATACAGGGTGTCCCAGGAGGAAATGTCAAGAATGCACCATTTCACTCTGGGTATTTCTAAGTAGAAAGTATTATATCGATATGGGTCTGATTCCCAACCATTACCGAGATACAGGCCTCTACATTCGGGTAATTAAAACATAATAAAAAGGTGATCTTAGATACTATTTAATGACACTTGTGGTTTACAAAAAGTAAAAACATACAATACACTATTGCACTTATTGCAGAATGGTTTCAAAGTGACCCCCTCCTTCAATGCACATGGCGAGCCTCCGATCCATCGAGTCTTGCCAAGGAAAATGTGGAAATTCATTTCTGAGGTTTATGAGCAGGTGTTAAGATGTACCTAAATAAATAATGTGAGGATCTGCACAGTTGCCAATGTATCATTAAATATCATTGAATATTATCTAAGATCGGCTTTTTATTATGTTTTAGTTACCCAAATGTAGAGGCCTGTATCTCGGTAATGGTTGGGAATCAGGGACATGTCGATATAATACTTTCTACTTAGAAATAGCCAATGAGTCAAATGGTACATTCGTGACATTTCCTGGGACACCCTGTGTATATATATATATATATATATATGCAAATAACTGCAATGACCGCGCAGTATATAAATGAATAGAAACGACATAAGTATTAAGGAACGTTTCTGCACACGAGGAGGAGAGATAACGAAATAATGAAAAATGAGGCGAACCGCCTGGGAATCGAACCCAGGGCCTTCCAATTGCCGGTCGGACGCTCTACCATTATGCTACGGACCTCACTCAATCACAAATCGAAATTCTCCCAAATAGGGCAGAAACCAATGCCCTCAGAGAGCACCCTCGCAAATCGTGAATATGCGCAAATAACTGCAATGACCGCGCAGTATATAAATGAATAGAAACGACATAAGTATTAAGGAACGTTTCTGCACACGAGGAGGAGAGATAACGAAATAATGAAAAATGAGGCGAACCGCCTGGGAATCGAACCCAGGGCCTTCCAATTGCCGGTCGGACGCTCTACCATTATGCTACGGACCTCACTCAATCACAAATCGAAATTCTCCCAAATAGGGCAGAAACCAATGCCCTCAGAGAGCACCCTCGCAAATCGTGAATATGCGCAAATAACTGCAATGACCGCAATGCCCTATTTGGGAGAATTTCGATTTGTGATTGAGTGAGGTCCGTAGCATAATGGTAGAGCGTCCGACCGGCAATTGGAAGGCCCTGGGTTCGATTCCCAGGCGGCGGTTCGCCTCATTTTTCATATTTCGTTATCTCTCCTCCTCGTGTGCAGAAACGTTCCTTAATACTTATGTCGTTTCTATTCATTTATATACTGCGCGGTCATTGCAGTTATTTGCGCATATTCACGATTTGCGAGGGTGCTCTCTGAGGGCATTGGTTTCTGCCCTATTTGGGAGAATTTCGATTTGTGATTGAGTGAGGTCCGTAGCATAATGGTAGAGCGTCCGACCGGCAATTGGAAGGCCCTGGGTCGATTCCCAGGCGGTTCGCCTCATTTTTCATTATTTCGTTATCTCTCCTCCTCGTGTGCAGAAACGTTCCTTAATACTTATGTCGTTTCTATTCATATATATATATATATATATATATATATATATATATATATATATATATAATATACACCGGTATATATCAAGGTTGGCAAAAAACCCAAAAACTCAACTGGTTTTTGCTGGGTTTTAGGGGTTTTGCCAACCCTGATTTTAATATATATATATATATAATATATATATATATATATATATATACACAGGGCTGCTGCTTCCATTAGGCGAGGTTAGTAAATGCTAAGGGCACCAAAGATCTGGGGGGCGCCAGCGCCTCCTGCCCTGTGCATGTCTGATAGTATTATGTAAGAACAACATGAAAAAAATAATGAAGGAATGAGAAGCATAGACAAATGATGAAAGGTTGTACGACGTATGTACACCAGTTTAGCTTGACTGATATTTACATAATTAACTTATTCATCTTATTGGGTCATTATAGAACTTTCACTATCACGACCTTTAACCCTTTAGGGACGGGAGTCGTAAATAAGCGATTTAAAAATGTTGTGCGCACAGACAGGAGTCATCAATAAGCGACTCGGCTTATTTACGGCTTAATATGAGTTCTGGGAGTCGTCAATAAGCGAATAACTTTTTTATGTGACATATGCCCTTCTTGCTTGGAAAAAACAGTAGATATGTCCTTTTTGCACGCATATTTTAGCACTTTTGAGCATTCTGATTTGTTACTACATATGCCTCGCTTTACTCGCTGTTTTGATTGGTCATGACACTTTCTTGAACTGTGAAATGATTTTGTAATTTTATAATAAATGTATGTATTAGCAAATTAAAATAGATCAGTGTAAGGCAAATAGTTTCTTCAATATGGTATCTTGATTACTTTGTGGGCAAACCCAATCGTGAAGTGGGAGGCGGGTGGGGGCGCCAGCTGCAGTCCTGCTAAGGGCGCCAAATAGGCTGGCGCCGGACCTGTATAAATATATATATATATATATAAGGTGCATATATATATATATATATATATGCATATATATATATATATATATTATATAATATATATATATAGATATATATATATATATATATTATGCACCTTGGTGGTGTGGTGGTTAGCATCACTGATGACAAATCCATTGGCCATGGGATCAAGACCTGTAGTCCAGTTGCATGGGGTAGGAACCCTGCATTGTTTGTTATAAAGCAAATCTTTACATATTTTTGAAAGCTTATACCACCCCATTCAAGAATCCATCGGGTGTACACTTGACCCCCGCTTGGCTTAAATTTCAATATGGCCACCATTTTCCAAGATGGCAGGCGAAACTGAAAAAATCCCATATCCTGGTCAATACTTAATGAATTTTGATTATCGGATCATTCTCTGTCAGATCAACCAGTGCCTAACACCCTCATCTCTCAGATTTTGCTGAAATTTGGTTTATAGGGAGTTTGTGGGCCCTGAATCCATTTCTGAAATTATAAGGTCAATCCGACCAATGGTTCAAGAGATATGACCGGGAAATTTGAGGTCACTTGCGAGGTCACTAACATTTGGCGACCCATAACTTGGGTAATAATGGTCACAATTATATAAAAGTATATATATTTAGAATCAGGAAACGACAAGGAATCCAAATATGCAAGTTTTAGAACTCTAGGTTGAAAAATAAAAAAGTTACACTGTAACCAAAATTTGAGGTCATGATTTGACCTCTGGGGTATCAAATGAGAATTTTTTTTTTAAATGTAAAAAATGAAGGCATAGGCATTGGCTATTAGAATCAGCAAAAAAAAGTTTGTTTATGTTAGTATTTTTCATGTAACTAACATATAAGTGAACACCATATTCATAAGGTGTGCGTCAATTCTACCTATTTTTTCACACTTAAGCTCATAATTTGACCTATAGAAATTAAAATTACATTTTTTTATAGATATAAAAACAAAGGCAAAAAATGTAAAATTGTATTTCACTGCTAATCTACACTGGCAATAATAGTTATAATAGTGAAAGGGGAAGACCTACTTAGAGGATTCATGTGCTAGCCTAATACAATTTTTGCATGCTCGATGCTCTCATCAATTTCTTTTTGTGGAAAAATGTATTGAATTCTGCTGCCTCCTCTTAGGGTAGGACAACTCATTACAGTTAATATATGATGTCCTGGCACTGCACATGAATCCTTGTTTGATGGATAATAATATGCACTTGATCCTGATGACCCAGAGGGATGTAGAAAGTTCACAGTGAAATCATCAAACTCTTCACAATATTCCTCCACAATTCCATACCAAACTTGCATGTCATAAATGCAGCCAACATACTCTCCTGGTTTGACACATTTTAGTTACCAAGCATTGCAGGTTCATTAGTAAAATGACTTTTCCTTATTCTTTTCTTTTCTCCAATGCCACTTGAAATGGGATACACCATCAGTTCTTCCTTGTTTAGGGGAACAAATCTATGATATTTCTGAGTTCCAGGAATAGCCCTACTATCCTTGAATCGATGTTCCAACCGTTCTTCTGCATCTTTCAAATCAGCTGTAGTTACAAAGAAAAAATTTATCTTCTTGCTCAAGTTTTCTTCACAAAACTGAAACATGTGTTCTGGTGTAAGAATTTGCCTCTCTGTAGTTCTCTGCAAACTGGCACGAGCAGTAGCTCTTTTCACTGTTCCTCCAATCCCATCACATGCATTTTTGCCATGGGATGTAGCAAAGAAGTGCCATTCACAAGACAGACCAAAATCCTCTTCATGGTAACAGAGATTTGTGAAGTTGTATCTGTTCTTATATTGGCCAGCACATCCATCTGAGAAATAGTGCACCTTCTTCAATTGTGGGCATCTGAATTTAACATATGTCATAAGCTTCAATATGAATGAGTAAACCATTATAGTGTTGTGTTTTAGTGATGCAGATAAGAAACAGACACTAAAATGGCTAAGTTCCTGGTCTGCAGATGATCTATAATAGATGACAAAAGGGTGAACTGTACACTGTGAATTGTCCCAGTGAAACCCTTGGGCAGCATCCTGGACAATGAAAGAATAATTCTCAGAGAAATCACCTACTATAACTACCTCGCTCTGAGGTGGTAGTGTTTCTTTCAACTGCTTGAAGTACTATGATTGTTGCTGAGCAACAAAGTGATGACGAACCATGCGGGATATTTTCATGCTTAGGGATGATAAGTATTCATGAAGTGGCTCCACCTTATCAACCATTGTACAACGGTCAACAGTCACCCATTGCTTGTAAGATATTTCATTTGGAGCTGATTTCACACTGTCAAGTAACTCAAGAAAATCCAGGACACCCTCTTCTCTTGGGCAATCATTGCAAAGTTGCATCATGCAAGTCTCTCTTTCTGTACTGCAGACACTGTAATCCATAAGATCCTTGTATGAAAGACCTCTTTCTCCCAATGCAGCCAGCTGCAATTTTGGATTTTGATGGTATGTGCAGACACAGACAGAATGAGTCCCACCACTACCGGCAAGCACACAATATGATGGCCGTAATTTTGCAAATGTGGAAAATCCTATTTTGGGATTCTTTTCATCATTTTTATATAGTTCAAACATATCTCTTAAATTCCCGAGGACCAATCGTTTTTGCACCTTCATTGCACCTTCAGCACTGATAACTTTCACGCAATCCTTTTGGCCAGGACACATATGACTAACCTCTTCTGACTCATAGAATCTTCTAACTATATCTTTGTGTTCTTCAGATATCACTTTTCCTTTGCTCATTAGTGGAATCTTCGGAAGGATTCCATGTTCTGATTTAAGTGAACGGCTTCTTTTCACCATGTATGTTGTAGTTTGAAAGAAACTAGCTGTTTTTTCAATTGTGTATGGTGAGAGTGTCAATATTTGTAGTTTGTGATGGTGACATTTGCTCTCCAGGAATGA
This sequence comes from Bathynomus jamesi, assembly GCA_023014485.1. Classification (NCBI taxonomy): domain Eukaryota; kingdom Metazoa; phylum Arthropoda; class Malacostraca; order Isopoda; family Cirolanidae; genus Bathynomus; species Bathynomus jamesi. Next base: position 79,239 of record JAJOZX010006900.1, on the reverse strand, counting down.
CTGTTTCAATTCATTCATTAATTTGTCTAGATGTTTTTCAGATTTAATTTCAGGTTTTGAAGTATCACTTACCTCCTGGTAATTTGAACACCATAACTGAGTTCTAGCCTCTCCTTCAGGTGTTTCTGAGCAGATGATAGCTTACCACGAGCCTTGCGCTTTTTCTGGCTTAATGACAGCCCTTCTGAAAAGAACAGAAAAAAAGGTTTCACACACCTGAATATTAGTAATTAAATATTAATTATAGTACCTTAAATGCTATATAGTAGATCAAACAGACCTTGTAGTAAAGTATAAGTTATTATATTAATTTATTACTTACTTTTTTTAACTGGTGTTTGGTCCAGAAATGCTAGAACTGGTTCAACTGAAGTTGAAGGATTTTCCTTTATCAAGCAATCACTGTCATTGTCCAGATCTTGAATTGAAGAGATGTTACTCAAGCCACTGATAGTACAGTGCCCGCGAAAAGTATCCGATCAACTCAAGAAAATACAATATTTTCCCTTAATATTCAGAGACACGTAATTCACTTTCTGTTTGTTCTAGCGACATCTGGTAACTTTGAGGTTGCTCGCTGATATGAGAGCTATCCAACGCATTCTCAAATTAGTGTTCTGGTAGCCTTCGTGTGGGTGGCTGTGTCTCAAATTGTCAGATTTCACTGTGTAAATTTCTTGATATTTTTTTTTTTTACAGAAAGTGGTGTAAATAAAATTTATATATAATGTGTGCTAAAAAACAACTTAAGAGTGATTGTCGAGGTGCTATTGTTGCTTTGCATACATGTGGGAAATCACAGAGACAGATAGCTAAGGAATTAACATATCCCAAAGTACCGTTAATTTATGGGTTTCACGGGCTAAGAACAATGGTGGCCTAACCACGCCAGTCCCTAAAAAATGATCTGGCAGACCGAGAAAAACAAATTCGCGAACAGACAAACTTATGAAACGTTTAGTATTGAAAAAACCAACAATAACTGCGAAAGAAATAAAAATTTAATATGAATAATTTGTTATCTGGTGTTTCTGAACGAACTATCCAGGAGTGGCTCCAAAAAGAACTCGGATTACCATCTCGCCATGCTGCTAAGAAAACCGTTCATTAATGAAAAAATGCGTAAAAAACGTGTCGCATTTTGTAAAAAATATATTCATTGGACTGTTGATGACTGGAAGAAGGTTTTATTTAGCGATGAGTCGACATTTTTGACATTCAGAAGTTTCCAAAAAGGTTCGCCGGCCTATTGGCTCAAATAGGATGGACCCTAAATATACCCTAAAGACAATGAAACACCCTCCAAGTGTGATGGTTTGGGGTTGTTTCGGTTACTATGGGTGTGGAAACATATTTTCTTCCGAAGAACACAACTATGAATGGTGCACGGTATTTAGCAATGCTACAGGATAAACTTCTAATGGCAATGGCAATCCAAAGGACAAAAACATACATGCATGATGGTGCACCATGTCACAGGGCCAAAATAGTGACAAAATGGATTACTGACAATAAATTTGATATTTGGATTGGCCTGGTAATAGTCCAGATCTCAATCCGATAGAAAATCTGTGGCTAATAATAAAAATAAGGTTGAATGCCACGACACTGGCTCAGTCGAAAAATTACAAGAGGCCATCAAAAAGGTATGGTGCAAGGAAAATATCAGTGGAAGTTTGTCAAAACTTGATTAAATCCATGCCAAAAACGTCTAGAACAAGTCATCCAAACCAAAGGACAGATGACAAAATACTAATATAAGGTTAGTATACATTTAAACATTGTTTTTTATGTAAAAAATACAAATTTCAAAGGTGATCGGATACTTTTCGCGGGCACTGTAGATGATTCATTTGAATCCTGCTCAGACTCGTTGTTTTCAGTGGTACTAAGTATAGTGGGTTTTTCATATCAGTGTCCAGCAGTTCACACACAACAATGAGTCTTTTTCACTCTTCCAGCACATTTTTCAACAAGTACATCAGTCACTTTTCTAAGATTGATTGTTATGCGTTTCTTGTGTTTTTGAATAGGGTCCTGGCAGTATTTCAGTGCCGAACCATTGTATTTTGATCTGTAAAGATATAGGATTTACAATTAGGTAATATATATTTTTAGAAAATATAGCTATACACACTTAATATTTTAGGCCTTGATAGTCTCTGAGGCTCATTAAAACACCATACCCACCAGCCACCCACAGTGCTGGCTGGAACTGTACTAACCTGTAGACAAGGAATTTTGCAACTATCTGTGTTGATTCTGCACTTAGACAAGTAGCAAATGTTTTCAACAGGTTGTTTAGGCTAATGTGAGCTTAGTCTTCCCCTTTCACTATTATAACTATTATTGCCAGTGTAGATTAGCAGTGAAATACAATTTTTATTAAATTCTTGGAGCTTGAGGTCAAATTGATAGCTAAGATATAAAAATTCCTTGAAATGACAAGCAATTTATAAATATGGTGTTCACTTATAAGTTAGTTACATGAAAAGTACCAACATAAACAAACTTTTTATGATTGTTTCTATTAGTCAAGAACTCTGACTTTGTTTTTTATATCTATAAAAAATGTAATTTTAATTTCTATAGGTCAAATTATGAGCTTAAGTGTGAAAAAATAGGTAGAATTGACGCACAACTTATGAATATGGTGTTCACTTATATGTTAGTTACATGAAAAATACTAACATAAACAAACTTTTTTTTGCTGATTCTAATAGCCAATGCCTATGCCTTCATTTTTACATTTAAAAAAAAAATTCTCATTTGATACCACAGAGGTCAAATCGTGACCTCAAATTTTGGTTACAGTGTAACTTTTTTTTTTTTAAACCTAGAGTTCAAAACTTGCATATTTGGATTCCTTGTCGTTTTCTGATTCTAAATATATATACTTTTATATAATTATGACAATTATTACCCAAGTTATGGCTCGCCAAATGTTAGTAACCTCGCGAGTGACCTCAAATTGCCGAGGTCATATCTCTTGAACCGTTGGTCAGATTGACCTTATAATTTCAGAAATGGATTCAGGGCTCACAAACTCCCTATAAACCAAATTTCAGCAAAATATGAGAGATGAGGGTGTTAATTTCAATTTTTTTTGGTTGATCTGACAGAGAATGACCCTATCTTGGTGTCATTTTTATGGTTTTGGGTGAGACTGAGTAGTTTATAGGCATATGATAACAGTAGGATTCATTTTGCAACTCCATGGTTCAAGTCAAGGTCATTTGAGGTTAAAGTTTGGCCTTGAAATATGATAATGCCACAGTTGACATCACTGTATTTGCTCTATTTCAGTGACAATTTCTACAATCTAGCTAACTGCTGAGCACTTTACATCTTTTCTGCAGATAAAACCAGATCATAATGCTTAAATGACATAACCCACATTATATGGATATGGATATTCGGATATAAACCATAATTTATGCAAAACAAAGCTCACACCTAGCTGGGGGAATTGGCATTGACAACTTTGATGCAGTTATTCACATTAGGTAACCATTTATTGGGGCAAATATAAAAAAACATGGTTGTGTCAGGATCGTCAGGATCATCAGTCTGCTCTTCATTTGGGTTTTGGGTCAATGGATTGTTGCAATCCAAGCTGCTGCCACATGCACAGAACATTGTGCAAGGGATTCCGTGTCCCATGCAGCTGCAGCAACTCCCCCTGCATGCTGATTGTGATTCACACCCACATCTGATTAACTTCAGAACTTCATCTGGTGCTAAGTACACTCCTTCACCAACTGTGTTTGGGATGAGAACTCTGTTTGTTTCGTCTCTCCCACCCATAATGCACAGGATCAAGTGGTGGTGGGTCACACTTTAGTGCATCGAGTTCGCCACAGTGTAGTGTGCTCTGAGCACATTTTGATGGAAAGCTTCAGTTGTTGGTGGTAGAGAACATAGTTTGGGTGCAGCAGTTCCCAACTTCCCTGTCTTGTGAGCCCATACTCGCTGATGATACTTGGTAAGAGATGAGGATTTCTTATCCCCATAGCATGCAACAATAAATGCTGTTGCTTCTTTCTCGATATGGTCAAAGCATGCATCAAGGGACCCCAGCTTGTCTAGCTTCCAACCCTTCTTGGCAATGGCAGTGGCTTTGCCAATGCCATGTATTGCTGCATCTGTGTCACAACCACTCAAAGTGTGTAGTTTGAGGATTTGTGGTATGGTCTTTGTGCTGGGTTACGGTTGCTCAGATGTCCACTGATTTTCTGCCATGCACTGGAGACTCCATAATCATGTGACAGCCTAGTTTCTTAAATTCATAGAAGTGAGTCAGCATGGCAAACATGTCTGTGTCATCACAAATGATGGAGATGCGGGCATCAGAATCTTTCTCAGCTTGTGCGATAGTGTGTTGTGTTATCATGATGTCAGCCTCTTCATGAGATGATGAGAGCTCCAATGCTGCTCTACTCCTGCCTCGCACAATGGAAGTTGGTATGGTCTGCCATCCTGCAAGCACTAGCTCATGGTCTTGGGTTACAGTTGCGAGATACTCACTGTCAGCAAGGATTTGCTCACAGAGCAGCATGTTTAGCTGCTCCTTGTTCATGGTGCACGTGAGAACAGCATCTCTTGTAGGCAATGGGTGTTGAGGTCCAGCTTGTGAACTTTGCTGCTCTTGCTTCTCATTGCCAGAATACTTGATTTCAGAGAGAAATCATAGTAGTGATCAAAAGCTAGTACTGCAGATGCATGAGAAAGATGTTTTGGTAGCCATACTTTGAAGGTTTGGATAAATGTAGCAACTATGCCATTAGCAGGCCAGTTGACTGTCCACAAAACAGCTGACACATCCATGATAACTGTTGGTCAACCCCATGTTCGAGAGGATGTTTCCACTCCCAAGTTCTGCTTCAATGCAGACTTAGCTGCAGTTCTCATTAAGCCATCTGGTTGGAACAGTGTGGGTGGGTATGCCGCAAGCTCTGTTGAGAATACATGGGTCAAGTCAAGTTCGTGTTCGCTCATCAGCAAACCGATGATGCTTGCATAAATTGCTTCTTGGTCCATAACCAAGTGGGCACCCACCATGATATGTTTTTTTACTTGCAAAGGTGATGACATGTTTGGAAATGGTGCCATAATGACTCATACTGTGCCAGTTGCGTCTTTCCAATACTAACAGCTCTATCAGCATTGGCATCTGGAGATGCAAGCTGCCCTGTCTGAATGTTGTATAAGTTGCCTCCTGGATGTAACTCTGGATCCATTGGGTCCATGCACTTAGAAAGAGAATCATGAAGTGATTGGCGATCTTCTCCATCATGTTTGATGCGACTTCCTGCCTCCTCTTTGTGATACAGATGGAATGTTTCTAGGTGCTCACTCATATCTAGGAGGTCAGCAGTGACTCACAATAGCATTGAGGCTGTATACCCATGTGGCCATCACTTGTGGATTTTGGGTGTTACCAATGACACCACTAGGGCCCTTCCCACAATGCATCCAGTTACTTTCCAGGAACTGGTCAGTTGGCACCCCACTCAGTCTCGCCCAAAACCATAAAAACGACAGTAAAATCACCAAAATATCTCCACGACTGCCCGGGATATGTGATATTCCTTATTTTGGGGGGCATTTGACCTCCAATGACCTTGAGTATTGACGAATGTGGGCCAAAACGACTCCCAAAGTATCTGCAACCCCTCCAGATTGACTCATCATCCTAAAAAACCCTAGAAATGACAGCAAGATCAAAATCTATCAAGTATTGACCAAGATATGAGATTTTTCAGTTTCGCCTGCCATCTTGGAAAATGGTGGCCATATTGAAAAAGCCAAGCGGGGGTCAGGTATACACCAGATGGATTCTTGAATGGGGTGGTATAAGCTTTCAAAATATGTAAAAATTTGCTTTATAACAAACAATGCAGGGTTCCAGTAAAATAAATCCAGGTCTGTGCTACCAGACTACTGGTGATGGCAGTCAGCACACAGCAAAACTCAGCTATTCATCCTTCCATCCAATAAAAATTGGTTGGTAAATAAATGGGTACCTTGGGTAGCTTAGTGTTTAAGACACTGGGTTGCCAATTGGAAGGTCATGAGATTGAGTGTGGACAAGGACTGTAATTTCTGACTGCCTGTGGTAGAACATGATTTGGATTCAACATTAAACTGTAGGTCTAAGGTGGAGTGACAAGCTTGACCTTTATCAGAATGAACAATTTGGGTGAAAGCAAAACCAAGGTTAACCAAGGTTATATTCCATATTTTTTATTTGAGAATAAAAGTCAGTAAATAATAGTAAATTTATTGAATCAGTGTATTTTGAACTGTGTTGCTTTCTCCTTTGTATTGTCTTGCATTCCTTTTATATCATCCATCCAACTCTTGACTCTCACTTAGTTTATATTTCTGCCTGGAATCATGCAAAATCTGTTCTTTGACTCGCCAAAAATTCTTTCATTGAACAGAAATTTGAAAATCTATCCAATTCTAATTCATCTCTCTCTTTCTGGCATCTAGCTAAGAACCTCTCCAGCAACTTCTTTCCCTAATTTCCATTTTGATGACTCACTTGCTCTCTTTCCTCCTGACAAAGCTGAACTCAGTGGTGAAATTTTCAGCTCTAACTCAACCCTGGATGACTCCAGTGCTGTTCTTCCATCTCCTTTGACTTAATCATGTCTGAAATTAGAATCTCTTCCAAAGATGTTCTTTATGCCCTGTCTGGCCTCAACTCTTGGAAGGTATATGGTCCTGATGGTGTTCCTTCTGTTCTTAAGAACTGTGCTTCTGTACTGATACCCTGCCTAGGCAAACTCTCTTGTCATTGCCTTTCATCTGGTACTTTTCCTTCCTGCTGGAAGTTCTTTCATTCAGCCTCTTCCAAAGAAGGGTGACTGCTCTCAACCCTCTAACTATCATCCAATTCCTCTGATTTCTTGCCTTTCTAAAATTTGTTAATCTATCCTTAATAGGAAGATTCTTAAACACCTCTCATCTCACAGACTTCTTTCAGATAGTCAGCATGGGTTCTGCAAGGTATGCTCTACTGGCAATTTTCTTCCCTATCTCCGACTCTTGGTCATCCTCATTTCAGGATTTTGGTGAAACTTTTTCTGTTGCACTCTACATATCAAAAGCTTTTGATAGAGTTTGGCATGAATCTCTAATTTTCAAACTCTGTGCCTTCCTCTAATTTCCTTTCTAGCTGATCTACAGCTACAGTTGTAGATGGCTTCTGTTGTTCTCCTAAAGCTATTAATGGTGGTCCTCAGGGTTGTGAACTACCACCCACTGTTTCCTTTTATTTATAAATGATCTAGTGAGTTGCACCTCCTGTCCTATCCACCACTGTTCTGATTATTTCACTCCACCTCTATGCAGGGCTGCCGAGAGCTGCCACAGGCCCCGCGGAAGGATTGGTATATGGGCCCCCCTGTTTACTAAGTATTTTATTATGAATGTTTTTTGTGTACATAACAAGCAAAGGGATTATATGTCCATGTCAGTATTCAAAACAAAGAGTATGAATAAACAACTCGGAAGAAAATGACCATTTTATTTTTCAAATCAATTATATTAATTCTATCACCATACAGTTTACAAATCCAGTTCCAGTCCATGCAGGTAGTGGCGGATTTAAGGTGCGCGGGGCCCCAAACTACGCAAAGCTAGCTTAATTAACTGAAATGAAGATTTACACCCCCATCCCCCAGTGGTGACCTTACGGGGCCCTCAAATCAATGGGCGAGTGAAGCGTTAAAATAAATTTACTTTTTAAACAATATTCAATTTATTGATAATTAATTAGCCAAATGACCATTTCATAGTTGAACATTACACATTTGTTTTTTTGAAGCTTAACAATAAAAAATAACTATAATAATACACCATTAACAAAAAAATAACTATAATAATACACCATTAACTAAAGAGAATACCACTTGACTGACATGCAAATGATGCAATGAGTGGGTTTTGTTTATTGCAGGCAATTTGTACGGTACACTTAACTATTTCTCAGTCAAAAAAGATTTTTTTCTAGCCTTCTTACTTGCAAACTGTTTGATGACATCAGTAAAATCAAGCACCCTTAATTTCTCATGCTCAATGCTCAACAGGGTGAGTGAAGACAAACGGTCCTGCCCCATGGTGTTTCTTAGATAATTCTTGACTAGTTTCATCTTGGAGAATGATCACTCCCCAGTGCAGTTTGTGACAAACATGCAGAGATAGAGTCGTAATACAATTTCAACATTAGCAAATGTTTCTACCATGTCATGTCTGTGAATTATCTCATACATTTCTAGTTCAGGACTTTTTGCAGCCTTTGCACCACCTGATGAAGGAGCACTTTCAGGTGAATCTCTTGGAATGGATTTCATAAGGTGTGCAAACTGCAAAAGCTCCGACTCCAATCCAGCCTCCAAGTCCTTAGGATATGAAGAGACAAGCTTTTCAGCAGATGCTTTAAGCTCAGTGTTCGTTTTGTTTGAGATTTCTGATAAAAACCCAAATTTCTCTCGAAGGTTGCTGTAAGCAGCAATGCATTGTTGTAGGGCAGCACAGAGCTTGTCAATGATGGGCAAGAATGCAGTCACTCTAAACTTGTCTCTCCCTGTCAGCATAACATCCTCCGCGGAGTCTAGTTCATCGTGGTGATGCTTGCGCTTCCTAATACGCTGCGTGTCGGCGTAGGTAGTATGCATCATTACTCATCACATCACAGGGATCACACTTAGCCATAGCTTTTGCTTCAAAGTCATCGAACTGGGATCTCAGGTCTTTAGAAAATTGTAAAAGAGACTCTAGCAGTGTGACAGCTGTGTTGAGGGAGAGCCCAGATTTTTGCAGCTGGATACTGCTACTCTGAAACCTTTCCAATACTGTATCCCAAACTTCAAGAAGAATCACTGTTTCAAGTTTTTTCAAACCTTTGAGAAGACCACTTGCTTCAGCTCTTGTTTCAGCTGGCTGATTCTGATCTGAGAATAACTCTTCCAGAACAATGATGTTTTCTTTGTGTGCTCTACTGAGAGCAGCTACAGCATCTGCTCGTGCTGACCAACGAGTGTCTGAAAGTATTTTATCAACTTTCAACTTCTTATCTTTATTAGTCTCTAGTACCTCACGGTGTCTCCTCCAACGATAAGTAGATGCAACAAGAAAGGAGTACATATTTTGTACCAGAGCAACAATGACACTGCAGCAGGACAGCTTTCTGCAGCACACTTAGCCACCAAGTTTAAGGAATGAGCCATACATGGTATGTACTCAGCTTCACTACACTCATTCTTGATTATCTGTTGGGTCCCCAGATATTTACCAGACATGTTGCTGGTATTGTCATAGGACTGTCCTCGGCAGTCGATAACTGGAATGTTCTTCTCTTTAAGAAAATCAAGAACAGTTGTAGCAATATCTCTGCCAGTGTGGCTTAGCATGGGAATAAACTGCAAAACCTTTCAACTGGACCTGTAGTAGGCAGTACATAGCGGATTGTAAAAGTAAGTTGATCCATGTGTGAAATATCAGGTGTGGAGTCAACAGAAATTGAGAAGTACTTTGCTGTTTTTACTTCATCTGTTATTGAGGACATAACCTTTTCTGCCATTATTCCAATGACTTCCTCAGAAATGACATGGGACAAGTAGGAAGTATGACCACTACCTTTGTTTGCGTGTTCTTGATATGTGCTGCCAAGAAACTGTCGTATGTGCTCAGCAGCTCTAGAATCCCAAGATAGTTTCCATTGTGTACTGATCCAATTACTTCATCTTTACCTCGAATGGCTAGCCCGCATTCGCAAAGTAGCTTTAAAACATCTACACACCTCCTCAATACTGCTTGCCAGTACTCGCATTCACTTTCATATTGTTGTACTAGATTAGAGTCAATACGGGCACCCGCAGTCTTTCGATATATCATTTCGACCATACTTTTCCTGTGCTGATCTGACCTACTGTGAGATTCTATGACATACCTAGCGTTCTTCCAACCATTGAAGCCAGTTGTGAATGAGCTTTCCACCTTTGACATAAGCTTGCAAGCAAAACAATACACTTTACCAGTTGTTTTAGAGTAACAGAGCCATTTAAGATTAATTTCTTGGCCAGATAATGAATGAGTTCGAGTGAATAATGTCTCTGTACAATGACGGGTTCTGTTTAGCTCTTTCACAGCTGACTCTTTGAAGTCACCATCACAGTGTCGACATTCTGCGCTTCCCTTTTTCAACCAATAGTCACACACATTTTCAGTAATTATTTTAGGCCATAATCCAAGATCTGTTTCAAATCCTTGTTCAGTACCGGTATTCATAACTTTCACTTCCTCTTGTGTCTCACTGTCACTGTGTTCAGGTTCAATTGCGCTAACTACACTAGGTTCAGTACTAGTTGTGGCTTCTCCAGTTGTTTCAGGCGTAATTGGTGTGTCTACTGATTCAGATTGAGTTTGAGTTTGTGATTTTGCAGATTCAGATACTGTTGGATATGTCAACCATTGAGTTGTTGATTTCTCCATTGTGCCTCAGTGCAGCCTCACTGCCTTATCCTGAAACATAAAAAACAAACTATTTACACTTGACCCTCAGTTTAGTATTAATTAATACAGTTTAATTAATTAATTAAATACAGACACTAAACAGTTGTTCGGGTGAAAAAGTCGCTTTATGGGAAAAGTCGCCAGCCCCCACCAATGGCGACTTTTTCCTTAAATATGTATAAAATGTATTTATTATGAAATCTAAGCTAAACTGACCTAACCTAGCCTAAGTACGTTTCATATAAAAAAATTAATTACATTAATTTAACATTTTTCAACTTATTTATGTTATTATAAAGCTGACTAAAACTCCCCCATCCCCATTTATTGACTGGCGACTTTTTCGAGATACGACTTTTACCATTACTTACCACTAAACACACTCACATGTGCACTCCACAGCAGCCTGAATAGAACTAAACTCCCGCCAGCAAAGAGAGTGATACCATAATTATCACTAATCATTAATCAATTGTATTATTTATAGTGGAATCCAACATTATAATTATATGTGAGGGCACGGGGCCCTCACAGGCGTGGGGCTGTAGGCCATGGCCTACTCGGCGCCCCCCCTAAATCCGCCACTGCATGCAGGCAAGACAAATGTTTACTGCAAGATCTTCATAATTAGAAGTGTACTTTCTTTGCCTTCTCTCTAGCGAAGTGGTAAATGATTCTGATGAAATTTAAAGTACGGGCTTTCAATTACAATGGTTCCCAGATCCGTCAGTTGGTCTTGGGCATTGGTGGACTACGGATATTTTATCTGTTTCAGTTTGACTATGATAATCTCTATAAAATGAATGTTCATTAATTATATTTCCTCTGTTATTTAATCAATTGCCTTATCAATATTTTTAGATTTTATCTCCCCTCTTTCCAAGCCCCCTAGAGGTCCAAGCCCTGGTGATTTATCCTGGTTTCCCCACCCTCTTGTTGGCCCTGCCTGCTTCACAAAGTGTCCATCTCAACTCACTTCATGCTTTACATGGGGCATGTATAGTACACCTGACCTCCGATGTCGTAATACCGCTTCTCAGAGATCAGCGAAGTTAAGCGACATTGGGTCTGGGTAGTAGTTGGATGGGAGACCGTCCTCTGCGACCAGATTATGTAGCGACCTGTGGTTCGGATCCCACGTAAAGCTGTAGGTCCCCTCCGTCATATGACCTTAGATGTTGCGAAGGAGGTTAAACAACCCCAATTAAAAAAAAAAAAAAACACCTGACCTCTAATCTTTGATATCTCTGATTAGGTAAGAGAAAACCTTACAGCTTTCAGTGCTTCAAAATTATAGTTCCTCCATCTGTCTATTCATTACAATCTTCCACATGACTATTCACTTCCTTCCTCTCCTTGTGATCTTTCCTGGAAAGGTCACATCAGAGATGCAAATAGATGTGTATGGGTCATTCCATGTCAAATCAACACAGATCAGGAGGGGAAAAAAATCATTTTACCATCTCAGATTCTAATAAAATTTGGCAAGCTTGCTGGGTATGATAAGTAAGTGGTAAATATGAAATTTGAATTTTTGTCGAAAATTTTCCTATTCTAGATTCATTAAAACACTTATAACTCTGGTGATAATTATGTTAAAGAGGTCATTCTGGTACCAATATAACTCTTAAATTGGGCTTTCATTTAATATGCTACTTAAGATATTTTAATTTGCTTTGGTTTTTTTACCTTGACCTTTGACCTTAGTTAATGAAAAAATGTATAGCCAAATTTATTTAAGGTTTTTTCCAAAACATTTTGTATTTTAGTAGCTTTTTGGGAAATTTCATTTTGGGACATGACTGGGAGATGCAGTATTTTTTGTAAGTGCATGTTATGTACACAATATCATTGGTCACTTTATTTGTTAGAACATAACATAGTAATACAACATTAAAATGTAGTTAATAGAACATGAATATAAAACTGAAGAGAAATAAATCACTGATACCCGGGGAATTCCAGGTTAGATCATGAAAAAAAAAAAAAAAATTTATACCATACCCCTTCTAATTTTCTGATAATTTGTTGTATAGCCTTGTCTATACCAAAAAACCTGAAATTTCAAGTTTCAAAGTGATTGGACTTGCAGTTCAAAAGTTATGGCCCTTCCAACTTTGGGGGGTTTCAAGGACCCCCAAATTACAAATTACCATACCTTAACCCCTAGTTGTGATAGAAGACTGATTCAAATTGCATTTGAAAGGTAATTTGTCAAATATTAAATAGTATAGACATGGATAGCAGCTTAGTTGAGGAGTAAAAAAAAAGTTAATTTGTTTTCCTCCCACCTCAATAGATTTTTTAAAAAAATTTTCAGATCTGATTTCATATCAGATTTTGGTGTAAACTGTGTGTGTTTGAGATTTGAATAGTGGTAACTTCACTGAATAAAATATTTCCATAATGATTTGTCACCTGCATTTAATTTAATTTTTTTCCTGAAAAGTATGCTGCCTTATATGTAACTACCAGTACTTATTTAATTGTAAATTTATTTCAAGAATGAAACGATTGAATTATTAGCAACTGCATTTTATTTTTGTTCTAAAATGTATGCAAAATACAGCACACATGTTCAATGAACTCATTAAACATAATATAACAAACATAATAATTAACAAATTTCTCAACTGAAGCCTGTGAACTGTGACTAAGTACTAGAAAGAATATATGCACACTTAAACTTGTATGACAGTAACTTAGAAGTACAAGTATCAACTGGTGAGTATAATATACCATACTAAAAACTTTTATAGCTTCACTAATTTGATCTCTTTTGGAAGGAAAGAGTAGGCAATTTTAATACCATGCAGGATATTTGGATTGGGCATAGGTTGAATCATTTCGCTTTGTCTTACCCAGCAAATATTTTCCTTCTCTGGAAAATGGTATTTATTGGAGCCTCCTGAAGATGTTAAAAAGCTAATTTGGTAATCAGCAAATTCTTCTGAACTGTCTTTGATTATTACAAGCCAGATTTTACTATCATATGTACAAGCAACATATTGGCCAATATGATACTTAGTATCTTTACTAGTAGACTGCTCATACCCTGTTCAACTCGACTTATTCTGATTCAGAAAATCCTACTTTGTTTAGATGTTTAATAAGCCTGTATCTGGTTCCTTGGCTTAGGTACAATTCTGTGGAAGCCTCTTGTGCCCTTGATTGATATAGCTTCATTAAAGCTATTAGACAGATGTAATTTATTTGATTCAACCTCCTGCTTAGTAACAAAGAAAAAGTTAGTGATTTGAAGTGCTTAGTACTAAAATCATATAAAGCTCTTGGTGTCAGAATGTGACCAGCATCAGTTCATTGTAGACTAGCCTTTGCTACACCTCTTTCTAGTGTTCTTCCAGTACCATCACATGCATTTTTACCATGACTTGTCGCAAAGAAATTCCGCTCAGCTTTGACACTGAAATCCTATTCATGATAGCTGAGAGATTGATGAAATTGAATTTATTTTATATCATCCACCACATCCATCAGTGAAGTAAATAACTTTTTGTACATTAGGGATTCTAGCTTTTATATCTTTTATTGAATATTGCTGAAAAGTGTAAACTGCTGAAGTTGAGTGTTCAAGACAGTCACTGACAATGCAATAACTAGTGTGGCTTAATTCCCCATGGATCCTTCTTATGATTGACTATAAATGGGTGGAGTGTTGCCTGATCATTTATCCAGTGAAAACTCTGAGGGGCATCCTGAGTAATAAATTAATAGTTTTCAGCAAAATCCTCTAGTACAAGTGGGTCATTCCATGTCAATTCAACAGAATTTTGGGTTGAAAAAACGTGACCATCACTGATTTTTTTGAAAATTGGCACACTTAAGGTCAATTTCCAAGGTCATACCATACTTCAACATGAACTATCTCAGCTCCTATTGCACTTACAGAGACCATTTAAGCATGATTTTAAAGCTTTTAAGCAGATCTACAACTTTGTTTCTATTCATATTTTACTTCAGTGGTAAAAAAAAAAAGTTGATCTTATTTTTGACCATTGACCTTGTGTAGGTCATTTGATGTCACAACCGATTTTTTTCTCCTTTCACCCAATTTTGGGTACACATGTCTACCTTAACCTAGAACAAGATTTTTAGTGTTGATTAAGTTAGTATAGACACTACAGCCATTTCAGTGGACCATACCTACCTCCATTTTGACCAAGTACCTTTTTCCACCAAACTTTTGAGTGCTGTTTCTTTGGAACTGTTTGAGCTAGAGTGTTGAGAAAAGTGCCATTAGATTTGTCTCACTGAGATCTATAATGTCTGCTATTTTTAAGACAATTTGCCTTTTAATGTGTATATTAAAATAACCTATTCCTTTATTTTTACCAATTGAGTTATAAGAACTGATTCTTGTCTAGCTGGGTGAAACCATGGAAAAAGAAGCATCAACATAACTTTATATTTAAAAAAGGCAGTTATTAGGTATTTACAATATATTTTATGGAAGCCATTTTTGTTACATTTATAATAAAGTATTTGTATGTATTCCACTGGTACCTGGCAACACACATTCTTTTGGCCAAAGCTCTGCAAATTTTGAAAATCCTAATTTAATTGTTGGATGGTTTGTTTTAAAAAGCTCAAATGCTTCTTTTAGGTTGCATAAGATTAGCAATTTTTGTTTTCTTTCCCACCTACCATCAGCTCCTTTTACAGAAACATAGTCTTTCAACTCTGGCATTTGTCTACTTGTATCTGGCGAATGATAGAAGTCAATTACTTTGGCAGCAGTTTCGCTATTCAGGCATTTCCCCAAACATGGATTAGGAGTTGAAAGCACTCCCTTCTCCCTCACCAAACTCTTTGCTTGCCTAGCCATGTAATCTGAGCACTTAAATTCTTCTCTGATCTTTACTTGTGTCCATCTTTTTGGTAGGATACTAAGAATTGTCAGTTTTTCACTTCGACTTGTCACTTGATTAAATTTCTCTTTAGTTGTTGAAGAATCTCCAGTTCTGTATCATCTGAGTCACTGCATGAAATTGGTTGTTTAGTTACAAGTTCAAGCTTTCTTTTCGCAACTACTACTACTTTCCTCAACTTTCTCTTTGCGTAACCAGTGCTGTCAGAGAGTTTACATGGTTTTATTAGGGTCTCATCAAGTGTGGCTAATGAAGCATTGAATTTACTAAGCTCATACTGCATTTCAACTACATCTCCAATGGTTTCTAGCTCAGATGGGGCACTTGATGAGGTGGATGGTGATTTTTCAAATGGTTCACGTTCAAGCATTGGGGATGGATGATTTGCTAGTGTATTTTGACAGGTTGCACGTGCTTTATGATTATTTGTTAGTTTCAATTCAGGATTTTGATCAATCAAATTTTTAGTCAATGCACGAATGCCTTTTTTCACTTTTCCCTTGTGTTTTTTAAATGGGTCACAACAGAATGTGCCCATATTCAAACTGCTGAAATCCATGTTTATCTAAAAAGAAAAAAAAAGTATAGTTTAAAAGCCAGGGTTGGGTTCAATTACACAAAATGGAAACGATTACAATTTTTTTTTATTTTTCTTGAAATTAATTACAGTATTGTACTTCACAATTTCAAGATCAATTGCAATTACAATTAATTTTCTGAATCAATTACAATTACACAAATATAACTATCTATTCTATATATCTAAATATACAGGGTGATCAAAAAGTCAATGTGCACCTATATAGGTGATATAGGTGCACAGTGACTTTCTGATCATCCTGTATATCTAAAATAAATATATATCTATATCTAAGTATGACTAAATAAACTATTAAAGGTTTATTTTCATTGGATGATGTATGACTGTCAGATCTAGGGGTATAATTTTTAGCAATTGACATTAATTGATCAATTACATCAGTTATAGCTCAAAAATCAATTATAATTACCTTTATTTTAATTTTATTTTGAATCAATTACAATTAATGGAAATTAGGATCAATTAATTAAAAATACAATTATAATTATTCATTGTATCCAACCCAGTTAAAAGCTGTTTTTGCTTAGATGGCACAAATAAAATTTGGGACCTGATCTTGTTTCAGAGATCTATAACAAGAAAAAATATGCAGTTTGATTTACAGATTGGAATAAATATAGATGCCAAAAAAATCCTTGCTCCAAGGTTTAAATAAGCTTATTTTCACATGGGTACATACTGTTGTAGACAATGAATAAATACACAAAGTTAAGTAATTCTATTAAAACTCGTCTAACTCTTAAAACTGAACTTATTCTATAGGGTAGTACCTATAGCCTAGTATAAGGTACTTATATACGTAAATAGCTTTACCTTTAAACAGGATAGCAGGTTCGAAGTTCTTCACACTTTTGAATGTCCATATAAATTAATTAATTATGTAATTTAAATTACCTATATTATATAATTCTCTGAAATATACAAAAAAAAAAAATTTATAATAGGGCCGGATACTTATTAGGGTGGCAATAAAAAATGAAGTCGCAAAATTTAAAATGTGCGGGTGCTCATTTTATTCGGTTTATTGAAAAAACAAATTCTGCCAAATTTCAAGTTCCTAATCTTATTTTAAGTGGTGGTACAAGACACAAAGAACTTTGTGCTCTAGGCTATTGGAAACGAGTGTTCGAGTGAGCTTCAAAGTTATACAAAACAAAAAACTGAAAAGAACGATTCTAAGACTCAAGGGTCATTCTCTGTCAGATCAACCAGTGCCTAACACCCTCATCTCTCAGATTTTGCTGAAATTTGGTTTATAGGGAGTTTGTGGGCCCTGAATCCATTTCTGAAATTATAAGGTCAATCCGACCAACGGTTCAAGAGATATGACCTCAGGAAATTTGAGGTCACTTGCGAGGTCACTAACATTTGGCGACCCATAACTTGGGTAATAATGGTCACAATTATATAAAAGTATATATATTTAGAATCAGAAGACGACAAGGAATCCAAATATGCAAGTTTTAGAACTCTAGGTTGAAAAATAAAAACGTTACACTGTAACCAAAATTTGAGGTCACGATTTGACCTCTGGGGTATCAAATGAGAATTTTTTTTTAAATGTAAAAAATGAAGGCATAGGCATTGGCTATTAGAATCAGCAAAAAAAAGTTTGTTTGTTAGTATTTTTCATGTAACTAACATATAAGTGAACACCATATTCATAAGTTGTGCGTCAATTCTACCTATTTTTTCACACTTAAGCTCATAATTTGACCTATAGAAATTAAAATTACATTTTTTTATAGATATAAAAACAAAGGCAAAAAATGTAAAATGTATTTCACTGCTAATCTACACTGGCAATAATAGTTATAATAGTGAAAGGGGAAGACCTACTTAGAGGATTCATGTGCTAGCCTAATACAATTTTTGCATGCTCGATGCTCTCATCAATTTCTTTTTGTGGAAAAATGTATTGAATTCTGCTGCCTCCTCTTAGGGTAGGACAACTCATTACAGTTAATATATGATGTCCTGGCACTGCACATGAATCCCAGAGGGATGTAGAAAGTTCACAGTGAAATCATCAAACTCTTCACAATATTCCTCCACAATTCCATACCAAACTTGCATGTCATAAATGCAGCCAACATACTCTCCTGGTTTGACACATTTTAGGTTACCAAGCATTGCAGGTTCATTAGTAAAATGACTTTTCCTTATTCTTTTCTTTTCTCCAATGCCACTTGAAATGGGATACCCATCAGTTCTTCCTTGTTTAGGGGAACAAATCTATGATATTTCTGAGTTCCAGGAATAGCCCTACTATCCTTGAATCGATGTTCCAACCGTTCTTCTGCATCTTTCAAATCAGCTGTAGTTACAAAGAAAAAATTTATATTCTTGCTCAAGTTTTCTTCACAAAACTGAAACATGTGTTCTGGTGTAAGAATTTGCCTCTCTGTAGTTCTCTGCAAACTGGCACGAGCAGTAGCTCTTTTCATTGTTCCTCCAATCCCATCACATGCATTTTTGCCATGGGATGTAGCAAAGAAGTGCCATTCACAAGACAGACCAAAATCCTCTTCATGGTAACAGAGATTTGTGAAGTTGTATCTGTTCTTATATTGGCCAGCACATCCATCTGAGAAATAGTGCACCTTCTTCAATTGTGGGCATCTGAATTTAACATATGTCATAAGCTTCAATATGAATGAGTAAACCATTATAGTGTTGTGTTTTAGTGATGCAGATAAGAAACAGACACTAAAATGGCTAAGTTCCTGGTCTGCAGATGATCTATAATAGATGACAAAAGGGTGAACTGTACACTGTGAATTGTCCCAGTGAAACCCTTGGGCAGCATCCTGGACAATGAAAGAATAATTCTCAGAGAAATCACCTACTATAACTACCTCGCTCTGAGGTGGTAGTGTTTCTTTCAACTGCTTGAAGTACTGTGATTGTTGCTGAGCAACAAAGTGATGACGAACCATGCGGGATATTTTCATGCTTAGGGATGATAAGTATTCATGAAGTGGCTCCACCTTATCAACCATTGTACAACGGTCAACAGTCACCCATTGCTGTTAAGATATTTCATTTGGAGCTGATTTCATACTGTCAAGTAACTCAAGAAAATCCAGGACACCCTCTTCTCTTGGGCAATCATTGCAAAGTTGCATCATGCAAGTCTCTCTTTCTGTACTGCAGACACTGTAATCCATAAGATCCTTGTATGAAAGACCTCTTTCTCCCAATGCAGCCAGCTGCAATTTTGGATTTTGATGGTATGTGCAGACACAGACAGAATGAGTCCCACCACTACCGGCAAGCACACAATATGATGGCCGTAATTTTGCAAATGTGGAAAATCCTATTTTGGGATTCTTTTCATCATTTTTATATAGTTCAAACATCTCTCTTAAATTCCCGAGGACCAATCGTTTTTGCACCTTCATTGCACCTTCAGCACTGATAACTTTCACGCAATCCTTTTGGCCAGGACACATACGACTAACCTCTTCTGACTCATAGAATCTTCTAACTATATCTTTGTGTTCTTCAGATATCACTTTTCCTTTGCTCATTAGTGGAATCTTCGGAAGGATTCCATGTTCTGATTTAAGTGAACGGCTTCTTTTCACCATGTATGTTGTAGTTTGATATAAAAATTCCTTGAAATGACAAGCAATTTATAAATATGGTGTTCACTTATAAGTTAGTTACATGAAAAGTACCAACATAAACAAACTTTTTATGATTGTTTCTATTAGTCAAGAACTCTGACTTTGTTTTTTATATCTATAAAAAATGTAATTTTAATTTCTATAGGTCAAATTATGAACTTAACTGTGAAAAAATAGGTAGAATTGACGCACAACTTATGAATATGGTGTTCACTTATATGTTAGTTACATGAAAAATACTAACATAAACAAACTTTTTTTTGCTGATTCTAATAGCCAATGCCTATGCCTTCATTTTTTACATTTAAAAAAAAAATTCTCATTTGATACCCCAGAGGTCAAATCGTGACCTCAAATTTTGGTTACAGTGTAACTTTTTTATTTTCAACCTAGAGTTCTAAAACGTGCATATTTGGATTCCTTGTCATTTTCTGATTCTAAATATATATACTTTTATATAATTATGACAATTATTACCCAAGTTATGGCTCACCAAATGTTAGTAACCTCGCGAGTGACCTCAAATTGCCCGAGGTCATATCTCTTGAACCGTTGGTCAGATTGACCTTATAATTTCAGAATGGATTCAGGGCTCACAAACTCCCTATAAACCAAATTCAGCAAAATATGAGAGATGAGGGTGTTAATTTCAATTTTTTTTTGGTGATCTGACAGAGAATGACCCTCAAACAACCTCAAATAGGACTGCAATAGCTTGTAGTGATCTGATAGATACAATTATGCCTAATTTTTCTGCTTCGAATGAACGTGGATTTATTGGCATCAGGGAAGCTCTTCCGGTGCTGTCCACAACCTGAAGAACGTATTGCTGTTGGATCCTCCTGTGTGTCAGCACATCGTTAAAATCTTTCATTAGGGCAACTCCTCTTTCTGCGGGATCATTGACAACACTGATGGCAGAGACGCGCTGTTTCGCTTGTTGAAAATCTTCATCTTCCCACTGCTCCGGATCCTTGGAGAGGAGGATGTGGGAAGCTGGAGCAGGTGGAAGAAGGCAATGTGTTCTTCGTGACAAGGCTGCCAAAGAAAGATGTTCAGCATCTCCCACATCAATTGTCACGAGGCGAAGGACTCTTCCTTTCTTCATTTTTGAGCGCTCTCAACCATGCCTCTTTTCACCTGCTGCTGAGATATTCATCAAAAAAAAGGCCAATGCGACCAACTTTTCACTTAAGTACCAGATAGCTAGTGATCCCTTTCAAGCGGGCGCTCTGACATGCGTCGGTTACTTGCTGTACTTCACCAGCTTTTTATCAGCTCAAGTCCAACCGCGGAGCATATCTGGCTACTGGGGCATTGAACCAAACTTTAACGTAAATCTCTGCACAAGAGGCAGAAGTCAGTAACACCCTGGAGCTCCTGGTCCGTGAGTTTCCCAAGTTCCGCAACTGGTGATGGTACAGATCTTAATGATAGATGCATTTTGCCATCCACCGGTGTTTACATGATGTCGTGTCAAAAGACATGGCTATGATCCCGGGAGATCTGCCAGTCTTCCAGCATGTCATGCACTGCTGTTCCTGCGCCCAGACCGGTTGATGATGGCAGCTTTGGTACCCCCAACAGCTTCATCACACCTTCTCCTGAAACCAGGACTGGAAGGCGATCGACCTTCTCTTTGTTTGTAAGGTCTGGAAGGAAGCTTGCCATCCCAATGAACTGTTAATGGTACCATGGGGGAAAAGGACCTTCTCAGCTCATCCACGATGTCTTGGCGGAATTTCATTCGAGCTAGTCGGATTGTCTCTCGATTCAATGCATAGTGCTCCATACTTTGTCCAGCAGCTGCTAAGGTATTGGCCACAACAGGACTGCCCGTTGGATATCTTTGTGCGGTCCAATGCTTGCGCCAGTTCTTGAGTAACAATCTGATTTAACCCTCTTGATCTTTTCCTCTTGGGAGTGGCAGATGATGTGGCTCCTATTGCTCCGACATTCACCTCATCTTCCTTGTCAGTATCCTCGTTTGTAGAACTGCTGCTCGACTCCAAAACCACGGACCTGTCCATCTTCTGGAGTTCATTCAGGTTCCTTCGTTTCCTTTTCTCTTGCTCATGCTGCCGCGTCATTTTGTTCTCCTCTTGTCTAATATACTTCTGATCAACAAGTCCTATGGTTCCTCAATGACCAGGCTCACGCTGCACAAGAAGAAACTGCTTGTCTTCTTTATTTTTGATGATTTTGAGCGCATTACCGTGAGCACAATCGAACAAGTCTTTCAGACCTTCTCCTTGTCCATCTGGGTTTTGGTACGCCTCACTCGTAATTTCTTTAAGCTTCTCCACTCAGAATGGAGGTTCTCCAGCTTGTCTTGTGCCTGGTGCGTAGCTTGAGTCGGAAGACTTGCATTCTTCCACATCTGTTCGACCTCTGTCATCACCAGTTGGCTACTTTCTCTGACAGGGCGAGACTCGGACAGGTGAAAAACAAGAATCGTTCAGGACCTGCCGCTTGGACGGCAATTTGGCTCCTGTAAGGGCATATGAGTTGGGAGAAGTCTCCAGTAGCCATAAAACATCATTCTTTCTAGAGTAGTCGCCATTTTTCATCTACCTGCAAAGTATACAAATAGAGAATTAGTAAGTGACAATGGTGGAAACTTTGTTACTCTTGTACCACCCCCTAATGTTTATCAAAAGTCCTAAAAATTTTCCTGAGTGATTTTCTTCAGGAACTGCACCAAACGCGCCACCGCACTCGCTCCTCCAGGCAACTTGGATTTTTACCCCTATTGGCTATTGCCACCCTAATACTTATTCAACCAAATAACTGGGTGGTTAGGTTAGGTTAGGTTAGGTTAGATAATTACCAATTTTTTTGAAAATTAGCAGACATTATATATCTCAGTATGAAAAATCTAATGGTATTTTTCTCAACACTCTAGCTCAAACAGTTCCAAAGTTTGGTGGAAAAAGGTACTTGGTCAAAATGGAGGTGGGTATGGTCCACTGAAATGGCTGTAGCATCTACTAATTTAATCAACACTAAAAATCTTGTTTTAGGTTAAGGTAGATATGTGTACCCAAAATTGGGTGAAAGGAGAAAAAAATCAGTTGTGACATCAACTAAGGTAAAATATAAATAGAAACAAAGTTGTGGATCTGCTTAAAAGCTTTAAAATAGTGTTTAAATGGGTGTTGAAACAAGCATCATTCTGTTTTTCTCACAGAGATCTATAAGTTTGACATTTTCAAAAAAATTGGTGATGGTCACATTTTTTTTGCTGTTGAACTGACATGGAATGACCCAAGTACATCATTTTTTGAATATTGTTTTATATTCTTCATGTGTTAACTCTTGACACTTTGCAAAAGTGACTGGTCTGTTGTAGTCCATTGAACATATTGTACTGTATCTCTATCTATCAATAGTGACAAGGTATTCCAAAAGTTTGCTACACCAATACTACCAGGACATTTCAGACATTTATATAACATACAGTTAGGATTATTGATATCACAAACACTTTTTTTCATAAGGGTATGGGTATGGAAGGCTTTTCTGGCGAATTACTGACACCATGAATTTTGCGTTTTGGTGATAGGTACAAACACAAACTGAGTGTTTTCCTTTCCCCACAGCACTAACATGCCATTTAGGTCTTAAATTTGCAAATGATGAGAAGCCAACACTATCATCAGTTTCCTTATATTTTGCATACAGTTCTTTCAAATTACCTAGTAAGAGACATTTTTGTTTGTACTCCTTTTCACCATCTTTATTTCTTATACTGACACACTCGTATTTCCTTGCACATACCCAACTTACTTCATTATCTTCATAAAAAGCCTTTACTCTGGATATTGTTTCTTCAATCAATTTTTTTTCCTTTACTGTAATTGGGAACTTCTGGAAGAATACCAAATTGAGCTATCAAATGTCTGGCTTTGTCAACAATGTACCTGTTGGCGCTGAAAAACTGTTGGGTTCTAGTAATTGTAAAAGGAGACAGTGCAAGTATCTGAAGTCTTCGTTGATAGGAAGATGTCAAGTTGAATTCTTCTTTGAGATCATTCATCAGCATCTCATACCTGTTTAACCCTTCGGATGTGCAATTCCTGACTGTGTACTTTCCACCTGTGTGCAAAACAATTGGGAAATTTACCCTTTTGTTAAAGTAAAATAAATCAAGTCAAGCACCATTTTGTTAAATTATTTTTGTTTCCCTTAATAAATAAACATTTTCTCTTACAAAATAAACAGAATTTAGTGGGTAACTTGGGAATATGGTTGAGTAGAATCTTATGAAAATTTACACGTTTTCAAGCATTTATGTTCAGTCTTGCATAAGAAATTGGGGGAATGAAACGTGCACTATGGCAGCTGAAAAACAAAGACTGGAAAGTTATGAACAAATGAGAGCTGCATTAGATGCAATAAGCTCTGGAAGCAGTGAGTGTGAAAGTGATTATAGTGAAACTGATATAAGTGACAATGGAGATGATATTACAGCAAGTAGTAATAGTTCATTTTCATGGCAAAGTGTGCAACATTGCCAGTCTAACAGATATTGCTTTCAAGAAAATGTAGGACTTCAACAAGGTTGCAATCTAAATGAAGCAAGTTCAGAAATAAATTTTGTTGAGTATTTCTTTGACAATGTTATGATGCAAAATATAGTGGAACAAACAAATGAGTTTTATCAATATGAGAAAAGAAGATTAGGCCCATCTCAATCTTCCAGGATGCAATGATACAAAAAATGATGAACTGTATGTCTTTTTTGCTCTAACAATGCTCATGCCACACATAAATAAACATAGACTGCAGGATTACTGGGGTTCAGACTCCTTGACTGAAACACCTTCCTTTCGCAAGTATATGTCAAGAGATCGATATTTATTACTCATGAGATTTCTGCATTTCACAGACAATTCAATTCCTCCAAATCAGCCAAATGATCGTCTTGTAAAAATCAGACACTGTATAACTCATATGAAGTCAAAAGTTTTCAAATATTTACAATCCAGGACAAAAATTAGTTATTGATGAATCTCTCGTACTTTTCAGAAGGAGGGTAATTTTTCGACAATACATACCCTCCAAGCGTCGTAGATTTGGAGTGAAATTTTTTATCCTTTGCGATTGTGAAACTGGATTTGTCTTGGATTTCGTCATTTATACTGGATTGGACATAGATTATCCTGCAAATGATCCACTAGGACATTCTGGAGCAATTGTAAAGACACTTTTAGCTAAATATTTGAATAAAGGCCACGTTCTGTATACTGACAACTGGTATATGAGCCCATCACTATGCAAATATCTGCATGTAAATAAAACAGGATCATGTGGAACTGTAAAGGTAAATAGAAAAAACATGCCCAAGTTTTGCCCAAGTAGAAGAGGAGAGTGCCATCTGATGGAATCAAAACCTTTATTAGCATTAAAATGGACTGATAACAGATGTGCATATGCTAACAACAATTCACAGTGGAAGAATGATTGACTCAGGAAAGGTCGATCGTCAAACAAACAAAATAAAATTCAAACCAGATGCTGTTGTGGACTATAACAAAAATATGCGTCTGGTGGACAAATCTGATATGCAAATTAGCGGCGTAGAATGCATTAGGAAAACTGTGAAGTGGTATAAGAAGGTATTCTTTCATCTTTTGGATATTTCTCTTTACAATTCC
The DNA here is from genome assembly GCA_023014485.1 of Bathynomus jamesi. NCBI lineage: Eukaryota > Metazoa > Arthropoda > Malacostraca > Isopoda > Cirolanidae > Bathynomus > Bathynomus jamesi. Next base: position 53,933 of record JAJOZX010006900.1, on the reverse strand, counting down.
TTTGTACTCTACAAAAAAACTTCGAAAAAGCAGATTTCCATGAGAGAATTCAATCTTACATTAGTCTCTCAACTACTCACGAAGTATGCTCAAATAACATTCCCACATCCTGGAAGACAAAGTGTGGGACCAAATGCTCCTGACAGACTTCTCTCAGCTAATTACATTGAAAGGCATCACTTGGAACAAGTTCCACCAACACCATCTCGACCTGTAGGTCAATGACAATGTCATGTATGTGCATATACAACGCAAAGAGAGAAACATGTTAGAAAAGTTTCTACTTGGTGTCCGGAATGCAAAGTTGCATTGTGCCTTGAGTGCTTTGTTCTCTACCACACCCATGCCAACTACTAAATACTAAACTCAGTAAAAGTATAAAACAATGTTGTAAATAAGTATAATGGAAAGTGTAGATTTATAAAAAGAACATTTATTTTATGAACAATTATTTTTCAAAAGGACAATTATTTTATAAGGAGTTATTTTTCAAAAGGAATAAAAAATTATTTTTCAATAGGACAAATAAAATGTACATTCTTCAAAACTCAAATGTAAGTATAATACTTGCTCATTTATTTGTACATGTGTGCATATGTATACATGCATGCATGTGTGTGTATGTTTGTTGCGGATGGTTTATGAATATATCTGAGTCATAGATTCTTCAAAATTCAAATGTAAGCATAATACTTGCTTGTTTATGTGTACATGTGTATACAATTTAGTGTGGACCAAAATGGGGGGTAAATTATAAAGTTGAAGAAATCCTTGTTCCACATTAATGCCCTTGTTCCTTTGGACCAGATAGACATGTCAGCAAAATTTTGGTCAAATATGAGAATATTTAGGGGTCCCGAGATTTAATGACTTATAAAAATTTTCCAATGAATAGGCGCGCTTAGAACATCAATGATCAACTCAACTCTTGAGTTGCAACTTATGAAAAAATTTCTTCTTTAAGAAATTTTTGGTGTTAATAGAGTACAAAAACAATCTTAGATCATTATTTCAGAGAAAATTATTAATAAGGAAAACAAAAATTTTGGATAAAATATATTATCCTTAATTGGTCAACTCTAAATTAAAGGCTTTGCCTAATTGGCTTGAACCTTTTAGTTATCCTTTTTATCTCCTAATTTAACTGGTTTATTTTACTATTTCAGAAATTTAATTTTTTAAACTAAAAATGGCTACTCGTTCTAAAACTAAAGTTTGGCTCATTGGCCATTTAAATAAAGATATACTTTGTTGCCGCTTACCTACAAAACTGCAAGTTTTGCAAACATATTTCTTCCATCAAAGAAGGAAAAATTGGGACGAAGAAGATCCATTAATCTTTGCTTAGATGAAGTGATGACCTACTGGGAGAAAGCCAGGATTCCCACAATGCGTAGAGACAGTGCCATCCGAAAGATTGACTCTTTAATAAGCTGTTATGATAAATTGATGAAAAACAGAAAAAGGCCCGAGGAAAAATGCCGTATTGAAGAAGCTATGTTTAAAGATGAAATTAAGGCTGAAATTCTTGATATTGGTCACTCTAATGCCCTTTTGATGATGTCAAATGAAGAAGACAAGCTTTTCTACTTAAGCCAGCAAGAATATCCTACACAAAGTAGCATGGGTACAGTAGACCAAATTCTTGCAAAAGAGAGAAAAGAAGGCTTCATCGTGAAGAATTAGAGTGTGAAAGAGCCCTCAAAGAGCAGAAGCGATCTAAAAGATCATTCTTGCCTGCCAATAGAGATGATTTCACATCGTCATCATCACCACCATCAACTAATGACAACAACCTTGAAATGAATTTAATTTTCAAGGTCCCTCTGAAGAGCAATTTAAAAAGAAAATGTTGGCTCCTAAAAAGTCAAAGCCTATTGACAAAAATGTTGTAGCAGCCTATGATAGAATGAATCTTTCCAATCGAGATGCAGCTATGTCTTATGCTGTTGTTGTTCAGTCTTTGGGCCATAATTTGGAAAACATTACAGTGTCAAAATCTACTATGCTTCGAACTCGTCAAAAGTTACGCAAAGAAATAGCAACAGAATATTAAGAGCAAGCATTTTGTCCTGGAGAGCCTTTAGTTCTTCATTGGGATGGAAAAATGCTCCCAGAGATATCAGGTTAGTTTTTTGTCTGATTAATTTAGCATATTTATATTTTATCTCAGGTGAAAAACTTAGTTGTGGGTCTGGTTTTCACACCTAGGCAATGTGTTATTATCTGGTTGGTTTTAATTAAACATTTTGATAGCTAAATTTCTATTTAATTAGGTTACATTTCACTGTCTGAAGCTAGTTTTCACAATCTACACCATTTTACCTTCAAATTAAAATAAGTCAAGTTCAAATTAAAATAAGTCAAGTTCAAATTAAAATAAGTCAAGTTCAAATTAAAATAAGTCAAGTTCAAATTAAAATAAGTCAAGTTCAAATTAAAATAAGTCAAGTTCAAATTAAAATAAGTCAAGTTCAAATTAAAATAAGTCAAGTTCAAATTAAAATAAGTCAAGTTCAAATTAAAATAAGTCAAGTTCAAATTAAAATAAGTCAAGTTCAAATTAAAATAAGTCAAGTTCAAATTAAAATAAGTCAAGTTCAAATTAAAATAAGTCAAGTTCAAATTAAAATAAGTCAAGTTCAAATTAAAATAAGTCAAGTTCAAATTAAAATAAGTCAAGTTCAAATTAAAATAAGTCAAGTTCAAATTAAAATAAGTCAAGTTCAAATTAAAATAAGTCAAGTTCAAATTAAAATAAGTCAAGTTCAAATTAAAATAAGTCAAGTTCAAATTAAAATAAGTCAAGTTCAAATTAAAATAAGTCAAGTTCAAATTAAAATAAGTCAAGTTCAAATTAAAATAAGTCAAGTTCAAATTAAAATAAGTCAAGTTCAAATTAAAATAAGTCAAGTTCAAATTAAAATAAGTCAAGTTCAAATTAAAATAAGTCAAGTTCAAATTAAAATAAGTCAAGTTCAAATTAAAATAAGTCAAGTTCAAATTAAAATAAGTCAAGTTCAAATTAAAATAAGTCAAGTTCAAATTAAAATAAGTCAAGTTCAAATTAAAATAAGTCAAGTTCAAATTAAAATAAGTCAAGTTCAAATTAAAATAAGTCAAGTTCAAATTAAAATAAGTCAAGTTCAAATTAAAATAAGTCAAGTTCAAATTAAAATTATATATTATATATATAAATTATATATAAAATATTAAATATATAATATAATATATATAAAATAAAAATTAAAAATAAATATATATAAATTATATATAAATTATACATTTTAACTTTTTCTTGCAGGCGAAGGAAGAATGGAAAGGATTGCAGTGTTAGTCAGTGGGAATGGTGAAGAGAAATTGCTGGGAATTCCTAAAGTCACTGCTGGCACGGGTACGGAGATGGCTCGTGTTTGCATTTCTCTCCTGCAAGAACATGATATGACCCAGAGAATTATTGGGCTGTCATTTGACACAACAGCATCCAATACCGGAATCCATGCTGGAGCTTGCACTAAAATTGAACAAGAACTTGGAAAAGAGCTTTTATATTTAGCCTGCAGACACCATATTTATGAGATTGTCCTATCTCAAGTCTTCCGGACTTCTATGGGCCATTCCTCTGAACCTGATATTCCAATCTTCAAAAGATTCAAAACTCAATGGGATTTTATGGATCATTCTCAAATCACAACTGCTGTTGATTCCCAAAGCTGCAGAATAATTGAGAGTTCAAGATTTAAAAAATCAAACAGTCTTAATCATGAAGGAGGCACTCAACTCTAAACAGCCAAGAGATGATTATAAAGAATTTTTTCAACTTCTCTTGTTTTTTGGAGAAGAAAGCATTTCTAATACTCCCTTGAAGAGACCTGGAGCGTACCATCATGCAAGATGGATGGCAAAAGGAATTTATGCATTTAAGCTTTTTCTTCTCCAAAATCAATTTAAGATGACTAAAAAAGAACTTGATGCAATAACAGAAATTTGTTTATTTGTTGCATTGGTATACGCAAAAGCTTCTCAACCAGAGGAAGCCCCAAATGTTGATCTTAAATTTTTGCAAGATCTTGCAATAATGGAGGAAAATTCTTTGATATCAAGTGTTATCAAGCAAGCCCAAAATGCCATTAAACAACATCTGTGGTACCTCTCAGAAACACTTGTTCGATTAAGCTTCTTTGACAAAAGTATATCCCTTGAAGAAAAGGAGCAAATGCGAAATAATATCAAAATGCCTCCAAGAAATAAGGGACTGAAATGTTTAGAAGCAAAGGTAACCCTAGCTTCTTTTAAAGAAAAAAGGATTTCTGATTTTGTTACTTCAAGGACTAAATCTCTTTTTGATGCTCTACATCTCAATTCTCTCTTCACTGAAAATTCTGCATCAACATGGGGAATAGATCCTGAGTACCAAAGAGGCTGTGCTAGAGTTCGTGCCCTTAGAGTGACAAATGACACAGTTGAGCGGGGTGTTGCATTGATTGAAAAATTTAATCAAGCAGTGACAACTAAAGAAGAGGACAAACAATACCTGCTCAAAACAGTTTTCAAGAATTGTAAAGATTTTCCAACAAAAAATAAAGCAGAACTTATGAAAATGAGGAAAAACTAATTTTTTCAGCATTAAAAGGAAAAGTGCAATTTTTTCAGGACCCCTAAAACTTGATGTAGAGGTTTCAAATTTTGTAATTTGATTAAGGTAAGCAAAAGGAATAACATTACTCATGTGGAACAAAGATTTTTAAACCTTCATTTTTTTTGGTCCACACTAGTATACATGCATGTGTGTGTGTGTTTGTTGCGGATGGTTTATGAATATATCTGAGTCATCAATAGCATTAAAATGCAAAATCATTTATTTTTATTGGGATTTTGTGCGAAAACATTAAAAAAATAACGCGATCATCATATGATGCTGGGAGCATTCTTCCGACAAACTTCCTCAGTATCATATGAGGATGGGAGCAGCGTAAGCGTTAAAAGAAGAAAAATACATAATATAAATCATTGCAATATTTTTGACTAAATATTATGAATTGAATAAAATTCAGAAGTTTCAAAGATCATTCTTATAGTATATTAATAAGTAAGTACTGTTAATTTAATTGCCTTTTATCATATTTAGCGGCATTTGTGGTTTGACTTGGTCTCTTACAGGTAAGAGAGAGAGTATTAAAAAATCTAATTTACATAGTTTCTTACATACTGTGCAATATCTTCCTTCATTTTTTTGAGATCTTGTTTACTGGATGGTCCAGCATCATCTTCAACTGTCAGACATTGAGTCTTCCACTTTCCTTTTTAGAGATGTTGAAGCTCTTTAGTATTTTTTAGATGCCATCTTTGATTTACTGGTACTGCTCAGGCCATCTGAAAATTTGGTATTTTAAAGTCTACCATTCGGTATATATTGAAAATTATAAAACTATAGAAGTAGAATATAGTACTATATATATATAATTTAGTGTGGACCAAAAAAATGAAGGTTTAAAAATCTTTGTTCCACATGAGTAATGTTATTCCTTTTGCTTACCTTAATCAAATTACAAAATTTGAAACCTCTACGTCAAGTTTTAGGGGTCCTGAGAAAATTGCACTTTTCCTTTTAATGCTGAAAAAATTAGTTTTTCCTCATTTTCATAAGTTCTGCTTTATTTTTTGTTGGAAATTCTTTACGATTCTTGAAAACTGTTTTGAGCAGGTATTGTTTGTCCTCTTCTTTAGTTGTCACTGCTTGATTAAATTTTTCAATCAATGCAACACCCGCTCAGCTGTGTCATTTGTCACTCTAAGGGCACGAACTCTAGCACAGCCTCTTTGGTACTCAGGATCTATTCCCCATGTTGATGCAGAATTTTCAGTGAAGAGAGAATTGAGATGTAGAGCATCAAAGAGAGATTTAGTCCTTGAAGTAACAAAATCAGAAATCCTTTTTTCTTTAAAAGAAGCTAGGGTTACCTTTGCTTCTAAACGTTTCAGTCCCTTATTTCTTGGAGGCATTTTGATATTATTTCGCATTTGCTCCTTTTCTTCAAGGGATATGCTTTTGTCAAAGAAGCTTAATCCAACAAGTGTTTCTGAGAGGTACCACAGATGTCGCTTAATGGCATTTTGGGCTTGCTTGATAACACTTGATATCAAAGAATTTTCCTCCATTATTGCAAGATCTTGCAAAAATTTAAGATCAACATTTGGGGCTTCCTCTGGTTGAGAAGCTTTTGCCCAAGATTTTGACGAGTTCGAAGCATAGTAGATTTTGACACTGTAATGTTTTCCAAATTATGGCCCAAAGACTGAGCAACAACAGCATAAGACATAGCTGCATCTCGATTGGAAAGATTCATTCTATCATAGGCTGCTACAACATTTTGTCAATATGCTTTGACTTTTTAGGAGCCAACATTTTCTTTTTAAATTGCTCTTCAGAGGGACCTTGAAAATTCATTTCAAGGTTGTCGTCATTAGTTGATGATGACGATGTGAAATCATCTCTATTGGCAGGCAAAGAATGATCTTTTAGATCGCTTCTGCTCTTTCAGGCTCTTTCACACACTAATTCTTCACGATGAAGCCTTCTTTTCTCTCTTTTTTGCAAGAATTTGGTCTTACTGTACCCATGCTACTTTGTGTAGGATATTCTGCTGGCTTAAGTAGAAAGCTTGTCTTCTTCATTTGACATCATCAAAAGGGCATTAGAGTGACCAATATCAAGAATTTCAGCTTAATTTCATCTTTAAACATAGCTTCTTCAATACAGCATTTTTCCTCAGGCCTTTTTCTGTTTTTCATCAATTTATCATAACAGCTTATTAAAGAGTCAATCTTTCGGATGGCACTGTCTCTACACATTGTGGGAATCCTGGCTTTCTCCCAGTAGGTCATCACTTCATCTAAGCAAAGATTAATGGATCTTCTTCATCCTAATTTTTCCTCTTTTTGATGGAAGAAATATGTTTGCAAAACTTGCAGTTTTGTAGGTAAGCGGCAACAAAGTATATCTTTATTTAAATGGCCAATGAGCCAAACTTTAGTTTTAGAACGAGTAGCCATTTTTAGTTTAAAAAATTAAATTTCTGAAATAGTAAAATAAACCAGTTAAATTAGGAGATAAAAAGGATAACTAAAAGGTTCAAGCCAATTAGGCAAAGCCTTTAATTTAAAGTTGACCAATTAAGGATAATATATTTTATCCAAAATTTTTGTTTTCCTTATTAATAATTTTCTCTGAAATAATGATCTAAGATTGTTTTTGTACTCTATTAACACCAAAAATTTCTTAAATAAGAAGAAATTTTTTCATAAGTTGCAACTCAAGAGTTGAGTTGATCATTGATGTTCTAAACGCGCCTATTCATTGGAAAAATTTTATAAGTCATTAAATCTCGGGACCCCTAAATATTCTCATATTTGACCAAAATTTTGCTGACATGTCTATCTGGTCCAAAGGAACAAGGGCATTAATGTGGAACAAGGATTTCTTCAACTTTATAATTTACCCCCCATTTTGGTCCACACTAATATATATACACACACAGGGGTTCCATGCTTGCGCAACCCGCATATACAGGTATCCTCGTTTAATGATCATTCACTCAAGAATCACTCGCTTTAGTGATCTGTTTTTATTAACACTTTTTCTCATACAATGATTGCCCAAAATTTGGTTTAGCGATCGCTACAATGGGCAAAGTTTGGTTTCTGGTACTCAACAGGCACATCTCTAACTTCATTTATCTAATCAAAATGGCCATCATGCGCAGAAATAGATTTTCATCCTCTGCGCAGCTTTCCTGACCTGAGTGCCTCTAAGTGGCCACCCCCTGCACTTCCTTCTCACCCTGCCAGTGTTTTGAGTCACTCATGCTTCTGCATTGTTGTGTAAGAATGCGCACGATTATGATCATTGTGTTATTTGCCACCTTTCTGGAGTGCAAAGCAACATTGTGCAGACTGTTTAGTGCTAATTTGGACTGTGTTAAATGACTGTGAACATTGAAAATGATGAGTAAGCATGTAGCTGCTTCCCCTGCATCATCAGGTAAGGCTGAGCTCTCTCATAAGTCCTTGATTTTGGAGGTTAAGCTGGACATTATTAAGCACCACGAGAGTGGTGAAGGGATGAACTCCATCATGAGAGCACTTGGCCTAGCCCAGTCAACCATCATCAAGAAGGCTCCTGATTTAAAGGCCTCAGTGGAAAATGTGACTTCTAACATCACCACGAGGATAATGTAGGAACGTATCCCCAATGAACCCATGTTATAACATCCTTGTTTAGTGATCATTCACTTAGTGATCAATTTTTCAGGAACGTAACCCAATCGTTAAATGAGGGATACCTGTAACAGAAAGCCATGTATATGAGACATGATATATTTACATTCAATTTACCCCAATATATCCATTTACAAGTTACATGGGCCTATATTAGGGTGTTTCATAAATTAAAAGTTTGGAAAAATTTTAATCCACATGGATCCCCTTGTTCCATTTGCCGAGGAGACTGATAAACCGAAGTATTAATTCAATAGTTTAAAGTTTACGGGTCCCCAGTTTGATGCTCTGGCAGATCATAAATGGAAAAAATTAAACAAAAATCTGTCAATGAATTTTTATTCAACAAACGAGTACCATTTCACTACACATTTTCACAAAGATACAAAAAACATAACCACTTCTTGCGAATCATTTGTCCATGAAATCCTTCTTGGTTTTATTCGGGTATTTCACCCTATGCTGCATCACAGTTTTGAGCAAATACTGCTTCTGCTCTTCATTCTTCATCAGAGAACAGTTGAACTCTTTGTGAGCGCGATGGCTCTTTCGGACCGATCATTGACGACAGAGATTTTGTTAACAGTTGCCGCTGCTTGCTTGAAGCCCTCTACTTCAGTCCACTCGGCAACTGGCTTTTTCAAGAATTCTGTGTCCAAGTCGAATGCATGGAAGAAAGCCATCGTCTTTCCTGTCACGAACTCTGCCAGGTGTTTCGAGGCACGATTCCTGACGTTCTTCCCTTGGGGTCGCTTGAGTTCCTTTTTCGATGCGGGCTTACCCAAACTGATGACCATCTGAGCCTTTTCTTCATCTGCCACATCTGCGTCGAAGAATGCCATGGCAATAAGAGTCTCAGAGATGTACCATAGGTGTCGAGACATGGCTTCTTGCGCAGCGTTAACACACGAATATCCCGACATGGCAAAGGCTTCCGCGTCACGCAGAAATTCCAGATCAACTGCGGCAGCCTTGCTTGAGGTTGCAGCACGAGTCCAACCTCGGATGTAGACGAGGGACACGAAGAGACCTACGGCTGTCAGAGCTTCCAACTCGTGACTCGACATCTTGAACTGCTTCTTCAGTAGAATTACTTTCAAGGAGTAGATGGCTATCGCCATCCATCGAGCGTGATGGTAAGCGCCAGGGGCTCTGAGAGGGAAATCCACCACTTTTGCTTCTCCCAGGAAGATGAGAACCAACTGTAGCAGTTCCTTGTAGTCATCGCGCTGATGCGACGTGCTCACCATCCCTCTCACCAGCAGGACTGACTTCTCCCTCAGTTCCCTCATAGAGTCATTGACTTGAGCAAAATCGTACGGCCGCACGTCCAACCAGTCGATGAACTTCCATGTGCCTGAAACCTCTTGAAAACGGGTATATTGGGGCCACTTGAAGGGCCGTATGCACGCTTGAAGATGGAGCTGAGGATGACTTCATAGATGTGATGCCGACAGGGGAAGTACATGAGTTCTCTGCCAAGACCTTTCTCAATCAGGATGCAGGCCCCGATATGAATCCCAGTGTTCGACGCTGTCGTGTCGAAAGACAGTCCCCGCACGCGCTCTTCCATCCTGTGTTCCTTGACCAAATCCGAGCAAACTCGCGCTATCTTTTCGCCGGTTCCGGACGTCACCTTAGGAACGCCGAGCAACTTCTCCTTGCCGTCGCCAGAGACGAGGATGGCGATCCGGTCAACGCTCTCCTTCCATTGCTCATTGTCAGGTAGGAGCTTACCGTCCCAATGCAAGACAAGAGGCTGACCAGGACAAACTTCGTTGGATTGATAACTTTCAGCAGCCACCTTCCTGAGAGCCTTGCGTGTGTGGTACATGGTACTGGCAGAAATGGACAGTTCATCCAAGTCAAAACCTAGTGATTTAGCCGCTGCAGCGTACGACATAGCTGAATCGCGGTACGAAATATTCAGCCGATCGTAGGTAGTCGTCACATCCTGTGAGATCAGTTTCCTGCGTCGCTTCTTGGTATTTCCCTTGGAGGAGGATGGAAAAACTTCCACGGTTGGGTCAATGACATCTAAGTCAGTCTCTGACGAAGTTGAAATCACTAAAGCCCCCGTATCTTCTGCAGCTCCTTGTTCCTTCCTGGCCTTCTCCTGTTGTTCCTTAATCTTGTCCAGCCTCTTCCTTTTCCTAATCTCCTTATAGTGAAGCTTCATGTCAACAGGGCCCATGCTGCAGGAATTTGGATCTTCACGCTGCATGTCGAGAAAGTGGATGTCCTCCTGATTCTTCATCATTTCCTTAGCCTGTGAATGAGCAATGTCCATGATCTTCGCTATTGCCTCCTTGAACATCGCCTCCTTCACTCGGAAGGACTCTGCTTTATGTGACTTGTGCTTCACAAGCCGGTCGTATTCCTTGAGAAAGGATTCCATCTTCCTCAAGGCCGAATCTCGACGCATCATGGGGATTCTCGCTCTCTCCCAAAATATGAGACAGGCATCCAGGCACAGGTTCAGGCATTTAGTACGTCCAAATTTTTTGCTCCTTTTGGTGGTAAAAGTACTTTTTGAGTACTTGCAACTGAGTTGGAAGGCCACTTGATGTGATGTTCGCATCCGTCTGGCCAATAAGAAACACTTCTGTTTTCGCTCTGGTAGACACCTGGAAAAGAAAACAACTAAATAATTCCACAGAAATAATTTACATCGTAATTAATTTCATTAATTAAATAAAGAAAAGCAGTAACTGGGACTCGAACCAGTGTCATAGCCGTTTGGCGGCATCGCTCAAGTCGGCGTACACAGCACGCTATTCACTACACCATCTAGGGAGTGGATAGCGTGCTGTGTACGCCGACTTGAGCGATGCCGCCAAACGGCTATGACTGGTTCGAGTCCCAGTTACTGCTTTTCTTTATTTATAAACTGATACGTGTACACTACGTTCTCTTTGACAATTCATTAATTAAATAAATTTCAATACCGCAGTAAAATTACATTAATTAGTATCATAAATAATTACCAGCTTAGTTGTCCAATAGGCTATACAACACGAACCGCTCAAGTGACGAAGAAAACCATCTTCACTGCAGGCAGGTGAGAAATGAACTGACAAAAAGTCGTCAAAGTTGGGGACCTCTAAATGCAGCGCGATCTGGTTCAAACTTGCACAAACGTGTTTTCTTGTTCTTTAGAATACGGAGAAACGTGTGGATTAAAACTCCAAGCTCATTTTTATTTTACCCTATAGGTATGAAACACCCTAGCCTATATATAGCCAGATTTAACCTTATTAACAAGTATTAAGCTATAAATACAGTTATAATAATATATAATACGTAATAAAAGGAATAAAGTTTTACTCACAAAACTCACTAGGTGCGCTGCACAGTATGTAATTGTACTATACATGGAACTGGTGCACAATATGTATCTCTTCAAATTTAGCATTTTAGTGGCTTACCCGCATTTAACAAAACTGCATAAAACAAGGGATTACTATATATATATATATATATTAGTGTCCCAATTTTTTTTGTTCCTGAAGTTTGTCATGCACACCCCCTTAATTTCTTCCACTCGTGAAAACATGCCAGCAAGATGAATTTCATTCGTGTTCTTTAATTTTAAGGGTCCCCTCAAACCATGTGTTACTATTGCTGAATGGCTACTCTCTACCTTATACTAATTGTAGCATATTTCTTTTCAGGTTATGGATACAAGAAAGCAGGAGACTGTGTGGTTGGTGGGGGTGTTGCGAAATGAACCCCTGGAAACGCTGTGTCAACTCCTGACAGTGGGAGATGTTCTTCGATGTCTGTTGTTCTTCACTCGGAAGAAAAAAACGTCCACGGCGGAAGCTGCCAATGTGGTAGCTGATGAGGTTATGGTGGTGTGGGCTCGGGCATCTATTCCGACCTCCCACAAGCCCAAGTGCGTCGAGAGGATCAAGGCCCTCTCCACGGACTACGAGAAGGTTGCCAGAAACCGAAACTGTGGGGGAGAGAAGCAACTGGAGCGGGAAAAGGGATTCCAAGCCAACCTGAATACACTGTTCGAAACAGCTCATGCCAATGCCATGAAACTCATCAAAGTTCCCGAAGATCGAGACTTTCTGAATGACCAGCGAACCGTGCGGAAGATGTACATCGGAGGAGAGGACCTGGAGTTTGCTCGCAGGGCAGCGGAGCGGGAGAAATGCCGAGCAACTGAAGAGAAGAGGAAGAAGAAAAGCCGCGAAGAGATGGACTCACTGCAAGCAAAAGGAACGGTGAAAAGTGGGTCTTCTTCTTCTTCAGAGTCCATGGCCGAAGCATCCAATGATGATGTACAATATTCCTCTCCTGGTCCTTCGGCTCCTCGATCCGCTCCCAAGGACAGCCGAGTGTCGGCAAGGAGGATCATCCAATATCCCAATTTTGCTGTAGCCCTGGATCGAACTGGAACCTCAGTACGCCAAGCGATGCACATTGTGGCTCCAGCACTCGCTGCCGCGGGAGTTGAGTTATCCTCGGTCACCTTGTCCAAATCAAGTCTTCACCGTTCACGGCAGAAGTCCAGGAAGAACTTGGCGCCGCTTGTCGTCCACTTTGATGGCAAACTCCTCCCTGATTTGGATGGAGGGAAATCGGATCGCATACCAGTGCTGGTCAGTGGGAAGAATCTTGAGAAGTTGTTGGCAATCCCAAAAATCCCTGACAGCACGGGACAGCGGATGGCTGGGGCTGTTCTGAAGGTGCTGGACGATTGGCCGCAAGTTCAACCATGGATTGCCAGTCTCTGCTTCGACACAACAGCGGCAAATACTGGTATTCACAGCGGCGCTTGTACAATTATCCAGGACCAACACGTTCTTTTCCTGGCTTGCAGACACCACATGATGGAATTGGTAATCACCTCAGTCTTTGACCTGTTCTTCAGGTCTTCTGGCCCCGAAATTGCGCTGTTCGCTCACTTCAAATCCCAATGGGAGTTCATCGACCAGAAGTAGGCTTCTCCGTTCAACGGCGATGGCCCAAGCGACATCCTTTTGGAATGGGTGGCGTTGAAAAGAGAGCAGATTGTCCACTTCATTGAAGACCAGCTTGAAGTTGGCCACCCAAGAGACGATTACCGGGAGTTCCTGATCCTCGCTCTGGTCTTCCTCGATGGTCATGGCAAACGAGATCTCCGGTACAATCGTCCTGCTGAATAACTGTTGTTTCATCATTTTTATTGACTTTTCAAACAGTTTGTACAAACTGCTGATGAATGACTGAAGCCATATACAGGATCACTATTTTCAATAACATGATTTTGGAGTGATCTCAAAGCACTCAATAACTTTTTTGTGTGTTTTGAATGGGTTACAGCAAGATAGGTATAGTCTTTACATTAAGTTGTTATTTTCTATTAAGTATGATACGTAGCTACAGTATGTACTGTGAATTTCTGCAAAGAAAAATCTTTCCTCAATATATGCCTCTATAAGCTAATTATTTCACACATGTACACAATAAACAAGAGCAAAGAACACTTTGTTTCCAAAGCACACTTCCTTTGATTACTCAAGAGTATTTAATACTAGCTGTGTTAGCTTTTGATTCAGGCTATCTTTATTAATTAATGTAGGTATTTTTAAATAGCTTTTGAATAGACTCTCAACTTATTTATATATTTTGTATCCTTCATATACTTACATAGACATGTGTATAAAATACATTGCTGCATAGTTGAATAAGAAAAGAGTAAAATAATTTTATATTTGACAATTTTAAAAATATTTGATTTTTTCAGTAAAGTTATCACTATTCAAATCTCAAAATACATAGTTTACACCTAAATACATAGCAATTACTTAAATGCCACTTATACAGATAGTTTGGGCTTAATCTGATATGAAATTTTATAAAAATCCCTTTAATAATACAAAATTTCACAATTTTTTTACTTCTCAACTAAATTGCTAGCCATGTCTCTACTCGTTTAATATTTGACAAATTACCTTTCAAATGCAATTTGAATCATTCTTTTATCTCAATTAGGGGTTAAGATATGGTAATTTGAAATTTGGGGGTCCCTGAGAACCCCCAAAGATGAAAGGGCCATAACTTTTGAACCATAAGTTCAATCAATCTGAAACTTGAAATTTCGGGTTTTTCCGTATAGACAATGCTGTACAACAAATTATAGGAAAATTGGAAGGGGTATGGTGTTAAGCACCGCATGATCTGTCCTAGATTTTACCCCCCTTTATTCATTAAAAGTATTAAAATTAAAAATAGGAATATTACCTGTATGGATAATTATTTACAATATGCAAAGTTGGTTTCTAATTTTTCAGTAGCACAGTGTGATTCCTTTTCACTGATAACATGTGTGATCCCTCAGATAGCATTTTATACCTGGCACATTACAGATAATTTTGGTCAAGTAGTCTTCACGAGTTTTAATTGGATTCTCTTTGTCTTCAGTTAAAGCATGTAACTTTGCTCCAAAAACCCCAAGTTTCACTTTCTGGTGAATGGTACAAACACATACTGTGTGAGTACCACTGGCTTCAGCCAACACAGTTCTTTGGCCATATAATTCTGTAGACTTTGAGAAGCCTATCAACTTTTCAGGATTCTGCTCCTTAACCCTTTCACTCATGAATTATGACATTGGGTAAAAAAGAAATTTGCCTTTGTGTGGTTATATAAGAATCAATATGGTTTATTTTTCAGCTACACAATTGTCTACCCAGTGAGTGAAAGGGTTAAAAATTTAATTGGCTTCTTTCAGATTACACAAAATCAATCATTTCTGAAGGTGAACCTTGTTGCCTTTCACATTAACAGAAAGTTTTTCCTGCCTGGCATGATCCTACTGATATCATCAGAAACAAAATTTTCACAATTTCAATGGTTGCAGATGACACTTTGCCTGGTTTCACATTTGGGCTTGACAAAGTCCCTTTCTTGGCACTCCAAACCATATGATTTGAGGCTGTGAATTGTTAGATTTGTCTAATTGACCAGCTCATAGGAATAGGTACCGGTAGTTAAAATTTGAACTTTTTTTTGTGTGTGTGTGTGTGCACAATTTTTCTTTCAACTATGCTATGATATCACTTTCATCTGAACAGTCACTATTATTGGAGTCTGATAAATTAAAAATATTTCTTTTCACAGCTCTCTTGACCTTGTATTTTTGTTTTGGATACTTCACCTGTGACAACTTTTTAATGCAATATTGTTTAAGGAATAAACACCATACCCTGGCTCAGTATTAAAACTAACATCCAAGTCTTCTTTTTTCTCATCAATTGGATTTATGTCAGTCTGAGTTTGAAGTATCAGATGTTGCATTTCCGCAAGTTTTAGGTAAATTTGCGATGGTTTTCCTAAATTTATTGCAGATTTTTTTTCCTCTGAGTACTAGATATGGTACTTTTTATCATCCACTCCAACACAGGTGTCAGAATTTTCTTCGAACTAGCACTGTGACTTACACTAAACGGATTACAACACTGTTTCAAAAAATTAAGTTCTTTAACATTTGAAACGTTTGCAGCCATTTTAAACTCAGGAAAAAAATTTTAATTCTACACATAGCACAATTACTGAAATACTTTCCAAAGAATGAAACACAACTTCACTCTACTAGAACCAACAGTAAACCGAAAGGCTACCTTAAGCATGCACTTAGCATACCCAACAAGCATGCCAAATTTTATTGGAATCCAAGATGGCCATGAAAACTGCTGTGTTGATTTGACATGGAATGACTGATATCCTAGTAGCATTGTTAAAAGAAAGAAATTTAGCTGGCAGAAAGAAATTGGAACAAAGGATTAAAAGAAAGAAAAGGGGATAAAAATGGACTAAAAACATATTTATAAAAAAAATCAATAGGGTGATAGGTAAGTGGAATTAAAAAATGTAAGTTTTACCTTTAACCCTTTAGATGCAGATCTCATTTCCAAGGCATGTTCTGTAAAAGTGTCACACACTGTAAATAGTAACTCTTTTCTATGCATAAAGAGAAGTTGAATACCATGTTTTATGCTAATAAAAAATCATTCTACAATGGTCAAACATCGTGTCTAAAGGGTTAATTAAGAGGGGAGTATTCTGGCAGAAAGGATTTCCTACTTTCTTCAGGTTGTAAGAAAATTTAGATCTATTGTTCACATATACTCTCCTTACAAAACTGCTTCTAAGAGGTCAGGTGTTTGTACTGGCTCTGTAGTGATGGGTGGATCCAGAAGCCCTTCTGCTGTGAGGGCACAGATTTTATCTAGAGGGGACTTAGGCTTCCTTTATTTTGACTCAAAAATGATACCTACAGTAGGTGTCACTGTGTGTGAAAATACAGTGACACACACAATACCATATCTTCCTACAAGTACCCTCTGACAGTTGTGAGTTGGCCTGGTGAGGTGAAGCTTACAACTCTACTAAAAAGGTGACACACCAAAGACTTGCCTTAGGCTATGATAAACTTGTTAAGTTGTGCACTATTAAAAAAAACAACAACAAAAGAAATTTAATTTCAACCAAATTTTATTTCTAAGGTTCATATAAGTATCACCTGTAATAAGACATGATGTATTTAATGAATTACAAATTAGTCACAAAGATGGGTTTCAAAATTGTCAAACCATATAAATACCTAAATATTAGCTCACTGATGTGGATATAATACTAATTTAAGAGTAATTACATTGTGTACAGTTGCATATACATAATTATAATTTCAAAATAAGGATACCAAAAGTTGAAATCTAAATACTATGAATATTTTGGATATGAATTCTAAAGGTAGTGTTAAACTTATTTCAAGCAGAATCTGAAAATGTTACCAAAAACCATAGTGGCTATTTTATGAGTCACAACATAAACATAAAAATACCACAAGTTGAAAAAATATTAGTCTTGAATTATATGTGAATTTTAAAAGTAAAATATGTAAACATATATTGTTTTCTTGCTGTCTGGGTCAGTACTGGCCTAGATACTAGCTGTGAACCAAGGAAATTTGATTATTAATCAAAAAAAATTTTGAGGTAACTCAGGACTGCCCTCCCTCCTGGATCTGCCCCTGACAGTTTCTTCGCAATCCCACCAAGTTGCTGTCTCTCTACAGAGGTCTTCTCTGTCCCTGTATGGAGTACCTTCTCATGTGTGGGTTGGCTCAACCCCCACCAGCTCTACTTGACTGGGTGGAATCAAAGGCTTTTTGTTTCATCAATTCCCCACCTCTACTGTCTTCAATTCCTCTCTCCACAAAATTGCCTCTCTTTACTATTGCTATTATAGTGGAAACTGCTCTTCTGAATTCTCTAATTCAGGGGTTCCCAATGTATTTGAACCTCGGAACACTTTTCATTTCGCCAAGAACTTGCGGAACAGTTTTAAAATTTTTGGTGGTGCTAATTATTGAAGTGAAATATTTTGCATCAAATTGAACAGCATAGTACTACATACAGGAAATAAACACTCAAAGTCTAAAGGAAACAGTTATTTATTTTATTTCAGTTTAGTTAAAGCTTTAATCTTTTTAATGAGATGTATGTTTCTTGGCTTTTGAATCACAGATTCTTTTAATATTGGGAGAAATATTTGATAACTGAATTCTGATATCAGCTCTTGCATCTAGTTTGCTTCTAAACGTTTGTTTTGGTTGCTGGGTCATTCTCTGTCAGATCAACCAAAAAAAATTGAAATTAACACCCTCATCTCTCATATTTTGCTGAAATTTGGTTTATAGGGAGTTTGTGAGCCCTGAATCCATTTCTGAAATTATAAGGTCAATCCGACCAATGGTTCAAGAGATATGACCTCGGGCAATTTGAGGTCACTCGCGAGGTTACTAACATTTGGCGAGCCATAACTTGGGTAATAATTGTCATAATTATATAAAAGTATATATATTTAGAATCAGAAAATGACAAGGAATCCAAATATGCACGTTTTAGAACTCTAGGTTGAAAAATAAAAAGTTACACTGTAACCAAAATTTGAGGTCATGATTTGACCTCTGGGGTATCAAATGAGAATTTTTTTTTAAATGTAAAAAATGAAGGCATAGGCATTGGCTATTAGAATCAGCAAAAAAAAGTTTGTTTATGTTAGTATTTTTCATGTAACTAACATATAAGTGAACACCATATTCATAAGTTGTGCGTCAATTCTACCTATTTTTTCACACTTAAGCTCATAATTTGACCTATAGAAATTAAAATTACATTTTTTATAGATATAAAAACAAAGTCAGAGTTCTTGACTAATAGAAACAATCATAAAAAGTTTGTTTATGTTGGTACTTTTCATGTAACTAACTTATAAGTGAAACCATATTTATAAATTGCTTGTCATTTCAAGGAATTTTTATATCTTAGCTATCAATTTGACCTCAAGCTCCAAGAATTTAATAAAAATTGTATTTCACTGCTAATCTACACTGGCAATAATAGTTATAATAGTGAAAGGGGAAGACTAAGCTCACATGTAGCCTAAACAAACCTGTTGAAACATGTTGCTACTTGTCTAAGTGCAGAATCAACACAGATAGTTGCAAAATTCCTTGTCTACAGGTTAGTACAGTTCCAGCCAGCACTGTGGGTGGCTGGTGGGTATGGTGTTTTAATGAGCCTCAGAGACTATCAAGGCCTAAAATATTAAGTGTGTATAGCTATATATTTTCTAAAAAATATATATTACCTAATTGTAAATCCTATATCTTTACAGATCAAAATACAATGGTTCGGCACTTGAAATACTGCCAGGACCCTATTCAAAAACACATGAAACGCATAACAATCAATCTTACAGTGCCCGCGAAAAGTATCCGATCACCCTTGAAATTTGTATTTTTTACATAAAAAACAATGTTTAAATGTATACTAACCTTATATTAGTATTTTGTCATCTGTCCTTTGGTTTGGATGACTTGTTCTAGACGTTTTGGCATGGATTTAATCAAGTTTTGACAAACTTCCACTGATATTTCCTTGCACCATACCTTTTTGATGGCCTCTTGTAATTTTTCGACTGAGCCAGTGTCGTGGCATTCAACCTTATTTTTTATTATTAGCCACAGATTTTCTATCGGATTGAGATCTGGACTATTACCAGGCCAATCCAAAATATCAAATTTATTGTCAGTAATCCATTTTGTCACTATTTTGGCCCTGTGACATGGTGCACCATCATGCATGTATGTTTTTGTCCTTTGGATTGCCATTGCCATTAGAAGTTTATCCTGTAGCATTGCTAAATACCGTGCACCATTCATAGTTGTGTTCTTCGGAAGAAAATATAAGTTTCCACGCCCATAGTAACCGAAACAACCCCAAACCATCACACTTGGAGGGTGTTTCATTGTCTTTAGGGTGTATTTAGGGTCCATCCTATTTGAGCCAATAGGCCGGCAAACCTTTTTTGGACAACTTCTGAATGTCAAAAATGTCGACTCATCGCTAAATAAAACCTTCTTCCAGTCATCAACAGTCCAATGAATGTATTTTTTACAAAATGCGACACATTTTTTACGCATTTTTTCATTAATGAACGGTTTCTTAGCAGCATGGCGAGATGGTAATCCGAGTTCTTTTTGGAGCCGCTCCTGGATAGTTCGTTCAGAAACACCAGATAACAAATTATTCATATTAAATTTTATTTCTTTCGCAGTTATTGTTGGGTTTTTCAATACTAAACATTTCATAAGTTTGTCTGTTCGCGAATTTGTTTTTCTCGGTCTGCCAGATCGTTTTTTAGGGACTGGCGTGGTTAGGCCACCATTGTTCTTAGCCCGTGAAACCCATAAATTAACGGTACTTTGGGATATGTTTAATTCCTTAGCTATCTGTCTCTGTGATTTCCCACATGCATGCAAAGCAACAATAGCACCTCGACAATCACTCTTAAGTTGTTTTTTAGCACACATTATATATAAATTTTATTTACACCACTTTCTGTAAAAAAAAAAAAATATCAAGAAATTTACACAAACAGTGAAATCTGACAAATTTGAGACACAGCCACCCGCAACGAAGGCTACCAGAACACTAATTTGAGAATGCGTTGGATAGCTCTCATATCAGCGAGCAACCTCAAAGTTACCAGATGTCGCTAGAACAAATAGAAAGTGAATTACGTGTCTCTGAATATTAAGGGAAAATATTGTATTTTCTTGAGTGATCAGATACTTTTCGCGGGTACTGTAGAAAAGTGACTGATGTA
Organism: Bathynomus jamesi; assembly: GCA_023014485.1. Lineage (NCBI taxonomy): Eukaryota > Metazoa > Arthropoda > Malacostraca > Isopoda > Cirolanidae > Bathynomus > Bathynomus jamesi. Next base: position 33,485 of record JAJOZX010006900.1, on the reverse strand, counting down.
CTTGTTGAAAAATGTGCTGGAAGAGTGAAAAAAGACTCATTGTTGTGTGTGAACTGCTGGACACTGATAATGAAAAACCTCACTATACTTAGTACCACTGAAAACAACGAGTCTGAGCAGGATTCAAATGAATCATCTACTATCAGTGGCTTGAGTAACATCTCTTCAATTCAAGATCTGGACAATGACAGTGATTGTTTGATAAAGGAAAATCCTTCAACTTCAGTTGAACCAGTTCTAGCATTTCTGGACCAAACACCAGTTAAAAAAAGTAAGTAATAAATTAATATAATAACTTATACTTTACTACAAGGTCTGTTTGATCTACTATATAGCCAATTATATAGCATTTAAGGTACTATAATTAATATTTAATTACTAATATTCAGGTGTGTGAAACCTTTTTTTCTGTTCTTTTCAGAAGGGCTGTCATTAAGCCAGAAAAAGCGCAAGGCTCGTGGTAAGCTATCATCTGCTCAGAAACACCTGAAGGAGAGGCTAGAACTCAGTTATGGTGTTCAAATTACCGAGGAGGTAAGTGATACTTCAAAACCTGAAACTAAATGTGAAAAACATCGACAAATTAATGAATGAATTGAAACAGTCATTCCTGGAGAGCAAATGTCACCATCGCAAACTACAAATATTGACACTCTCACCATACACAATTGAAAAAACAGCTAGTTTCTTTCAAACTACAACATACATGGTGAAAAGAAGCCATTCACTTAAATCAGAACATGGAATCCTTCCGAAGATTCCACTAATGAGCAAAGGAAAAGTGATATCTGAAGAACACAAAGATATAGTTAGAAGATTCTATGAGTCAGAAGAGGTTAGTCGTATGTGTCCTGGCCAAAAGGATTGCGTGAAAGTTATCAGTGCTGAAGGTGCAAAAACGATTGGTCCTCGGGAATTTAAGAGAGATGTTTGAACTATATAAAAATGATGAAAAGAATCCCAAAATAGGATTTTCCACATTTGCAAAATTACGGCCATCATATTGTGTGCTTGCCGGTAGTGGTGGGACTCATTCTGTCTGTGTCTGCACATACCATCAAAATCCAAAATTGCAGCTGGCTGCATTGGAGAAAGAGGTCTTTCATACAAGGATCTTTGGATTACAGTGTCTGCAGTACAGAAAGAGAGACTTGCATGATGCAACTTTGCAATGATTGCCCAAGAGAAGAGGGTGTCCTGGATTTTCTTGAGTTACTTGACAGTGTGAAATCAGCTCCAAATGAAATATCTTACAAGCAATGGGTGACTGTTGACCGTTGTACAATGGTTGATAAGGTGGAGCCACTTCATGAATACTTATCATCCCTAAGCATGAAAATATCCCGCATGGTTCGTCATCACTTTGTTGCTCAGCAACAATCACAGTACTTCAAGCAGTTGAAAGAAACACTACCACCTCAGAGCAAGGTAGTTATAGTAGGTGATTTCTCTGAGAATTATTCTTTCATTGTCCAGGATGCTGCCCAAGGGTTTCACTGGGACAATTCACAGTGTACAGTTCACACTTTTGTCATCTATTATAGATCATCTGCAGACCAGGAACTTAGCCATTTTAGTGTCTGTTTCTTATCTGCATCACTAAAACACAATACTATAATGGTTTACTCATTCATATTGAAGCTTATGACATATGTTAAATTCAGATGCCCACAATTGAAGAAGGTGCACTATTTCTCAGATGGATGTGCTGGCCAATATAAGAACATACAACTTCACAAATCTCTGTTACCATGAAGAGGATTTTGGTCTGTCTTGTGAATGGCACTTCTTTGCTACATCCCATGGCAAAAATGCATGTGATGGGATTGGAGGAACAGTGAAAAGAGCTACTGCTCGTGCCAGTTTGCAGAGAACTACAGAGAGGCAAATTCTTACACCAGAACACATGTTTCAGTTTTGTGAAGAAAACTTGAGCAAGAAGATAAATTTTTTCTTTGTAACTACAGCTGATTTGAAAGATGCAGAAGAACGGTTGGAACATCAATTCAAGGATAGTAGGGCTATTCCTGGAACTCAGAAATATCATAGATTTGTTCCCCTAAACAAGGAAGAACTGATGGTGTATCCCATTTCAAGTGGCATTGGAGAAAAGAAAAGAATAAGGAAAAGTCATTTTACTAATGAACCTGCAATGCTTGGTAACCTAAAATGTGTCAAACCAGGAGAGTATGTTGGCTGCATTTATGACATGCAAGTTTGGTATGGAATTGTGGAGGAATATTGTGAAGAGTTTGATGATTTCACTGTGAACTTTCTACATCCCTCTGGTCATCAGGATCAAGTGCATATTATTATCCATCAAACAAGGATTCATGTGCAGTGCCAGGACATCATATATTAACTGTAATGAGTTGTCCTACCCTAAGAGGAGGCAGCAGAATTCAATACATTTTTCCACAAAAAGAAATTGATGAGAGCATCGAGCATGCAAAAATTGTATTAGGCTAGCACATGAATCCTCTAAGTAGGTCTTCCCCTTTCACTATTATAACTATTATTGCCAGTGTAGATTAGCAGTGAAATACAATTTTACATTTTTTGCCTTTGTTTTTATATCTATAAAAAAATGTAATTTTAATTTCTATAGGTCAAATTATGAGCTTAAGTGTGAAAAAATAGGTAGAATTGACGCACAACTTATGAATATGGTGTTCACTTATATGTTAGTTACATGAAAAATACTAACATAAACAAACTTTTTTTTGCTGATTCTAATAGCCAATGCCTATGCCTTCATTTTTTACATTTAAAAAAAAAATTCTCATTTGATACCCCAGAGGTCAAATCGTGACCTCAAATTTTGGTTACAGTGTAACTTTTTTATTTTTCAACCTAGAGTTCTAAAACTTGCATATTTGGATTCCTTGTCATTTTCTGATTCTAAATATATATACTTTTATATAATTGTGACCATTATTACCCAAGTTATGGGTCGCCAAATGTTAGTGACCTCGCAAGTGACCTCAAATTTCCCGAGGTCATATCTCTTGAACCGTTGGTCAGATTGACCTTATAATTTCAGAAATGGATTCAGGGCCCACAACCTCCCTATAAACCAAATTTCAGCAAAATCTGAGAGATGAGGGTGTTAGGCACTGGTTGATCTGACAGAGAATGACCCTGCTGCATAATATGAAAATCCTGTCTCACATAGATAAGTCGTTTGAAAAGGAAGAAGCACACGGATAGCACGTTTAGCAATGCTTGGATATTCTTCTTTAAGACTAGCCCAAAAATTATTCAATGAAAGTTCTTTGTATTTCTGTTGTTTATATGAATCGGTAATTAAATCAATTAGTTCTTCTTACTCTTTAGTCGCAAAATCAACTGGTTTACTTGTTATCACAAAAGGGTTCTGAACCCATTTTTCTTCATTTTCTTTCCCAGGAAAATACTCATTTAAAGCTGCTTTCAAGCTTTCTAAATGCTCAATAATAGAGTTGCTGACTTCCTGCGGCACATCACTGTTTATTTGAGACAGAAATTCATGCAAAATAGGGAAACAATCAAATGAATTTTCTTTAACGGAAGAAGACTAAAATTCCAACTTTTTCTTCAATGTGAAAATTTTATTTGTAGATGTAAAAACTGTAATAGTCTTCCCTTGTAATGATAGATTAACTTCATTGAGTTTAGAAAATATATCAGCTAGATATGCTAGTCTCATAAGCCAAGTGTCATTGTTCAAGGATTTAACATGTTTGTTCAGAATTATTCGATTTTGGCTTTAGGAATTCAAGTATTTCACTGAAGCTCAAAAAGTCTTACAAGTACCTTTCTCTGGAAAGCCATCTCACTTCTGTATGTAGAAGAAGAGCCATGTGTTGACTACCCATATCCTCGCACAAGATTTTAAATAATCTTGTTTGAAGAGGACGAGATTTAATGAAGTTCACAATCTTTACTGCTTCATCAAGCACACTTTTCAGATATACAGTAATACCTCACTTTACGATACCCCGGGTTTATGAATTTTATTTTAAATGAAATAAAAAAATAAATAAAGTTAAAAAAACAATATTAAACGTCAAAATAAATCGTACACATAAATAAGTACATATCGTCGTGCATGCATTTGTTCACTCGGCGGAGCATTTTTTGTCAGTTTGTATCGTTGCGTTGAAGTGAGAGGTTGTTATTGATTCACTCTCGCGCTCACTACGTATTTTTCAAGAGTCCTCCATCCATGACTACATCTACAAGTGCGTCTGAAGGTGCTTCTACGAGCGAGTCAAATAAAAATTAAACTTTGTGTCTCTCTTTTTACATATATCTTTGCTTTGTTTTTCATTTCATTAAACCATTGCTGCATAAATTATCATTTTATTACCTTTTCTTGCGATTTTTTTTAATAAATTTGTTCCAAGAATCTATCTCTTAATATAACATTAAGCCTATGGGAAATAATACCTCGCTTTACGATGCCTCACTTTACGATTGGACGCTGGGAATGCAATAATTCGTAAAGCGAGGTATGCCTGTATAGGCAAATTTTTGCTTACAAGGGCATGCCTGTGGAGAATGCAATGACTGCTTGTGCATTGTAGTGATGCAACTTTCAAGTTTCGAGGTACAACTCCTTTTATGCATCCAACCATCGCACGCGCACCATCGGTACACACATCTATGCATTTTCCTCACAAAATTCCATGCTTTGTCATAAAATCATCAATACACTTAAAAATTTCATCACCAGTCACGTTCTTTTGAAGTGGTTCAATTAAGAGAATATCTTCTTCAATTACATCATTAAATTCGTAACGAATGAAAACTAGTAACATAGCCAAACTCGCAACATCAGTAGACTCATTGACAGGGTGCCGGAGTCAGAGCCGGAGCCGGAGTCGGTGGAGCCAGTGAATTTTGCTTACCTGGAGCCAGAGCCGGAGCCAGAAACCTTGAAAATATGGCTCCATGGTCTGGCTCTGGGCGATATATTGCTACCTAAATTGTTATTTGTTAAATATAGGTTTAGTTGCAAATTATAATTCTTGTAATATATTACGAAAAATGGTACCATAGGATTCTTGGATTTTATGTAGGTGTGGGAGGAAATAGATTTACTAGAAGAATATCTTGATTTTATGTTTAAAATTAGTTTGATTATACCTTAGCTAGAATAAAAAAAATTTTGCATTAGTTTTCATTTGTTAATCCAAGGAGTAGTATTGATTTTATAAGCGTAGGGTAAATGATTTTGTAAATTTTCTTTTATAATATGTATTAGTAGTTTGAACTTTTGACTTTTAGTTGAATTGCTTTTGTTAATTAAATTACAAAACTTTTTGACTAAAAGAAAATCTCTTTTTAAGTAAATAATAAACCTATTAAAAATTTAAAAACTGAATTTTTGAAATATTCAGCTCTTTTTCAAGCCAAGTTGGCTTTCATGAAGCTTTCAAGTTTCAACACTTAAAAAAAGATGCATATATTATCTCAGAAAGTTTGATTGTTACTATTTTCCATACGAGAATTCTTAAGTTTCGAACTTTGAACTAATTAGGAGGCAAGTTTCTCTAATTTATATAAGCTACCATTGTTAATAAATATTTAATATCATTTAGTTTCATCATTTTCCTTTAGTTATTTAAATAACTTCATTCTATCATTATATTTGCCTAATTTAAAATCATAAGAAATTTAAATTTTGAGTATTAAAGTGATTTAATAATAAAATATTTTTGTGCATATTTTAAATTGGACAATTAGTTATATAAATCTAGATATTTATTTTATAATTAACAGAATTTACTATAAAAGAGCCGGAGCCAGAGCCGGAGCCAGACTGTAAAAAATTTCTGCTCCGGAGCCGGAGTCGGAGCCAGAAGTTTTTTTACCGGCTCCGAAACCCTGCTCATCGAGCTGTAAAGCATATTCTCCACATATTTTCAGTCTACAAATTAATTCACTTTTTATGTCATTGGCAAGGTCACTAATGCGTCGGGAAACTCTATTATTTGACAATGGCACATAATCAACTACATTACTGGCCTCCTCATCTATCATGCACAAATTAATATCTTTAGCGCAGGGCTTGATAAGGGCTTCTCCAATAGTATGCGCTTCTCCAGCAAGTGCTATCCGATGACTTACTCTGTAAGAAGCCTCAGTTGCACTTTCATTTATGGTCTTGATTTTTTTAACCATAAAAAGCCTACTGTTTTCAAGGGATTCATGTTTACGCTTGAAAAAATTCACATCTTTATCTGAATGTTGAGCGTGCATTATTACCAGATGTCTTCTAAGTTTAGAAGGAACTAAGGAACTATGTTAATATTTTGCTGCACAATACGCATTGAGCACTGGGATAATCTTTATTATTTCCAGCACATATAAAACCTAGAGATAAATAGCTTTCATTATATTTAAGTTTTAATTTTTTATCACCATTACTATTTTCCAGACTCATGGTTCTATTTTCTTTGCTTTGAAATCTAGGCATTTCATTTGCTGCGACACAGTTTTGGGAAACATCTGACACAGTAGGCTTGTCTGTTTTATGAATTACACTTTCATTATTTATTTCAGAGGATTGTTTGAGCCACTGATCCATGATGGGTTCAACTATTATTGCTTTCTGAAGTTTTAATGAAAACTGATAGAATAACTAGCAATAATAAGGTATCATTAAATTTTGGAATTGAATTCATCCAGATAATGTACGATTTAAACTATATAGGTAACTGAAAAAATAAAAAATAAATTAAAAATCGAAGCATTTTACTTTTTATAATTCATCATTTTACATTTTAATAGTTCTTTTAACACAAAGGTTAAAGTTCGTTTGGGTTAACCCTTCATATTTAATACGAAATGTGTTTTTCCTATGTAATTGTCAGTTATTCACAAAAATCACACTTATTTTCTGGGATTTGACTAACTTTTTGAGATAAATAATTTTTGAGAAATAAATAAATAGTTCTAAGTCCAGCAGAAAAATAAATGAGATTTTCGTGAATAACAGACAAAATTACATAGGAAAAAACACATTTTGTATTAAATATGAAGGGTTAACCCAAACAAACTTTTACCACAACAAATTATATGCATATCAATTTTTTTATATCACTTTGACCACTCGATTATCAGACCCCAGAACCCCTACATTATCATACCAAAAAACGTCTGAAAATAGTAAAGCAACAATCACTCCCTTGGAAAAAGCCTAAAACACTTTTGAAGATTAGAAACTGACCCACAATTTGCAAGTTTCCAAATGTTCTTTTTTTCAGATGAGATGGATTTAACATAAATTCGAGGCGCGTTCCTTCTCGAAACGTACGATTATTATTTATGCCAGAGAAAAGTAGATCATATCGTACATCCATCGAATCATAGAAAACTTGAATTTTAACCCTTTCACTCCTGTTTGCTCCTGGAAAAATGCTTAGCTCTGGCCTCACAAAAAGTACCAAAAATGCATATTTTTACAAAATTAAGTAAACACTATTAAATAAAAAAAGCAACATTGAATACTTCTTTATAATACATGAGGGCACTGTGATTAGCATATCATCATACAAAAATCTTATTTTATACAAACAGTCATCATGAGCATTAGGCCTATTGTTGTTTGCAAAATGTAAATACCAAAGCAAAAGTTCATATCGATCTCTACTCATAAACTAGACCAAATATTGGTGTATTTATAAGCATGTCCTTAGCCCAGTATTCTTTTAGCGACTTTTTTTATATCAGGCATCAGCAATGTCAGGGCGAGAAATATATACAACTCGTATCACTATCACAAAGTATGCGTATTATTTCATAATACGAAACAATCTCACTTGCGCTTGTCGCTCCAAGTTTTTATGTTGCGCTGCTATCGTGTTACAAAGGGTACTGATTATATAAGCGTTTGTTTCAATAAAATAAGTTCAAAACACTCACTAAAGTTGCCAAGTACTGCCATTGAGTTGCCAATAAGTAAATAAATAAAATAAATACTTTTTTTAGGAAAAACGTAAATCTACGTGGCTCAGCTGTATTTGTTTATTAAAAATACAAATATTTTCAATAAATATAATTTAAAATTTGTTTAAATTATCAAAAATAACTCGCGGAACACTAAAACACTTCTCATGGTATACAAGTGTTCCGCGGAATACAGTTTGGGAACCCCTGCTCTAATTGCATGCCTCTTCTTTTACAGAGAGCATGCAGTACCCAACTTTTGGGGCTATGTTGTGGCTGATGTAACACCGCTTCCTGGAGATCAGTGAAATTAAGCGACATTGGGTCTGGGTAATAATTGGATGGGAGACCATCCTCCGTGCCTAGATTATGTAGTGACCTGTGGTTCAGATCCCACATAAAGCTGTAGGTCCCCTCCATCATATGACCTTAGATGTTGCAAAGGAGGTTAAATAACCCCAATAAATTATAAATTAAAACCCAACTTTTGAGACACTCATTCCTTTTCTGTCCAGCGAGGAAGGCACAGATAGGACAAACTGAAAGAGGACAGTATGGAAATTAAAGATTTGTGCCAGACTCTGTCAAAAGCTTTTGATTTGTCTAGTGCAATAGCAAAGGTTTCACTGAAATCTGAAAAGGAGGATGACCGAGAGGCTGAGAGATATGGAAGAAGATCATCAGTAGAGCATCCCTTGTAGAAGCTATATTGATGATCTGAAAGATGATTGTGAGAGCAGATGTTTAAAAATATTCTTATTAAGGATAGATTCAAAAACTTTAGAAAGGCATGAAATCAAAGCAATTGGATGATACTTGGAGGGTTGAGAGCAGTTACCCTTCTTTGGGAGAGGCTGAATGAAAGTGAACTTCCAGCAGGAAGGAAAAGTACCTAATAAAAGACAAAAATGAGTGTGTGCATAGGCAGGGTATCAGCACAGTTCTTAAGAACAACAGGAGGAACACCATCAGGACCTTCCTAGAGTTGATCTCAGATAGGGCAGAAAGAACATTTTTTGGAAGAGATTCTAATTTCTGACAACAAAATCAGGGGGAGATGGAGGAACAGCACTGGAATTGTGGGTGGATAAATTGGAGGTGAAAGTTTGAGCAAAGAGTTCAGCTTTGTCAGGAGAAGAAATGGCAACTGAGTTGTTGGAATGGAAAAGAGGAAGGAGAGAAGAGGAAGTAAAGTTATTGGAGAGGTTCTTAGCTAGATGCCAGAAAGAGTGAGAATTAGAATTGGCTAGGTTTTCATATTTTTGTCTGATGAAGGAATTTTTGGTGAGTCAAAGAACAGATTTTGAAAATTGTGGGCAGAAATAAGCTGAATGAGAGTCAGGAGTTGGATGGTGATGATACCTTCTGAAAGACTCTCTGCTGTTGTGGATAGCATTAGAACAAAGTTAAACCAAGGTTTTTTTGTATTAGTAATAGGAAGAGAATATGGAATGTATGTCTCCATACCTAAGTGAATCACCTCGCTTATGTACTCAGCACACTTGGAAAGGCCTCAGTCATGGAAGCTGTCAACATTCCATGGGAAATTAAAGAAGTACTGCCTGAGGGCCTCTAAATCAGCAATGCCAAAGTCCCAATGGTGCCTAATCTTGGGATGATTGAAAGGCTAAATTGGAGTGATAGGACAGGAAATGGATATAAGATTGTGGTTGATGGAGTCTAATGTCAAAAACATTTGACATAGTAAGATGGGGGATGAGAAGTAAGGCCCAACATTTTAGATTTATACCTATCTCCAAAGTGATTGGGGATATGAGTAGGGTGCTGTACAATCTGCTCAAGGTCATTGAGGATAGAAAAGTTGTAAGCTAGTTCACCAGTGATGTTAGTGAAATGGGAGGAAAGCCAAAGGTGGTGGTGAACATTGAAATCTGAAATGGGGATTTCAGCAAAAGGATAGTGGGATAGAATGTGATGATGGGGGATGTCTTTGAAAAGTATATTGTAACGAACTCATTTTGTATTGTGGCTTCTATTCCCTTAATTCACCTAAACAATTAATAATACTGACTAAACACGAACTAAAATAAGGAAAGTAACTGAAAATCATTGTGTAGTACGTAAAATGTGTTTTTGAATAAGGTACAGGGTGATCAAAAAGTTGATGTGCACCTATATAAGTGATATAGGTAATATAGGTGCACAGTGACTCTGATCACCCTGTATTATATTTGCAGTAAAGGTGCATTTGTATTGGTACAGTTTGTCACTCGGTTGATAATTTAATATTACCATACTTATATGTGTGTGTGTGTGTGTGTGTGTCTCTCTTTTTAACCAATTTGTGAATTTTGTATTATGGATGTTTTTCTTTTGAAGGGAAATGTGTTAAAAATTGACTTGAAGGAATTTATTGAGGATCCAAGTGAATTTTCATATCCAAATCATTCTGCTTCAGCTTCTGAAAGTGGAAATAGCAGTTTGTCAAAAGAAGAAAGTGAATATTCATTCCCTTCAACATCACACCACTTCTCCAATGAGGTAAAAACTTGTGTTCACTTGTAATAAATGTAGGTTATGTATAATGTATTAAATTAAATGAGAAAATTGTAAATGTGTAAATTAGAGTTATTTTTTATTTTTCAGTGGTGTTTTATTATTTACTTTCTGAATTAAAGTTTTAGGTTTTCAATTACAATACTATGTTAAACTGTGTGTGTATATTTATTTTATGCAGGAAGGAGGGGCCAAGGGCAAATGCCTGCAAATATGTCCCTTCCTGAACAGAAAGAGAAGAGAGCCAAAATCAAGGTCCAGAGTTTTTGAGATGCTTGACACTGAGAGATTTGGTCATACTTAAATGGGGAGAAGAATGGACTGAAGAAGGTTGTTCCGGAGTTGACTGGTTGAGTAGATGAAAGATTGAGAATGCCAGTCTCATGTTGGAAAGTTTGACAGAAAAAGGTGATGAGAATATGTTGAGAGTGGTGCTGCATGATCTCCTTAAAGAAGAGGCATACAGTTAGAGAGTTCAGAAGAACAGCCATTGTAATAATGATAGAAGAGAGAGAGTGAGGCAACACTATCGTAAAGAGAGAGTGATTGAAGATAGAGAGATGAAATTAATGAGACAAAAAGCCTTTAATTCCACCTAGTCAAGTAAAGCTGTGTAGGTTGGAAGTCATTTTTCAACTATTAAAGGCACTTTATACTTAAAACCTGGGGTCCCTTGTGACATTTTCAAGGAACCATTTGACATTGGATATTAGGGTTTGATTTTACTTCCTAGGTTGATTGGTGTCTATGATTTCCTCCAGTTTGATGCTTTTAGTGTGCATCTTTCTTTGAATTTTGTCAAGTCAATGGAAATTGAAGTGGAAATGAAAGTTAATTTAACTTAATTCAGTTACTCAGAATTTGAAGTAAAAGTCAAAATTCAACTTGCATTTCATGTCAGTCAGTCAGCCAAAAACAAAATTCAATTCTAAAAAAAAAATCTTAGCATTTAAGCTTTATTTAATTTTTCAAAACAAAAATTTTTGGTCAGTTAAAATGCTGACAGAAATAAATTTCAAAGTCAAGTTTGAAAATTCAACCAGTCATCCATCCAGACAAAGTTTTGGTACTTTGGCATTTACTTTCTACTTAGGAATTTGAATTTTGCTTTTGTGTGAGGAAGCTTTTCTCTAATAGAAATTAGTGTTGCTTTTTAAATTGCAAGTAGAATGAAGTTCAGGTTTGGGCAAAGTCAAGGTTGAAATTCAGAGTTAATTTTAACCTTAATTCAAACTTAAAAATAAATGTTGGAAGTAAAAATGAAGTGAAATTGAAAAGTGAGCATTGTTGATTGGAGTAAAAATTCATTGCAGATCAAACTAAAAATTTATATTGAAATTCAGTCATAATTCTGAGTGAAAAGTTAAAATTTAAAGTAAAAATAGTTACAAGTTTGGACTTCAAATAACTGAGAGATTAATGTGATGTTTGCCTATCCCATGAAACTAGAATCTATAACAGATATATTTAGAATAGAGAAGTATTTTATTAAGGGTCAGGTTGAAGTTCTAATTAAAGCTAAATTACCTTTTTCTGTTTACTTGATAAGCATATTAGTATGGTATATGAATAATTTTGATGTGCTGACTTATGTAAAAAGTTAAATTAGTTCATTGTTTTCAAGATAGGTAAGAAATCAGAAAGAATATGAAACATGCAGAAAGTGACTACAGCTGACTTCATAAACAAAGAATATATTAATACCAGAGAGAGAAAGGAAGAGTATCGATGTTCATTTTGTTCTTATCAAACTAAAGTCCATTGCAAACTTGTAATTCATGGAAGGGTCCACACTGGTGAAAGGCCTTTTAAATGTGACACTTGTTCCTACAGTGCATCAGAGATTTCTACACTTAAAAGACATTTAAGAATTCACACTGGTGAAAAGCCTTTTAAATGTGGCACTTGTTCCTACAGTGCATCAGAGATTTCTACACTTAAAAGACATTTAAGAATTCACACTGGTGAAAAGCCTTTTAAATGTGATATTTGTTCTTACACCGCAACACAAAAATGTAGTCTTCAACAGCATTTAAAAGTTCATACTGGAGAGAAACCTTTTAAATGTGATATTTGTTCTTACACTGCAACACAAAAATGTAGTCTTCAACAGCATTTAAAAGTTCATACTCGAGAGAAACCTTTCAAATGTGATATTTGTTTTTACACTGCTGCATACAAAAGTAGTCTTCAAAAGCATTTAAGAGTTCATACTGGAGAAAAACCTTTTAAATGTGATATTTGTTCTTACGCTGCAGCACACAGAAATAGTCTTCAACATCATTTAAGTGTTCATACTGGAGAAAAACCTTTTAAATGTAATATTTGTTCTTACACTGCAGCACGGAAAAGTAATCTTCAACGGCATTTAAGTGTTCATACTGGAGAAAAACCTTTTAAATGTGATATTTGTTCTTACACTGCGGCACAGAAAATTCATCTTCAACAGCATTTAAGAGTTCATACTGGAGAAAAACCTTTTAAATGTCATATTTGTTCTTACACTGCATCACGAAAAAGGGATCTTCAAGTGCATTTAAGAGTTCACTTAAGAGTTCCCACCTGTATGTAGCTTTCCACAAACAAGAATGGGATGTAATGTCTACTAAGGAAAGCTCACACACTGGCAGGATGTCACCCAAGATAAAAAGGTCCCCTCAACCCGCTTATGCACCAGGGTGGGTGAGGTGAGCAATGGTGCAACTTTTCTCAGTCCCAGAGGAGAAGATTCTCACCAAAGGGATCAATGCGGGGATCCAACAAGGTCAAGGTATTGACCTTGGACTCCAGCTTTTCCATCAGACACATGTTGGTATGACACAATAAACTGGACCATTGGAGAAAAGAAAAGAACGTAATCCTAGCGGTGAATAAATGCTAAGCCAAGTTCAGATATAGTTGAAGTGTTTGGCTTCAGGTGGAAGCCCCATTTATAGCTATTAAAAATACTAAAAGGAGTATAAACCAAAAAAGTGAAAAGGGAATAGAGAGAGATCTTCCACTTTTGCCCATGTAAGGGAGAGACTCCAGCTACAAGATTGACCACTGAGAAGCACAACTTCATAACCCAGAGGGCATTTAGTGACCATGAAATGGAATACATGAATGATGAAATATATAAACTTATTCAAAATGAAACCAGCCCAATAATGAACTGTATCCCACTATTACAGTGCCTTCAAGCCACCCAAAATATTGATGATGATGCATCCGATAATTCAATGGACACACAAAACAGACAGCACACTAGCTAACATTCTGTAACAAATCCAATTCAGCATATAGGAATGGGTGGCTCGCCACCTAGTTCACCTGGATCCTCTGACTCATCATTGCCTTCCCCAGCCAGATCAAGAACCCCTCCCCCATCGCCACCACCACGATATGAAGATATGGATTTACAGCAAATGGGAACAGGATGAGGAATTAGCAAATATAATTGAAAATGTTAAAATGAATATGGAAAGCCAGCCCCAACTGATCAAACTTAGTAAAAATAGAAAGTTTAAACAATTATTATGCAGAGTAAATGTTGCAATTAATAGAAGAGTTCCAGTCAACACAGACCTTACTGAACTAAACCAAGTAAATTACGCTGCTGGCCTATACATGCAACAGAAACTTGTCCCAAACTTTAGACCAAAGCCCCCCCCAGCCAAAGGTGTAAACCAAAACCCCCTCCTTGGAAAGTTAAATTAACTAAACAACTTGCACAAGCCCGACGAGAATTGAACCAATTTGAGCAATATTTCCAAGCACCCACACAACAGGGAAATCTCAAAAAACAAATAGGGAACATAAAGAGGAAGTATAACCTGAGAGATAATCAATTACATGATAAAGCGCTGGAATTGGAGGGAAAAACTCCAGCCATAGCCAATAGAATCAGGAATAAACAAAAGCAGATTGACATGGAAAAACCATAACAAGCAATTTTTATCAAACCCTAGAGGCTTTTACCAGAATTTCATTAGGGAAAGAATAATAGTCCATGAACCACCAGATCAAACGCAGTTGGAGGCATACTGGAAACCCCTCTTTGAAACCCCTAAACAGCATAATCAGGATGCTGACTGGATAGAAACCATGAGGGTGGCAAATGAGGTTAAACCAGAAATGGAGGAGTTACTTATAATAGAAGACAAGATAAGATGGAAACTGGCAAAATTCTCTAACTTTAAAAAACCTGGCCTAGACAAGCTCCCAAATTTCTGGCTGAAACTGGTCATGGCATTACACAACCATTATACTGCCACATTTCACAGAATTTTGCAGGGAGTAGAAGAAACACCAGAATGGCTTACAAGTGGAAACACAACCCTCATCCCTAAGACTCGTGAGACAAATCTCCCAAATAAATACTGCCCAGTCTGCTGTCTTACCACCACCTATAAACTTTCTACAGGCCTAATTGCAGACAGTATATATGAACACCTAGTTGCTGGAGACTATCTGGAAAAAGAACAGAAAGGATGTAGAAGAAACTGCTTTGGCACAAAGGATCAACTGCTCATCAACAAAACTATCCTTGAAGACTGTAAGAAGAGAGGCAGAAACCCAAGTATGGCATGGATAGACTATCAGAAGGCATTTGATAGTGTCCCACACTCATGGATTTTGGAATGCCTCAAGCTATACAAAATCCATCCTACCATTATTAGGACGTTAACAAACCTATTTGCAAAATGGAGAACAAACATCAATCTCACCCATGAAAATGGAAAAATATTCATCCCCAATGTCAAGATTATGAGGGGTATATTTCAGGGGGGACAGCTTATCACCCTTGCTATTCTGCCTCACCCTGGACCCCCTTAGCAAACTACCTAGCAATAACAACAAAGGCTACAACCTCGCTCAAACTAGGCACAGAAATCCAGACAGTGTTCTGAACCATCTGTTTATGGATGATTTGAAGCTGTATGCAGACACCAAAACCTCGAATACCCATTACGGGTCATACATACCTACTCAGGTGATATAAAAATGAAGTTTGGATTGGATAAGTATGCTAAATGTACACTTAGGGGAGGTAACAAAATACAAACACATCAATTTAGGAAGAGACTGAGATTAATGACTTGGAAGAGGATAGTTCCTACAGATACCTTGGAATAGAAGAAAGTGGTAATATAGAACATTGGCAAATGTGAGAGAAAATCACAGAAGAGTATGTTCGAAGACAAGATCTGCAAGACCTAACTTACACCAAAGAACAAAATAATGGCTGTAAATGAACTCCCCATCCCTGTTATTAACTATAGTGTAGGGATAATAGACTGGCCTCAATCAGAACTGAACAAACGATGTTAAAACCAGGAAAATCCTCTCTAAATAAAATAACATACAGGAACCAGTGTCTTCCCAGATTGTACCTACCAAGGAAACTAGGAGGGATGGGATTGACTGAGGTTAACCAGCTGCACTGATCATCAACCATCAACATTTGGCAGTGTCTGAGGAGCTCTACTAACCCGACAATAGCTCTGGTCTGTGAGCATCACACCACAAGGGTGACTCAACAAACGTCCATAACTAAACTGGCCCAGCACTTTGGAGGGAATAATATGATGGAAGAAGTAGAAATGGAAAGAATACCAGCCACAGTAATAGCTAGGAAAAGTCAAAAAATTTGTACTGGAACAACAGGCCAAACATGCAGAGGAGTGGGAACAACATCAAAGAGCTGGAAAATATCAAGAATTACAGGAGGACTACATTGGTAAAGAAGCAGCATTGGAATTGCTTTGGAGAGGGGTTCTGCAATATGACAGAGAATGTTTACAAACTAGTTGGTGATTCTATATAATTTGAGTGCTCTGATCTCAAAAATATAGTTAGTTTTTCCTATCACGTATGGTTTTCTTACTACAGGGTGTATCATAAATCCCCCATTTATCCCCAAATGTGAACCATCTTATCGAGACCAACATTGGATTGCACATGCTAAACCATAAATTTTGTTGTTATAGACTACAGTAATGCTTACATAATAATGGGTAAATATATATAACAACCAGTCCCATTCCCAGCAAAATTCTCTCTCCCCTCCCATCAATGGGTGGTTAACATTTGGGGACAGATGAGGTATTACAACACCCCTTGTAGCACGAAATCTTTAGGTGATAGAGTAAAACCTAATTAAAGCAGAATTAAATAGCTCCTAGCTCTTGGACAAGCATATTGCTTGTTTATGAAAGAATAAAAAAACAAACAAAATATATTTACCCTCTTTACGAAGTCTTTCTCACGATTTCTGTACCAAGCGAAGTATGTGTCAGATGCCAATAAATTGTTCTCCTGCAATCTAGACCCCAAAAGTTCTGCAGAGTCCTTAGGCAGATTCAAATCCCTGACTAAGTCATTTAGTTCGGCTTGGGTTAATGGTTTAGGATCTCAGTCAGCTGTTGGCTGTTCATAAACATCATTGTCTGGATTTGGAGATGAATCAGAATCTGAATTGTATTGATCCAGACTCTCGGGTGGGTGGGGAATAGGAACTTCTGGACCATGGGGTACCGGCCTTATTGCAGATGGAAGACTTGGGTATTGAAGGCTCTCTTTATTCTTTGCATTATAACCTTTAACATTGCAAGAACAGAAGTAGCAGTCGTCGGTATGGTTTCTAGGCTCGCGCCATACTATAGGGATCCCAAATGGCAAACTTTTCTTTTTACCTTTGCTCCAATTCCTTAGTGCCGCAACACACGTAAGACAAACCTTGTGTGGAGCCCAACTTTTGTCTTGATCTAATTTAATTCCAAAATAAGCATGATAAGCTCTGTTAATGAAGGTTGTTACATTTGTCCTTTGTTTTACAACATCATACCGACCACAAATATAACAAAATAAATCTGGACTATGGGTACATCCTCTAGAAGCCATTATTAAAATTTTAAAGATGTAATGTTAGAATTATCTATCTGAAAAATATGAAAAAACGAAATTAATTAAAGATAAAAAAGGTAAAAGTTACAAAACCCCAAAATTGTTTTGCTAATAACTTTAAAACTGTGGCTGATAGAAAAAAACTGGTAGCATTTTTTAATTCAGCACAGCGAACTGCTTCAGAATCACAACTCAAAATAAAGAAATCGATTTTCATGCAGACTGGTGTAATGGGTGCCCTAGATCTTGCACTCTTAACAAATGTATTTAAAAAATGGCTCAACTAATTAATAATGACAGATGCAAATTCTCTCATAGTGAGATGGAAAGTGTTGGCCATCTAATATCAGGCTGCAGGGTGCTCTTGGCAGATGGGTACTATACAGCCAGACACCATAAAATCTGTAAATATATCCATTGGAAGATCATGATGGCATTAGAACTGGAATGCAGCAAAAATGTATGTGACCACACACTTGCACCAGTCACTAGAAATAACTTATAATATCTACTACAACACAGTAATTCCAACTGCCACTTTCATAGACAACTCGGCAGTAAAACCAGACATAGTAGTGTGGGACAAGAGGGAAAGGATTGCCTTACTTATTGAGGTCAGTGTTCCAAATGACTATGGCCTTAATAGAGTGGAAAGTAAAATCAATGAGATACCAGGCATAAAGAGAGAGCCAAATAGGGGCATTAAAAGGAATAGTCACCCTCCTTAAATGAATGCTAGGACAAGTTCAGGCATAGTTGAAGTGTTTGGCTTTGGGTGGAAGTCCCACTTCCAGCTATAAGAAGTACAATGAAGAGTATAAACCAAAAGTGAAAAGCTTTTTAAATGTGGTACTTGTTCCTTCAGTGCATCAGAGATTTCTACACTAAAGAAACATTTGAGAATTCACACTGGTGAAAAGCCTTTCAAGTGCTGTGCTTTTTCCTACAGTGCATCAAATACAGTGCCCACAAAAAGTTTGTACTCGCTTCATTTTTGTTGAGATATATGAGAAAATAATTGAAATTTGGAGTAAAATAAACTACTTTTATATTTGATTCTATTTTACTTAGTATTTTGTCATATTTCCACAGACTTTTATTACATTTTTTATTGTTTTTGGCTTAGATTCAGAAAGTTTTGACAATATTTGTTAGAAATGTTTGTAATCCAGAATTGCTTACTTCAATAAGCTTTGGAATGGAACTTGTCTTCATTCTGGAGGTGCTGCTTCATATAATTCCATGTATTTGATAGAATTTAGGTCTGGGATGTTTACTGGCCAGTTCAGAACAGTAATTGCTTCTGCCTTTAGCCAGTTTGATACTTTCTTTGTCTTATGGCAAGGTGCACTATCATGTTTGTTATACACGAGCCATTTAGTTTCATATAACCCACCATGTTTTATCTTCAATGTTTAAGACAGCTCTTGAGATAAACTGTGTTCTCATTAACTCGTGCTATGCCCCCCTCCCCCCTTTTAGACGCTTGAACAGTGCATCAACAGGACGCAAACCCCTAAGTTGCGCGCTCCCTACCGATTAGCCTCCATTCATTGGGCTCGCCTTGGTGCGCCTCGGACTTTGATGTATTAAGGATTGAGTATATAAAAACAGATGCGAGGAAAAAACTGTTAGAATATAACTTGCGCTTCGTCTGGAAGAGTTAGGCCGGGTGACAATTGAGTAATTGTCCGAATGGGCCTTGAGTGGATTTGCTCGTTAAAGACTAAATTTGAGAGAGTTTATTGAGTGAGATATTGAGTTTCTGAGAGAATATTGAGAGCTGTTAACCTAAACTACAGCAAGAGAAGTAGTGGATGGGCAATGCTATAGCTTAAATGATTCAATTAATGTTAAGACTAGTTTAAGCCCAAGTTGAACTTAATCGCAAATTTGACAACTCATACTTATTGTGTCTTTAATTCACTGATTAAAAGCTATTTAAACAAACGATTTCATTATCAAATACACGCTTAGAATCGGGGGTACAGAAGTTAGTAGAAGATGAAGAATTTGAGCAGAGGGTCACTAAATTGAGAGAGAGGCTAATTACACCATCGACGGAAAAACTGACAACCAAATATACAACTTTTTACTTATTGGGCCTTCTTAGTGACCTTCGAGAAACGAACTATTTGTGATAAGGGTCCCGTCACCTTGGGGCGGACTTTTTATCACAAATCTGGTGTCAGAAGTGGGATCTTCCCTTTCTGATAACCCCCTTAAAATTAGTGACAAAAAGTGCTAAGTGTGTATATGAGGGCTACCCGCTCTCAACAGACAGCGACGAACGACAACGTGAGGGTCACCCGATCGAGAACCGCTGCGAGGGCTACTGCTGCTCAGGCCGAGTCGACATCGCAACTTGCTACTGGACACCAAGCTGCAGTCGGAGTGAACTTTCCCACCGACGCGGAAAGGGAGGTAAGCGACCCATCTTGTGTTGCGAAAGGTTTCAGAGGACGAGTGGAGAGTAACCCCATCAATAGCTCATTTCTTTCCCCCTAATTTTGATCCAATCAGTTCCCCTAGACTCGAATCTGAGACTGATCCGGTTCTGAACCCATTTTTAACAATTTAGCGATTCAAATTCGGTCGATTTTTGGCCAATCGTTAGAAAACATGCCTCTTGGCCAAAAAGGAATCAGTCCCAACCATGTATCAGCAACCACTCCCTATCCACTTCCCTCATCCCTATGTTTCTCCTTTCTATCCAATGTATCCTTGTATTCCCCCAATGTAGGTCTCCCCGATCCACACGTTAATACTAGTAATGCACCCAAGTCCCATCCAAATAATGCCTGGTATAATCACATTCAATGTTTTATATGAGGAGAGGGGACACAAAGCTAGTCTGTGCCCCCTGATTGAAGGAGAGTGAAAGGGTGCGTGAAAAGGATGAGAGTGATCGGCGAGTGAAAGAAATTATTGGAGGGAATGGACTCCAGGAGGAGGCCGAAGATACGACGACTACGACAGAAGAGAAAGAAGGTGGTACTCCCCTTTCGAATCTTCACGAAGACGAAACTTCTCTCCGTATGAGAGAAACAGAGATAACTATGGTAACCCCAGATACGACTGTCACTACATATATGAGAATCGGTACCGTTCACCATCACCCTACGAACAAAGAAGAAGGGACTACTCCCCATATGACAGGAGAAACGGAAGTTACCCCTCCCCCAACAAATGGAGGCAGGTATCCAGACCGAAGTCCGATCCCATATAGGAGGTATGATAAGGAAAGAGAACCTAACCGCAGAAGACGCCCAGAAAAAGAATGGGAAAAAGGGCGAAATGATTTTCCGTGGCCTAGAAGAAATGACCCCTCAACCGAAAGGGACCTTCCCCCCGTCGAGTGTCATTCAATGAGGACGACGAGTTAAAACACAACACAACACAAGACAATAACTTGAGTTGAAGCCGATATTGGTAAAGAAAAAAGACGACGAAGGCAGGGACTGGGACGAAAGAATAAAAATGAATGAATGGAATGAAAGAGAAAAAATTGCATGAATGAAGAAGCGAAAGAAATGAATGAAAGAAACAAAAAATTTCATGAATGAGAAAGCGAAAGAGATGAATGAAAGGAATGAAAGACGCAGCATAAATAATACGAAAGAGAAGTGTTTAAATGCCCATGAAACGAGTGATAGTGAAAGTGCATATACGGTGCGAAAGGACGGAGCGTGTCTGCAGAATGATTTGACCTTGAGAGTGGAGTCTGCCTCATGCAGACCTGATAACGAGTGCGAGGAAACGACAGGAAATGACCTTGACTCTGAGGTAAGGCGTCAGTCGAAGGATGCAGTCGCGGTGGGGCTGATAACAGAATGTGCGGAAAAAATGTATGAAAGGTACGGATTGAACGAGAAAGAAAGAGAAGGAATGCATGAATTAAATTTTGAAAGCACGATAGATAACAGTCCGATAAAAGAAAACGATAGACCGAAGGGAAATTGATTCCCCAACAGAAATAAAATGGGTAAATAGAGTATATGATTTGTATTCGTGTGACGTAAGTATGAGAGATAATGTGACGAAGAGTGACTCGTGTTTATATTGTAGGAACGGAAGTAGTTTGAATTCGGCAAACGACAATGTAAATTGCGAAAATGAAGTAAAACTAAAAATGAGAGGAAAATATCGTGAAAATGGACGCGGATGGATTAGCTATACAGGAAATAACTGAATTCAGTGAGAGAGACATAAATGAAGTAGCTCCCTCGAATAAATGCCCCTGGCAATCGGCCAGGGTGAAAATGAATGAAAGTTGTGTAATGAAGACTGCAGAGCGAGAAATTATGAATGTAAACGGTCCCATGGTATCCCTTGAACTTTTGAACACAGGGGCCGATGTCTGTCTAGCAAGGGAAGGGTCAATTGACCCTGTTGGATTTCGACACCAAGTCGAAATTACGAGTCATAGTTGTAAAGCTGTGATTGACGAAGTCCTAACCACCATGGGACAGATAAAAATGAAAATAAGCACTGAGCAAAAGTATATAGAACCGCAATTGGTTTGCGCGAACGAAGAAGGGAATGTATCCGTTATCGTGTGAAATGAATCCGCTCATGATCGAGTTAAAGTTACGAGAGAAAAGATAAAGTTGGTGGGAGAAGTTTTACGATACTGCGACTGCGAAGGGAAAAAACCCTGTAGCGCGCCAAACGAATGCTCTTCCAACAGCGAAGAACTAAAGAAAGAAGTGAGTGAAGAAGAGATCAATCGAGTCATGGACCATGAGCGTAAACGGTTTGAAGATGAAATTTATAACAAGGAAATGAGCGAATTCTCGCTACTCCATAAGTCTGTAGAGCAGAAAAGAAGGGAAGTACAAGAATTTGTAAAAGATACTATCAGGTCATCCCATAAGTAATGTCGTTTTTTAGATCGGAATTTGAAGGACAAAAAAAAACTCAACTGAAACTTTTCAATCTAGTATATATTTTCCATCGGAATCATTGACACACTGCCAATGTCCTACAAGCTTTTCAATGCCATGTTTATAAAATTCAGGCGGTTTTGAGGGAAAAAACATACGAAGACTGGTGTGCAGGTCATCTAAAGAAGTATACTGTTTCTCGTCAAGATAGTTTTGCAGACTCCTGAAGAGATGATAATCTGAAGGCGCAAGGTCTGGAGGATGTGGAAGTTTTTCCCACCCAAGCTCCTCAATTTTTGCAGAAGTGATCCGAGCGGTATGAGGACGTGCGTTGTCGTGGTGGAACACGATTCCTTTCCGATTAACCAAAGAAGGTCTCTCTTCTTTTAGTGCAGTGTTCAATCGATCCAGTTGTTGACAGTAGACTTGAGCGGTGATTGTTTGGTTGTGTGGTAAGGCTTCAAAGTGTATTACACCACCTTTATCACACGAAACCCTAAGCAACACCTTCCGAGGGTGAAGATTTAGTTTTGGCTGTGGTGTCGTTGGTTGTCCGGCACAAATCCACTGTCGACGGCGCTTAACATTCTGGTACAGTATCCACTTTTCATCACCAGTCACTAAATGGTGCAAAAACGGATCTTGGAGTTCAAGGAAATGAAGAGCTGTGCTAATGTTTACCCTGCAAATGTCGATGGATGGTGGACGGGGATGAATTGAGTTTCTGGGCCAATTCTTCGACAGCTGTTGAACAGTCTTCTTTAAGTGCGGCTAACAGCAGGTCATCATCAAATTCAGCAGGGCGTCCAGAGTGTGCTGCATCTGTCAAACAGCAGTCACCATTCCTAAACTTTTGAAACCATCTTTGGCATTTCCTCACATGCAGAATATCGTTGACATAAGCGTCCTGAATGTTTCGCGTTGCTTCAGTAGCACTATTCCCTTTTTTGAACTCGTAAAGCATTATATGCCTGATGATGCTCTTCTGATACTGCCAAGTTTATGAGAGGTTCACATAAAGCAAAACACACGTCTTCACTGGTCAAGGTCTGTGAAGTATGTAGCGAAACACGATAGATCTCTTAGATATAACCTTCGGAAAATTTATGCTTAAATTGAGTAGGACGGTGTCCGGTAAATACATCGCGGTAAATACATCGCCTGGTAAATACATCCCCATACATTATTTAAAGGTGATAGTAATAAATATATAAACATTCACATATTTTGTTTAATTTACGATGAATGTATAGTTTGTTTCGTTGAATTTGGTTTCTGTACTTGTGATATTGTAAAGACAATTTTTAAATAACTGCAAGAAATGGAAGTAAAAATTTACACACAATTTAACAAATTATAATAAGAAATCGACAATAAGTGCAATTAATTTCATTAACAATGAAAAAGAAATTCAAAGACAAAAAATTATTAATATCAAATTTATTCAATATATACTGTACATTGAAAAAGAAAACAGTTACTTTTAAAAATAGAATCACCAATAAAATAATAAATGTAATTTATTTCATTAGCAATGTAAAAAAATTCAAAGTAAAAAGATGACACTATTTTAAATTGGAGGAAGGAAGAAACATTCTAAAAAGACAAATTATGAGCAATGCCTCCTAAATAATCGAGTATTTCGCGATTTTCATATTCATTGACGATGCGTTGAATTCTCGCTGCACTATCTTTATATTTCTTTTTGCGATGTGGAATTTCTGCACCGGCGATATACTGTTCGATTA
Source organism: Bathynomus jamesi (assembly GCA_023014485.1). Taxonomy (NCBI): domain Eukaryota; kingdom Metazoa; phylum Arthropoda; class Malacostraca; order Isopoda; family Cirolanidae; genus Bathynomus; species Bathynomus jamesi. The sequence goes on along the minus strand of JAJOZX010006900.1, from coordinate 9,511 downwards.
TTACTTCGTTTCTTGATTGTTCTTTTTTCAAGATTTCTAAAAATTTCAAGATCGTAGGATGGGATGCCCCGATCAATCCGCTGAATGATCGATGCCAGACTTCGCAACAATTGTTTGTCTTAGAGGCACCTTCCTGGGCTGCAGCAAAACAATTCCAAAGTGCATGATCAAAGCGAGGGGGTCGGCGTACTAGGCGACGGTCTGGGCGTCCAATCCACGTGTCCTCTACATAATCAAAGACTGGCTGGGCTTCTTCGGGAAACCCATTATTGTCATATAATATTCAAAAGAATGAATACATCTAAGACAGGCACAAATGCAATGGCTGCAATCATGCGCATCTTCAACGCGAATTCTGCATCATTTTCGTATAGTTGTTGCAGACCATTTGTTTGAATGGATCGACATATACATTGAGAGAAATGGAAAAAACAACCTTTTTGAGTGAATTTGGAAAAATTGCTCTAAAAGCATTAATGGCTGCTCGTTCAAAATCTGTCACAATTATGCTTGGTGATAAGGTTGGCTCTAAGGATTTCAGTTCTGACAAAAAGCCTGTTGTAACTCTTCAGTTCTTCTGGCCATTAGAGCATAAGCAGAGGCAAAACGTCACCATTCATGTCGCCGTGTATCGTGTAAAGCTGATTGAATAAAGATGGAAACCGTCTTGAAAGTCCATCTGCATACCAATGTTTCGCCTTGGATAACAACTGAAGGTTTCTTTGAGTGGAAAATAAGATAATTCTGCCTGGTCCATCATCACTGTCGAATAGAAGGAAAGGCTGATTCGAATGTGTTGTTCTATATTCAGGAGGTATCCTCAGCTGGAGTAAATTTTTTGGATTGGGAGGAACTTGTGCTACCACATGGCGAGCGTTCGGATGTCCTTTTTATGAGGATGGTTGCGGGCAGCTGACCCACGACTGCTTGGGACAATCCGACGTAGGCTTGGTTACGATGCAATGAGGTGTTTCCCGAGTTGTAGAGTTGTAAGTGCTTTTCATTTGTTAAATTGATCATTTTGGCAGCTTCAACACGAGCAATATTGCCTGCATGATTATGTTCTCCCATTCGTTTGGTAATGGAATCTTCCTCTGTGTGGATTCTTGCAGGACAACGCATTTTATATATTGGTCACATTTCCAAATAACATGTTCATCACTTTTCTTTTCTTTGACAAACAAATGACCACTATCAGTGAGTTTTTTCTTATTTCGTTCACTTGTAACATACTGGAGAGCCATTTTGATGGCTTAATTTTTCTGAACTTTAAACTGCCAGGCAAAATATGAAGATCACAACAATCGAAAGCGCTATAGAAACTGATTTAACTGAATAAATTCAGTCTTATATAGCAGCTAGAATGGACTGGCTCCTCCCACCGCCACAATAATAATAATCCACAGGTCGAAAGAAGGGTATTCGGATTAAAAAATTTTAAGTGGCGAAAACAGACAGGGCCAAATGACTTATCGATCACACCTCAAAAACAACGGTCATAAAGGTGAACTTCTGACGGTTCGAAGGTACCTGGGATAAGTAAGTAATGACCTGTTTATAGTTCACTTCCGACGACCTTAATTCTACCAAATGACTTTTCGATCGCACCTCAAAAATATAATGTATAATTGTATAAATAATGTATAAATATCGGGTGGGGCTAAAAAAAAAAACGCACCGAGTTTTACATTTAAATATACTCGTAAATATGGATTCTACGGTCACCTAATTTTTTCTTTTCTTTCCTCGATCTCTCTTCTTATCACCTTAAAAAAATTATAAACTTTCAATTAGTATCTTTTTTCTAATTTTTTTAATTCTAATGTTTTGCGATTTACGATTATTTACTCTGCTAATAAAAAGCATGACGATGTATTTACCAGGCGATGTAATTACCAGGCGATGAATTTACCGCGATGAATTTACCGCGAATCGAGTAGGACTAGTTTAAACTTAATATATCGTAAAAAACGACATTACTTATGGGATGACCTGATAAATCAAACCCAGAAGAAAGGAATAGATTAAAAACCCTTCTTAACCCTTTACGGACGAGTCCGCAGCATATGCGGTCACTCTTGTTACCAGAACGTATAGGATTTATTGTTATTGAAAACTAAATATTTTAGTAACTAGTCACTGAAATGATACACATTTTGGGTTCCTTTCCCGACAACTAAATGACATCTATATATAAACACGTAGAAACATTTATAGAAACGAGGCATTGTAGTAGAATTTATATTATTTCTGGTGGACCTTAGGTACCATTCGTCGTTAAAGGGTTAAGGACTGTATTGAACAAAAGAAGAGAAACTTAAACGAGACTGAAATTGCAACCGAAAAGCAAACGAGATGAATTACGTACGCCAGGAGAATAAACCCAATTATATTGACAAAACGAAAAGGAAAAAAGAGGTAACCAATGAACCGCACCGCTTCCCCAGTCTGTACTCGGAAACAGATAACCTGTGGTCGCACGCTGGTCGACCGCCGGAAGTAATTTAAAGGCCCTGATTGCTGGTCTAGAAGATGAACTTATCGGCTAACGTTTATAAGGCGATTGAATGAGTAAACAAGACACGCACACGAATTAACCAAAGGTAACAAACAAAGCTGGGCACTTGCGGTTTTTTTTGCGGTACTGCGGTACTACCGCACTACCAAACCGGTACCGCATAACGCAGTACCGCAAAGGATCGCTGAAAGTACAGGCTGTACTTTCAGCGATCCTTTGTGTTATGCGGTACCGGTTTGGTAGTGCGGTAGTACCGCAGTACCGCAGTACCGCAAAAAAAAACGCAAGTGCCCAGCTTTGGTAACAAACAGGTAAACTCTTCCCCGAGAAAATAATGAAGGAAAACGTTTAACATCTAATCGAATTAAAATCCCCCCCCTACGTGGGAGTTGAATAAAAGGCATGATTTATGTTGGGAGTTAACAATGTTCATGTAATTCTATATATTTGATATCGTGTTTCATACTGGTTTATATCAATTTATGTTATTAATAATCTTGATAAATTTATATATTTGATATCGTAACGGTTGACTCAGAAATTGGTAGCGAGGGAATATTTATGAGAAAACAGTCGATATAAATACATTGGCAGGAAATGGTAGCATGATAAGAGAGCATGTTTCGCGCGTCCGAATCAGTTCTCTTTAATTCATTGAGCTTAAAGGAACCGAGTGAGGAATTTATAAAAGATTTATTAAGATTTCGAGAAAAGGAATTTTTTTGTTTATCATTGCTTATATAAATATTCTTTTAGTTTTGTCTTAACAAAATTGCCCCTGAAATTAATCATGATCCCTGTCCTCTTAACCCTCTGCGTTGCGCACGTTGGGGCGCAATTCCTCTCCAGTCACGGAGTCCTTTTCCGACCCCTGGGTCGCTTAATTTTAAGGCCCCACGTACACTTTTAGCGTACGTCTCAGCCTTAAGCCATATTATCACAACCTGCTAATCTTAGACAGCAGAATGGACTCTGATATCTCGATGCCACCGTGAGCAAGCACGATTGGAGCAACGAAAGGGACGCGTAAGGCTATTAAGGAACAACAACGCCACCGAAACTGCAAGAACTCGGTATCTTAACAGACACACTGCGCAGTGTACAGGAGCAGATCACCGCTACCACGCATGAAGTCACATCATTTGTCGCAACTCTAAACCAAGAACACTCGCCACCACCACAAGCCGTGACAAGGACGAAGAGGCCTCATTGACGCTGTCGGAGGATTTCTAAATTTCGCTTTTGGATCCGCAACGCAGGATTCGGTTGACGACGTGGTCCGTCGCGTGCAGTTAATCGAGTCCAACGAGAAGTCCCTCGCCGACAGTTTAAGTTCCCACATCACCCTATTGAATGTTACCGTGTACGACATCAGTAACCTGAAGAAATACGTGCAACTCCTTACCTCGAATGTGAAATCCTTTCAGGACACGGTGGGTGTATATTTCAACAGTCTGGAGGAAGAGAAATACCTTACTTTTTGGGCATTCTAGCCCACAGCCTTTCAACATACACAGAAGGCCTCCATTTACGGCTCACCCGGTTAAAAACGACGCTGGCTAACGCAGAGGCTGTTTGGACTCTTCTGTTTGACCCTTCATTCTGCCTAAGGGTTCTAAAAGGCATTGAGCCCAAGGTGGGCCGGCTCTTGCCGTACATCCTGAACGAAGCCACCATCCCACTGTACTTCGAGGTCAGTCACACCCGTCTGAGAAAGGTCATCCCTGACGAACTGCGAATCCTTATTTTCGTGCCTTTGAAGGCCATCGAATCACTGATGACACTTCCTAGTGTCTCACCTGCCGGTCTGGATAAATAAGGAGGCCCTTTACTCGGACATCCTCCCGGATGCTCGTTACCTGGGAGTGAGCCAGGATAGACTGAACTACGTCAAATTCGAGGATTTGAATGGTTGCTCGAATGTAGAAGGACGCTATCACTGCCGCTCGCCAACTTTCATCTTCTCAAAGGGATCCGAGGAATGTTTAATTAAGCTTTTTCAGACAAAGCAAAGAATGAACTTGACTACCTGCCGCCGTTTTGAAGAAGGATTTCGCTCCGGTGTTCATCAGGTAACATCACCACATTTATTATAACGTGCCTCGAGCAACAAATATGTTACGATATCGAGGGCAGAAGACCGAAGAACAAGAAGTGAGGGTCTCCAAGACAGGTTCCTTCACCCTCCCCGAAGGATGCAGCGTCTTTACAGACTACAGGAGGATCCCGTCCATCTCCATATTCTCTGACCCGTGAAACCTCACGTTGGAGCCCCACCTTCCTGAACCCCCCAGTGATTTCGAGATCACGTATATCATCGTGAATTCCTCATTTACGAAGGAGGCACTTCGCCACTTCAACGCTTCCCTGTCTAAGGGAATAGACCTTCAGGATGTAACCCGGTACCTGCGCAGGGTCGCCCTCAAGAAATCGGAAGAAGGAATGTCCTCCACCATCTCCTACTCCTCCCTCACCCTGTCTCTCGTATTGGGAATAGCAGTCATCAGAATTACGATCTGGAAGAAACGGTGCTGTCGCCGAAATCCTCCGCCGGTGCCGACTGCCGGATTGGAAACCCAGACCCCTGGCCTCCCATAAGAAATTCCCATAATCAGATCAGCAACGCCCCCACGAAGCCCCCCTCACCGACTTCGTTTTTCCCCAGTGAGTCCAAGTTCCGTTAGAAGACTACCCCCGGCGGTCCGATCATATCGTACCCCCGACCCAGTACCTAACGTGGGCTACGAGGGAATGGGATATTCCCGTAATTAAGGCTTCAACCATTTCCCCATTTTAAACCTTTAATTTTTTTCCCCCTTTTCTCCAATATACTTAAGTTAAAAGCGAGTGTGATTAGCTAATTAAATTCATTAAGTTTAGTAGTAAAATGGAATTACTTAATTAATATATCTATTCAGTGAGTAGTGCTTAACTAATTAATAAGTAGTGATAAGTGTTTACTTTGAGCCTTACTGAAATAAAAGGTTGCTTCTCTTCTCGTCACGTTAATTAGAAGTTACTCCATCTGTGTATTTCAAATTTTCTTCCTGCTATACCACTTTCCTTTTATTATCTTAAAAGTATGTAAAGGCGTTTATAATATCATTTCATGTCATAAAGCGAGATTGCGAAAGTTGTCCAACAAAAGCCACTGTATAAATAAGGACAGGATGTTAGCCAACTTGTTTTTATGCAAACGATGCGGGTGAAGTATCTGCATTCGAATCAATTACTGACTGCCTAATAACTACAGTATATTACTAAAATTCAAAATTTCATTTATTTCATTCAGTTAACTAATAATCTGGGCTAACAAAGTATGTAGGCTTCGTCCTTCGGTTTAGTACGCAAGTTTTGATATAAAATAAATGTTTTTCCATTTCTGCTTTATGAAATTTCGTTTTATGCTGTTAATTGATTTAGTTATCGCTTCGGAAAAATATAAGAGTCGCTTTCAACTAGGTGTCTCATCGTACTAATTGTCCTTCGAACGAAAGCACTTTTCACCCCAAATTACAAGAATTAATCATCTTCAACCAGTAAAAGCAATTTTCATAATGTTACAATGAAATAAATGAGAAGAGACCTGCAACATTGAAAGCTGCTCCTATTTTGGGGAATTTAATTTAGGAAAGGGCGTTGCCCTTATAAAGCATTCAGCAACTAAAATTACCCCATATAATGTGAATCTTCCTACTATGTATTTCCTTTCCTAAACCTATCCTTTCTTTAAAATTAAATATTAATTAAACGGTGAGTCAAAACACATTTCACCCTTTTCCCCCATGTATAAATTACGAGGCAAACATTTCAGTGCCTGCGATAGATGGTTTCACGACTATGGGACTAACTTCTGAAGAAAGTGCCTGTAGACCCTTAAAAAGAGTTAAATCACTGCCCCACGAATTGGAGGAATTCCCCTTCCGTATATGTTGTTCAATTAAAGGTATTTATTCTGTAAATGTAAATTTCAGATAAATCCGTGTATGTTGTTTGACTCACGATATTTATTCTTTAAATGTAATTTCCAGCTTAGTAATTTGACAATTTTCAATTTATTTATAAGCTTAACTAGACTAACGCTCTATTTGAATTTATTAGATTTTCATTGTAACTATGAGTTCTAACGTATTTAGATAAGACTAGTAAACTAATTTCATGTCTTGAGAATTGCCTCTCCACTACGAATCGTTTCTTCTCACGGACTATTTGTCCTTATTCATGCGCTGACCGTTGAGGTCTTCCGATCGGCCTCAATTTTCATCATGGATTCAATACTTTTTTTTTTTTTTTTTTTTTTAAGGGACGGACGGATATGTTATACACGAGCCATTTAGTTTCATATAACCCACCATGTTTTATCTTCAATGTTTAAGACAGCTCTTGAGATAAACTGATTCGCGGTAAATTCATCGCCTTGTAAATACATCGCCTGGTAAATACATCGTCATGCTTTTTATTAGGAGAGTAAATAATCGTAAATCGCGAAACATTAGAATTCAAAAGATTAGAAAAAAGATAGTAATTGAAAGTTTATAATTTTTTTAAGGTGATAAGAAAGATTGAGGAAAGAAAGGAAAAAATTAGGTGACCGTAGAATTAGGGCGGGTCATACTATGCATTTTTTTTAAATCAATGGAGAGGGGTTTTCAAATGACATATTTTGATGTATAAAACAATTCTGAAGAAAATATTTAATTCTGATAACCCTAACCTACATCATTTTGCAGTTGATTATTATTAAATTGTTGATTATTTTACTATTGTAGTTACCCCAGAATATGTCTTCTCACATTTTCTATCATGGCTGCTCACGTTCTCTCTCATAGAGCATTGTTCTAACTAATTCATATAATAATAATAATATTTAAATACTCAAATAAAAAGGTGTGCCATTCCACTTAATTGTAATTATCATACAGTTTGGTATATGAAATATTTTGACGGTTTTCTGGCGCGCATAAGGCCATTTTCTGAGCCACCTTTCTCAGAGGCCAATGTGATGATGGAAGCTGAGGGCAGTGACCAATCTTTTCCCGCAAAGATCAAGGAAGAACACTATAGTGTTGTTAGTGAGCCTGGCAGCTACTATCTGTTCCACTTTACCCCAGAGAAAGCAACTAAAGAGGAGTCACATGCGGAGAAGATTGCTAAGGTCCTGTTTGCCTGGCTGAAAGAGAGGGGTTATGATAAGACCTTGTTGGCCATTGGAGGAGACTCAACAAATGTCAACACGTGTGAAAGCTGGAGTAATGCGGAAGCTGGAGCTGCACCTGGGGAGAAAGCTGGTCTGGTTGGTGTGCAACCTGCACACTGTTGAACTTCCCCTGCGCCATCTCATTGTTGACCTTGATGGCCCTACTCTGTCAGACAAAAATTATCCGGGCCAATAGGAAAGCTCCTTGATTCTGCTACAGACTTTGATATCAATCCAAACTTCACCCGAATCTCTGTTGGCCCTCCCTGTGCAGTCAGGGATGGAGTACTTCCTGCAGGGCTGGCTCTGTTAGAGATAGGACCAGTAAACCACAGCCGCTGGCTCACCACAGCGAACAGACTTCTCAGGCTCTGGGTGTCAAAGCACGGACTTAAAGGAAAGAACCTGAAGATTCTGCAATTCATTGTGGAATTCATCATTGGAGTGTATTACCCATGTTGGTTCAACGTGAAGGTCAAGCACTCCTGGATCGAAGGGCCTAGGCACATCCTCTTTCAGCTGGACTGCCTCAAGTCCCAGAGAAAGGAGGTGCTGGATATTGTGATGCCAACTGTGAGAAGATCTGCTTGGTATGCCCACAGTGAAGTCATCCTCCAAACACTATGCTCTGAGGATCAGAAGGAGAGGATTGAAGGGATGGAGAGAATCCTGGCCATCAGGGGAGAGGGGGACCCGGACACTCAGCTGGGGGACTCCTCTGTTAGGAGCAGAAGGACACCTGACATCAATTGTGATGCTTCCAGCATCGGTGACTTGATCAGCTGGTCAGAAGGTGTGTCAGAGCCACCTCTCACTTGCTCTCTAAGCACCTCAGAGGTGAAAAACTTCATCAACACCCCCATGGAGGTGCGCAACTGGCCTTGCCACACACAAAGCATTGAGAGGGTTGTTAAAATGGTGACTGAGGCTTCTGCTAAGTACTTCTCACAGGAAAAGAGGGATGGAGGGATCAGGGCTCAGGAGACCAGCAGGAAGCTGATGTCCAAGTCTGAGTCAAAGCAGGATTTGTGCAGCCTGGCAAAGCTCAAGATGTCAGGAGAATGATCTTTGTAATTATATCCAGTGATATACATGCAGTTCACCTATTAATAAATATATGTAAAGTTGATTTGGCCTTGTCAATATAAATGATTTACCTTATATCTTTTAATATATTATAAAGGGGTTCAAAAGGGTAAAATTGGCAATTTAGAAATACAAAATGATGTAGGTTAGAGTTATCATATCCAAAAAATAAGCTCATATTTGAATTCCCCATGTAAAAACATAATTTAGACACCCCTGATGGTAGGATTTCCTTCAGATTCATGTTGTCACCTGAGTACGACCCGCCCTACCGTAGAATCCATATTTACGAGTATATTTAAATGTAAAACTCGGTGCGTTGTTTTTAGCCCCACCCGATATTTATACATTATTTATTCAATTATACATTATATTTTTGAGGTGTGATCGAAAAGTCATTTGGTAGAATTAAGGTCGGTCGGAAGTGAACTATAAACAGGTCATTACTTACTTATCCCAGGTACCTCTTCTAACCGTCAGAAGTTCACCTTTATGACCGTTGTTTTTGAGGTGTGATCGATAAGTCATTTGGCCCTGTCTGTTTTCGCCACTTAAATCATTTTTAATCCGAATACCCTTCTTTCGACCTGTGGATTATTATTGTGGCGGTGGGAGGAACCAGTCCATTCTAGCTGCTATATAAGACTGAATTTATTCAGTTAAATCAGTTTCTATAGCGCTTTCGATGTTGTGATCTTCATATTTTGTCT